>CP137684.1:467289-987896 GCA_037976565.1 Mesocentrotus franciscanus | reverse complement strand
AGAGGAGGCAAGGCAAGAGGTCGAGGTATATAGAGGGAGGCAGAGAGAGAGGGAGAGGGTAAAAGAGTAAAGAGAGATATATATGAGAGACAGAGCAAGAGAGAAGGAGAGGGCAAAATAAGAGAGAGAAGGAAACAGAGCAAGAGAGAGGAGAAAGAGATGCAATGGAGAACGATGCATTCAATATATCCAGCATAAATAGAATTTAATATAGAAAGAGAAGTATAGACAAGTAAACAATTCTATGTCCACAGGAGAACGTAAACATGCATATACCTTGGGCTGAATAACTGGAAAAAGTAAAAACGTCTGGGAAGGAGACTAGCAAGGTGATTTGATATTGTAGCAGAGTTGGGAGATACACCCTATATTAGGTTTAATACCAGATTTCCCATAGGGTTGTATTCAAACGATTGACATTCTTCATCCATAGATATAACACGCAAAATTAGGTATTTTATTACATTGTTTGTGATTGTATATGATAATATGTTATAATAGTCGAAGAAGATCATAAAATCAAATTTAAACGACGGCAAAAAAAAAAAAAAAAATGACCCACCAGAATCGAACTTGGGTCGCCGGAATGGGAGGCAAGTGCTATGACCACTATACCAAATAATCCACATAGACATTACGTGAACGGAAAATAAATTCTCAAATCTCCTTTGCAAGTGAAATATGAGCATGATCTCGGCATCTGATCGAAAAATAAAGGGCACACTTGTGATAGCTAATTGTCTCAGCTACAACATACTCAAAGCTCAGCAAAAACAAACTAAAACGACGGAGATATTGCTCGCGAAAGACGGTAATGTAGAATCCAGTTTTGAGAAAAAGTCATGTCCCATAGAGAATACACGCAAAATGTGAAAAATTGACATGCCTCCTTTAATCGTAAAAATACGCCATGATGCCTTTGTCAAAATGAAAAATCGTGATGACTGCATTTGTGGAGAATTGTCTCAGCTAGAACATATCAAAATTTGGAAGAAAATCAATCAATATTTACAGAGATACTATCAATTTTCAAAAAATATGCTGACGTCATAATATGCAAATTGAAATTTTGAGTGGAGGCCATTATGATGACGTCATGAGTTAATTGAGGTCAAATGAGACATGAAATCATATCTCCGACTCATAATCTATCCAAATATGAAAAAAATTGGGAGTTCCAATCCATTCTGAAGAGTTGCAATGAATTTTGTATAGGCATGTTTTTGCCCATATATGCTATGTATTACAAGAGATCGCGCGCACGGACATGTATCTTGAACGGACGCTCATTCCGTTATTAATGGTCATAAAAAGATAAACATGGTATCAAAATGTTCGGAAAAAAATGAGAATATCCTGTCAAAAATGCACTAGGAGTAATTATTTTTCGTTCGGCCGTCACGAACGAAAACGCGAAAATTCGCGTTTTCGCGTTTTTTTGCGAAATGCTTAAAATGACCTGAAACGTATGCAAAATGAATTTGAGACGATTTTGAGCATTTTGAAATTTTGCGCGCGCGCTAACGCGCGGACGTACGCATGCGCGCGCGTTTTTTGACCTGAAATTGACCGGACGGATATTGACCTTGATCATGATAAATATGAATGAGAAATGACTTTCCGTTATGAAGATATGATCATGAGTTGAAAGTACCAAAAAAAACACAAAATGGCGCCTGGATGACGTCATGAAGACTTGATGACCTTGAAAATGTTCCTGTCACGTCTCATGACTATGACCTATGACTGTGTCAAAATTGAAAGAAATTGACAAAACCGATCTTGAGTTATCAACGGAACAAAAAAGTGGCGGAAATAAATAAAAATAAATAATAACTAGAAATGTAATTCGTCATGAGGACGAATTAGGTGGTCTGTTATGTAATCTGAATAACTGATCTTTTAGAAAATTGTCTTAGCTACAACATAGCAAAATTTGGGAGTAAATCGATCCATATTTACAGATACAATCAATTTTCCATAAATATGCTGACGTCATAATATGCAAATTCGTATTTTGAGTTCCAAGGCCAAAGGGCAAAGGGCAGAGCTGTAGAAAATTAAGGAACATTACAAGACATAATAGAAGGAGAACGAGAACCAGAGGCGGGAGAGGTAGAGGGCGAGAGAGAAGAAAAAGAGAAGGGCAGAGGCAGAGGGAGACAGAGCAAGAGAATAAGAGGGAGGCAAGGCAAGAGGTCGAGGTATATAGAGGGAGGCAGAGAGGGAGAGGGTAAAAGAGTAGAGAGAGATATATATGCAGAGACAGAGCAAGAGAAGGAGAGGGGCAAAATAAGAGAGGAGAAGGGAAACAGAGCAAGAGAGAGAGAAGAGAGAGATGCAATGGAGAACGATGCATTCAATATATCCAGCATAAATAGAATTTAATATAGAGAGAGAGAAGTATAGACAAGTAAACAATTCTATGTCCACGGGAGAGACGTAAACATGCATATACCTTGGGCTGAATAACTGGAAAAAGTAAAAACGTCTGGGAAGGAGACTAGCAAGGTGATTTGATATTGTAGCAGAGTTGGGAGATACACCCTATATTAGGTTTAATACCAGATTTCCCATAGGGTTGTATTCAAACGATTGACATTCTTCTCCCATAGATATAACACGCAAAATTAGGTATTTTATTACATTGTTTGTGATTGTATATGATAATATGTTATAATAGTCGAAGAAGATCATAAAATCAAATTTAAACGACGGCAAAAAAAAAAAAAAAAATGACCCACCAGGAATCGAACTTGGGTCGCCGGAATGGGAGGCAAGTGCTATGACCACTATACCAAAATAATCCACATAGACATTACACGTGAACGGAAAATGGAATTCTCAAATCTCACTTTGCAAGTGAAATATGAGCATGATCTCGGCATCTGATCGAAAAATAAAGGGCACACTTGTGATAGCTTATTGTCTCAGCTACAACATACTCAAAGCTCAGCAAAAACAAAACTAAAACGACGGAGATATTGCTCGCGAAAGACGGTAATGTAGAATCCAGTTTTGAGAAAAGTCATGTCCCATAGAGAATACACGCAAAATGTGAAAAATTGACATGCCTCCTTTAATCGTAAAAATACGCCATGATGCCTTTGTCAAAATGAAAAATCGTGATGACTGCATTTGTGGAGAATTGTCTCAGCTAGAACATATCAAAATGTGGAAGAAAATCAATCAATATTTACAGAGATACTATCAATTTTCAAAAAATATGCTGACGTCATAATATGCAAATTGAAATTTTGAGTCCGAGGCCATTATGATGACGTCATGAGTTAATTGAGGGTCAAATGAGACATGAAATCATATCTCCGACTCATAATCTATCCAAATATGAAAAAAATTGGGAGTTCCAATCCATTCTGAAGAGTTGCAATGAATTTTGTATAGGCATGTTTTTGCCCATATATGCTATGTATTACAAGAGATCGCGCGCACGGACATGTATCTTGAACGGACGCTCATTCCGTTATTAATGGTCATAAAAAGATAAACATGGTATCAAAATGTTCGGAAAAAATGAGGAATATCCTGTCAAAAATGCACTAGGAGGAATTATTTTTCGTTCGGCCGTCACGAACGAAAACGCGCGAAAATTCGCGTTTTCGCGTTTTTTTGCGAAATGCACGGACATGTATCTTGAACGGACGCTCATTCCGTTATTAATGGTCATAAAAAGATAAACATGGTATCAAAATGTTCGGAAAAAAATGAGGAATATCCTGTCAAAAATGCACTAGGAGGAATTATTTTTCGTTCGGCCGTCACGAACGAAAACGCGCGAAAATTCGCGTTTTCGCGTTTTTGCGAAATGCTTAAAATGACCTGAAACGTATGCAAAATGAATTTGAGACGATTTTGAGCATTTTGAAATTTTGCGCGCGCTAACGCGCGGACGTACGCATGCGCGCGCGTTTTTTGACCTGAAATTGACCGGACGGATATTGACCTTGATCATGATAAATATGAATGAGAAATGACTTTCCGTTATGAAGATATGATCATGAGTTGAAAGTACAAAAAAACACAAAATGGCGCCTGGATGACGTCATGAAGAGTTGATGACCTTGAAAATGTTCCTGTCACGTCTCATGACTATGACCTATGACTGTGTCAAAATTGAAAGAAATTGACAAAACCGATCTTGAGTTATCAACGGAACAAAAAAGTGGCGGAAATAAATAAAAATAAATAATAACTAGACATTTAATTCGTCATGGAGACGATTTAGGTGGTCTGTCTTCAATTTTTATGATCAGTGAAAGGTCATAAAGAAAAAAAAGTGAAGAAATTTTTTTTGGAGACGCCCGGACTCGAACCAGGGATCTCGAGGTCGGAAATCAAGTGTGTTACCGATATATCAAAACATTTCCCATACCGTTTACATGTGAACGGAAATGGAATTCTCAAATCCCACTTTGCAAGTGAAATATGAGCATGATCCCGGCATCTGATCGAAAAAAAGGGCACACTTGTGATAGCTTATTGTCTCAGCTACAACATACTCAAAGCTCAGCGAAAACGAAGCTAAAACGACGGAGATATTGCTCGCGAAAGAGGGAATGTAGAATCCAGTTTTGACAAAAAGTCATGTCCCATAGAGAATACACGCAAAATGTGAAAAATTGACATGCCTCCTTTAATCGCAAAAATACGCCATGATGCTTTTGTCAAAATGAAAAATCGTGTTGACTGCATTTGTAGAAAATTGTCTCAGCTACAACATATCAAAATTTGGAAGAAAATCGATCAACCTATTACAGAATATTGTCAAATGAATACAAAAATTATGATGTCATATTTTCAAAATCAAATTTTCGAGTTCATATGCAAATATGACGACGTCAGAACATACGATTGGACAAAATTTTACATGAAATCACATAAACATTTCATGGGCTTCCAGAAAATGTTAAAAATTTGGGGGTATTTAGGCATTCTGACGAGCTATGGCGGATTTTATATAGACATGTTTTTACCACTTTTACATTATATTGCCCATTGACGCGCGCACGAATTTTAAAGTTTGACGCACGCGTGTGGCATTATGGAAGGTCGAGAATGACTGGAATAGTTGGAAATTGTCAAAAATAGTGTCAGAAATACAAACCATGCGAAAAAACGGCGTTTTTACGATGTGTACGTGCTGCGCGCATAACGCGCGCGCGGACGCGCACGGACGGAATTTTTGAAATGCTTAAAATGACCTGATTCGTACTCTAGTTTAATAGTTAAGTGATTTTGAGCATTTTAAAATTTTGACGCGCGCGTACGCGCGCGTCATGATTTTTTAGGTGACCTTTGACGACATAACCTGTTGACCCTTGACCTGAAGTATATGTGATATGAATATGAATGACCTTTGATGACGCATCATGAAGATATGATTGATCATGTGATTTCACAAAATGGCGCCTGGATGACGTCACGATGACCTGATGACCTTGAAAATGTTCCTGTCACGTTTTATGACAATGACCTATGACTGTGCCAAAATTGAAAGAAATTGACTGTACCGATCTTGAGTTATCGTCGGAACAAAAAGTGGAGGAAATAAATAAAAATAAAGAATAAATAAATAAATAAAAAGAAAATTCTGACGAAATTAATAGGTGATCTGTCGATTACGACAGACCACCTAACTAAATGTAATTCGTCATGAGGACGAATTAGGTGGTCTGTTATGTAATCTGAATAACTGATCTTGTAGAAAATTGTCTTAGCTACAACATATCAAAATTTGGAAGAAAATCGATCCATATTTACAGATACAATCAATTTTCCATAAATATGCTGACGTCATAATATGCAAATTCGTATTTTGAGTTCCAAGGCCAAAGGGCAAAGGGCAGAGCTGTAGAAAATTAAGGAACATTACAAGACATAATAGAAGGAGAACGAGAACCAGAGCAGGCGGGAGAGGTAGAGGGTGAGAGAGAAGAAAAGAGAAGGGCAGAGGCAGAGGGAGACAGAGCAAGAGAATAAGAGGGAGGCAAGGCAAGAGGTCGAGGTAGAGGGAGGCAGAGAGAGGGAGAGGGTAAAAGAGTAGAGAGAGATATATATGCAGAGACAGAGAGGAGAAGGGAAACAGAGCAAGAGAGAGGAGAAGAGAGAGATGCAATGGAGAACGATGCATTCAATATATCCAGCATAAATAGAATTTAATATAGAGAAAGAGAGAAGTATAGACAAGTAAACAATTCTATGTCCACGGGAGAGACGTAAACATGCATATACCTTGGGCTGAATAACTGAAAAGTAAAAACGTCTGGGAAGGAGACTAGCAAGGTGATTTGATATTGTAGCAGAGTTGGGAGATACACCCTATATTAGGTTTAATACCAGATTTCCCATAGGGTTGTACTCAAACGATTGACATTCTTCTCCCATAGATATAACACGCAAAATTAGGCATTTTATTACATTGTTTGTGATTGTATATGATAATATGTTATAATAGTCGAAGAAGATCATAAAATCAAATTTAAAACGACGGCAAAAAAAAAAAAATGACCCACCAGGAATCGAACTTGGGTCGCCGGAATGGGAGGCAAGTGCTATGACCACTATACCAAAATAATCCACATAGACATTACACGTGAACGGAAAATGGAATTCTCAAATCCCACTTTGCAAGTGAAATATGAGCATGATCCCGGCATCTGATCGAAAAATAAAGGGCACACTTGTGATAGCTTATTGTCTCAGCTACAACATACTCAAAGCTCAGCGAAAACAAAACTAAAACGACGGAGATATTGCTCGCGAAAGACGGAATGTAGAATCCAGTTTTGAGAAAAGTCATGTCCCATAGAGAATACACGCAAAATGTGAAAAATTGACATGCCTCCTTTAATCGCAAAAATACGCCATGATGCCTTTGTCAAAATGAAAAATCGTGATGACTGCATTTGTAGAAAATTGTCTCAGCTAGAACATATCAAAATTTGGAAGAAAATCGATCAATATTTACAGAGATACAATCAATTTTCCAAAAATATGCTGACGTCATAATATGCAAATTGAAATTTTGAGTTCGGAGGCCATTATGATGACGTCATGAGTTAATTGAGGGTCAAATGAGACATGAAATCATATCTCCGACTCATAATCTATCCAAATATGAAAAAAATTGGGAGTTCCATCCATTCTGAAGAGTTACAATGAATTTTGTATAGGCATGTTTTTGCCCATATATGCTATGTATTACAAGAGCTCGCGCGCACGGACATTTATATTGAATGGACGCTCATCTTGTTATTAATGGTCAATAAGAGATAAAGATGGTATCAAATTGTTTGAAAAAATATGGGAAATATCATGAAAGAAAAAAATGGCGATTTTATGTTGTGTAATGGTGTTACGCGCGAAAACGCGCGCGCATGTGCGTGTGCGCGTTTTGCGAAATGCTTAAAATGGCCTGAAACGTATCCAAAATGAATTTGAGACGATTTGGAGCATTTTGAAATTTTGCGCGCGCTGACGCGCGGACGTACGCATGCGCGCGTTTTTTGACCTGAAATTGACCGGACGGATATTGACCTTGATCATGATAAATATGAATGAGAAATGACTTTCCGTTATGAAGATATGATCATGAGTTGAAAGTACCAAAAAAAACACAAAATGGCGCCTGGATGACGTCATGAAGACTTGATGACCTTGAAAATGTTACTGTCACGTCTCATGACAATGACCTATGACTGTGCCATAATTGAAAGAAATTGACTTAAATGATCTTGAGTTATCGTAGGAACAAAAAAGGGGGAGAAATAAATAAAAATAAAGAATAAATAAATAAATAAATAAATAAATAAAGAAAGAAAGAAAATTCTGACGAAATTAATAGGTGATCTGTCGATACCGACAGACCACCTAAAAAAGAAAATTCTGACGAAAACAATAGGTGATCTGTCGATACCGACAGACCACCTAAAAAGAAAATTCTGACGAAAACAATAGGTGATCTGTCGATACCGACAGACCACCTAATAAAGAATAAAGAATAATAAAAAAGAAAATTCTGACGAAATTAATAGGTGATCTGTCGATACGACAGACCACCTAATAAATAAAGAATAATAAAGGCAATTCTAACGAAAACATAAGGTGGTCTGTATTATATACAGCCCACCTTATAAATAATAAATAATAACTAGACATGTAATACTTGTTTCGGAACAAGTATAGGTGGGCTGTTCCAATTAGTGCATACCACACATGGTTAGTGAGATAGTGATCAGTGAAATGTTTGACCTTTGACCCTAATTTTCATACTAAGTAGTTAAGATACCATTGGCATGATTTGTCCTCAATTTTTGAAATAATCCTCTTATTCAGGTCTATTAGTGTGCCAAATTTTTATGTCTATACAAAGCATTGTTTTAGAGAAACCATGTACAGTATATTTGACCTTTGACCCTCAAATCTAAATAATATAATGAAATAATTATGCATATTCTCGATTTTGTGTTTTTATATGAACCATTTTGTCTTTTATGCTAAATATATTACTCATTGCGGATGTAGTATCGAAAATAATATCGCTAGTGATATTCGTTTGTCTCGCAATGTGGTCAAAAAGGAATCTAAAAGATCTCGACGTTTCGTGCGCCGCTGCAACACTTCGTCAGGTGATAAAAACTAATGTAAGCAAGGGTGCTTTATACTCTACGGGAGGACCGGCGCGACGGTCTATAATTCGATCGATAATCGGAAACAATAATGCACAAGGCCTATTGGCCTATCGGCTATCGGCTTTACCTATCAACATGCAACGTTTCAAGTCAATTGCGACCACTATACCAAAATAATCCACATAGACATTACACGTGAACGGAAAATGGAATTCTCAAATCCCACTTTGCAAGTGAAATATGAGCATGATCCAGGCATCTGATCGAAAAATAAATGGCACACTAGTGATAGCTTATTGTCTCAGCTACAACATACTCGAAGCTCAGCGAAAACGAAACTAAAACGATGGAGATATTGCTCGCGAAAGACGGGAATGTAGAATCCAGTTTTGAAAAAAGTCATGTCCCATAGAGAATACACGCAAAATGTGAAAAATTGACATGCCTCCTTTAATCGCAAAAATACGCCATGATGCTATTGTCAAAATGAAAAATCGACGGAGATATTGCTCGCGAAAGACGGGAATGTAGAATCCAGTTTTGAAAAAGTCATGTCCCATAGACAATACACGCAAAATGTGAAAAATTGTCATGCCTCCTTCAATTGCACAAAGACGCCATGATGCCTTTGTCAAAATAAAAATTGCATTTGTAGAATTGTCTCAGCTAGAACATATCAAAATTTGGAAGAAAATCGATCAATATTTACAGAGATACAATCAATTTTCCAAAAATATGCTGACGTCATAATATGCAAATTGAAATTTTGAGTTTAGAGGCCATTATGATGACGTCATGAGTTAATTGAGGGTCAAATGAGACATGAAATCATATCTCCGACTCATAATCTATCCAAATATGACAAAAATTGGGAGTTTCCATCCATTCTGAAGAGTTACAATGAATTTTGTATAGGCATGTTTTTGCCCATATATGCTATGTATTACAAGAGCTCGCGCGCACGGACATTTATCTTGAATGGACGCTCATCTTGTTATTAATGGTCATAAAGAGATAAACATGGTATCAAATTGTTCGAAAAATATGGGAAATATCATGAAAGAAAAAAAATGGCGATTCTATGTTGTGTAATGGTGTTACGCGCAAAACGCGCGCGCATGTGCGTGTGCGCGATTTTATAAAATGCTTAAAATGGCCTGAAACGTATGCAAAATGAATTTGAGACGATTTGGAGCATTTTGAAATTTTGCGCGCGCATTAACGCGCGGACGTACGCGTACGCGCGTTTTTTGACCTGAAATTGACCGGACGGATATTGACCTTGATCATGATAAATATGAATGAGAAATGATTTTCCGTTATGAAGATATGATCATGAGTTGATTTTCAGAAAATTTCACAAAATGGCGCCTAGATGACGTCATCAGTCAAGGTCAAGGTTGAAAACCTTATTTGTTTTCTCCATATGCCTATACATATGTGTGCCAAATTTCAAGACATTTGATTGAGCCATTTTCAAATTATCTTGCTAACAAAAAGTGCTTGGAAATAAGAAAAATAAAGAATAATAATAACTAGACATGTAATACTTGTTTGGAACAAGTATAGGTGGGCTGTTCCAACTAAAATTTGAGACAAAATAGAGCAAAAATAAGCGAGATACTGCTAAAAAAACAATGTCATGTAGATTCATGATGTGAACGAAATTTACCTTCCTGAGGCATAACATGCAAATTAAGAAATTTCTGACATGTGGCTTTTAATCGAAAAATATGACGTCAGCATATTGAAGGAAAATTGAGTGTATCTCTGTAAAATAATACTGATCAATTTTCTTCCAAATTTCGATATGTTGTAGCTAAGGCAATTCTCTACAAGCTCAATTGCCAACATTTTTCATTTTGATGAAGTCAGAATATTTGTAATAGCCAAATGAGACATGAAATCATATCTCCGACACATACTCTATGAAAAAATTGGGGGCCCAGGTGCATCCCAAAGAACTATAAAGGATTTTGTATAAGCATGGTTTTGACAAGTGCGTTACGGATATACCAAAACATTTCCCTTAGAGATTACACGTGAACGGAAAATGGAATTCTCAAATCCCACTTTGCAAGTGAAATATGAGCATGATCCCGGCATCTGATCGAAAAAAAGTGCACACTTGTGATAGCTTATTGCCTCAGCTACAACATACTCAAAGCTAAGCGAAAACCAAACTAAAACGACGGAGATATTGCTCGCGAAAGACGGGAATGTAGAATCCAGTTTTGAAAAAAGTCATGTCCCATAGAGAATACACGCAAAATGTGAAAAATTGACATGCCTCCTTTAATCGCAAAAATACGCCATGATGCCTTTGTCAAAATGAAAAATCGTGAAACTGCATTTGTAGAGAATTGTCTCAGCTAGAACATATCAAAATTTGGAAGAAAATCGATCAATATTTACAGAGATACAATCAATTTTCAAAAATATGCTGACGTCATAATATGCAAATTGAAATTTTGAGTTTAGAGGCCATTATGATGACGTCATGAGTTAATTGAGGGTCAAATGAGACATGAAATCATATCTCCGACTCATAATCTATCCAAATATGAAAAAAATTGGGAGTTCCCATCCATTCTGAAGAGTTACAATGAATTTTGTATAGGCATGTTTTTGCCCATATATGCTATGTATTACAAGAGCTCGCGCGCACGGACATTTATCTTGAATGGATGCTCATCTTGTTTTTAATGGTCATAAAGAGATAAACATGGTATCAAATTGTTCGAAAAATATGGGAAATATCATGAAAGAAAAAAAATGGCGATTCTATGTTGTGTAATGGTGTTACGCGCAAAACGCGCGCGCATGTGCGTGTGCGCGATTTTTATAAAATGCTTAAAATGGCCTGAAACGTATGCAAAATGAATTTGAGACGATTTGGAGCATTTTGAAATTTTGCGCGCATTGACGCGCGGACGTACGCGTACGCGCGTGTTTTTGACCTGAAATTGACCGGACGGATATTGACCTTGATCATGATAAATATGAATGAGAAATGATTTTCCGTTATGAAGATATGATCATGAGTTGATTTTCAGAAAATTTCACAAAATGGCGCCTAGATGACGTCATCAGTCAAGGTCAAGGTTGAAAACCTTATTGTGTTTTCTCCATATGCCTATACATATGTGTGCCAAATTTCAAGACATATGATTGAGCCATTTTCAAATTATCTTGCTAACAAAAAAGTGCTTGGAAATAAGAAAAATAAAGAATAATAATAATAATAATAAAGGCAATTTTAACGAAAACATAAGGTGGTCTGTATTATATACAGCCCACCTAATAATAAAGGCAATTTTAACGAAAACATAAGGTGGTCTGTATTATATACAGCCCACCTAATAAATAAATAAAGGCAATTCTAACGAAAACATAAGGTGGTCTGTATTATATACAGCCCACCTGATAAATAACTAGATATGTAATACTTGTTTCGGAACAAGTATAGGTGGGCTGTTCCAACTAATGCATACCACACATGGTTAGTGAGATAGTGATCAGTGAGATGTTTGACCTTTGATCCTAATTTACATACTAAGTAGTTAAGATACCATGCATGATTTGACCTAAATTTTTGAAATAATCCTCTTATTCAGGTCTATTAGTGTGCCAAATTTTATGTCTATACAAAGCATTGTTTTAGAGAAACCATGTACAGTATATTTGAAAATCTAAATAACATAATGAAATATGCATATTCTAGATTTTGTGCTTTTATATGAAATATTTTGTCTTACCTATCAACATGCAACGTTTCAAGTCAATTGCGACCAATATACCAAAATAATCCACATAGACATTATACGTGAACAGAAAATGGAATTCTCAAATCCCACTTTGTAGTCATAATATCACCATGATCTCATTATCTGATTAAAAAATAAATGACATCTCATGTGTAGAGAATCATCTCAGCTACAACATATCCGAAGCTGGCAGAAAATCGAGCAAAAATAATCGAGATATTGCTTAAACAAGACTGGAATGTAGAATGAAGATTTCAGAAAAAGTCACCTCCCATAGATATACACGCAAAATTAGGCATTTTATTACATTGTTTGTGATTGTATATGATAATATGTTATAATAGTCGAAGAAGATCATAAAATCAAATTTAAAACGACGGCAAAAAAAAAAAAAAAAATGACCCACCAGGAATCGAACTTGGGTCGCCGGAATGGGAGGCAAGTGCTATGACCACTATACCAAAATAATCCACATAGACATTACACGTGAACGGAAAATGGAATTCTCAAATCCCACTTTGCAAGTGAAATATGAGCATGATCCCGGCATCTGATCGAAAAATAAAGGGCACACTTGTGATAGCTTATTGTCTCAGCTACAACATACTCAAAGCTCAGCGAAAACAAAACTAAAACGACGGAGATATTGCTCGCGAAAGACGGAATGTAAAATCCAGTTTTGAAAAAAGTCATGTCCCGTAGAGAATACACGCAAAATGTGAAAAATTGACATGCCTCCTTTAATCGCAAAAATACGCCATGATGCCTTTGTCAAAATGAAAAATCGTGACAACTGCATTTGTAGAAAATTGTCTCAGCTAGAACATATCAAAATTTGGAAGAAAATCGATCAATATTTACAGAGATACAATCAATTTTCCAAAAATATGCTGACGTCATAATATGCAAATTGAAATTTTGAGTTCGGAGGCCATTATGATGACGTCATGAGTTAATTGAGGGTCAAATGAGACATGAAATCATATCTCCGACTCATAATCTATCCAAATATGAAAAAAATTTGGGAGTTCCCATCCATTCTGAAGAGTTACAATGAATTTTGTATAGGCATGTTTTTGCCCATATATGCTATGTATTACAAGAGCTCGCGCGCACGGACATTTATCTTGAATGGACGCTCATCTTGTTATTAATGGTCATAAAGAGATAAACATGGTATCAAATTGTTCGAAAAAATATGGGAAATATCATGAAGAAAAAAATGGCGATTCTATGTTGTGTAATGGTGTTACGCGCGAAAACGCGCGCGCATGTGCGTGTGCGCGATTTTTATAAATGCTTAAAATGGCCTGAAACGTATGCAAAATGAATTTGAGACGATTTTGAGCATTTTTAATTTTGCGCGCGCTAACGCGCGGACGTACGCATGCGCGCGTTTTTGACCTGAAATTGACCGGACGGATATTGACCTTGATCATGATAAATATGAATGAGAAATGACTTTTCGTTATGAAGATATGATCATGAGTAGATTTTCAGAAAATTTTACAAAATGGCGCCTAGATGACGTCATCAGTCAAGGTCAAGGTTGAAAACCTTATTTTGCTTTGTTCATATGCCTATACATATGTGTGCCAAATTTCAAGGCATTTGATTTAGCCATTTTCAAGTTATCTTGCTAACAAAAAAGTGATTGGAAATAAGAAAAATAAAGAAATAAAGGCAATTCTAACGAAAACATAAGGTGGTCTGTATTATATACAGCCCACCTGATAAAGGCAATTTTAACAAAATTATAAGGTGGTCTGTATGATATACAGCCCACCTAATAATAAAGAAGAAAGAAAATTCTGACGAAAACAATAGGTGGTCTGTCGTTGACAGACCACCTAATAAAGAAAGAAAATTCTGACGAAAACAATAGGTGATCTGTCGATATCGACAGACCACCTAATAAATAATAAATAAATAATAAAGAAAATTCTGACGAAATCAATAGGTGATCTGTCGATACCGACAGACCACCTAATAAGAAAGAAATTTCTGACGAAATCAATGGGTGGTCTGTCGTTGACAGACCACCTAATAAAGAAAGAAAATTCTGACGAAAACAATAGGTGATCTGTCGAAGACGACAAACCACCTAATAAAGGCAATTCTAACGAAAACAAGGTGGTCTGTATTATATACAGCCCACCTGAAAATAAAGAATAAAGATAGGCAATTCTAACGAAAACATAAGGTGGTCTGTATTATATACAGCCCACCTGATAAAAAATTGACCCACCGGGAATCAAACCTTCGAGCCTGGGTCGATTGAATGGGAGGCAAGTGCTTTAAAGTAAAATTCCACTCCACTGAAAAGTTGAGCTGATTAGATAGATAAAAATCTAAAATGCCCATATATAACTTGAATTTGGAAAATGGTGCTCAGACTTTTTTTTTTTTTTAATGAGCAAAAAACAATTCAATGATCGAGTCGGTTCTCCCAACAATGCTTTTTTTGTGACGTATGGTCCTCACAACACAGATTCGTAATGTAGCCAAATGTAATGCATACGTCTTTGTGAGGTGCATCGATACAAACTATTTCATTCACCTGATAAGAATAATAAAATACTATTATTCTTATCAGGTGAATGAAATAGTTTGTAGATAGGCACTTCACAAATACGTATGCATTAAATTTGGTTACATACGAAAATAGCCTATTGTCAGATTATATACTGCTGGCAATTTCGTAGTGAGAAGCATACGTCACATCCGTACCGAAATTTAAATGTTTTGCTCGAAATAACCGAAACAAAAATCGCTCTTAAAAATCACCTGATTGAAGTACGCCTGTGATATTTGGCAGTTTTAACCTTTGATTTATTTACAACATGCTATAATTTTTGAAAATCGGAGTGGACTTGGGCTTTAACCAATGGACCAAAATATTTCTCATAGACTTAACATGCAAAGCTGACAAACGGCCTTGGCATAAGTCGCGATTTCAACATTCAATTGAAAATTTCGACATGATCTCGACTTCTGATCAAAAAACTAAAAGCACAAATGCCATAGCCCATAGTCTCAGCTACAACGCTCAAAATACACGGGGGCGATGGGCGGTTCGCCCCCGTGAGCTACATAATCGCCTCCGTCAGAGTGCTCACGGGGGCGATTGCAAAATTAAATATCGCCCCCGTGGAATTATAGAATAAAGATATTCTTTTCTGTTATAACTTTCACACAATATTGAGTTTCAACTTAATATGTATTTCAAACCTTGAACCAATGAAATGGAACTATGGAAGTTAGATTAGCTGCAGGATTTCTCGCTCATATTTTTCGGTGTCTAGATCGCGAGGCCGCCATATTGGAAACAAATGTGCGCTGATTCGCCGCAAGAGGGCGCTATATTTCCCATCTCCACATCAGATTCTCTATGACTGTATTACCGATACAAACAACAGAAGCTCGCAGTGCAGTGCGACCGTCAGCAGCGGCTATACCGCGCCGGTAGTACCGGCCGGTGTGCATGCTGCCGCCTCATGCATATCTGCTGGAACTAGAGGCGATCGCGCAAGGACCGAAACATGGAGAAGTTTTTCGTTGTGAAAAGCGTGAATCCTCTGAAATCTGGTGATTCCAAAAGACCAGCAAATAATGAGCCTCGACCAGTAAATCAATATTAAGAAGGAGAGGAAGACCAAAGATGTTGTGAAAGGATATAGTAAAGACTGCTTGAAGAAAAAATGTAATAAGGTTGCTTTGAATGATAAGAGGGAATGTGCAGAACGGGAAGAAACGGAGAGAATGTCATCTCGGGATGCGATGAAAGTCGGCAGTAACCCCTATGTAGCCTGTAAAGTTGTAAGAGGGAAATGCCGACTTAAATAAATGATAATAAGTGGCGGATCTACGGAAGGGGTTTAACCCCCTTGGGCTGCCAAGTGAAAATGTGATGTGCATGGAAAAACGCCATCATGTGTCCAGACACACACAGTATCCGCATCGTCATTGGGTCAACCCCCCTTTAAAACTGTTACTTGATTTAAAAAGATCATGCACTGCTTTTTATGATCTCTATTGTGTTAGTAGATGCCAGGAAAACATCACTTACGGGGGTTCAAAATACTCAACAACAACAACAAATCGCCTCGCCGCTACGCGGCTCGTGGACGATGCTCCGCAGCGTCATTGGGTCAACCCCCCACCTTAGCAAAAAGCTAGATCTGCCCCTGATAATGATTAAATAGCAAAGAGTATCATGGGTACCAATTTAATGGAAATTTGTATTAAAAAAAGAGCCCCCGTCAGTACTAATATAGCCCCCGTGAGAAGGCTCAAGGGGACTCTTCTTTTTATGAAGAGCCCCCGTGGACAAAAAATTAATTTGAGCCCTGCTCAGCTATAACATACCAAAATTTGGGAGAAAAAGAGCACAAATAAGCTAGATAGTGCTCAAAGATTAATACCATGTAGATTCATGATGTGAACGAAATTCACCTTACTTAGACATAACACGCAAATTAAGAAAATTCTGAAATGTCGCCTTTAATTGAAATTTTCACTATGATGACGTCATCAAAACGAAAAGTGAGGGTAACTAATCTTGTAGAGAATTGTCTTAGCTACAACATATCAAGATTTGGAAGAAAATCGATCAATATTTACAGAGATACAATCAATTTTCCAAAAATGTGCTGACGTCATAATATGCAAATTCGTATTTTGGGTTTCAAGGCCTTTATGATGACGTCACGATATTTTTAATGGCCAAATAAGACATGAAATCATATCTCCAACTACTACCCTATCCAAATATGAAAAAAAAATATGAAAAAAACTGTCGATGACAGACCACCTAATAATAATAAAGAAGAAAGAAAATTCTGACGAAATCAATAAGTGGTCTGTCGATGACAGACCACCTAATAATAAAGAAGAAAGAAAATTCTGACGAAATCAATAGGTGGTCTGTCGATGACAGACCACCTAATAAATAAATAATGAAGAAAGAAAATTCTGACGAAATCAATAGGTGGTCTGTCGATGAAAGAAGAAAAAAACATGATAAGGGTTGTTTTTGTTGGTTAAAACGCATAACGCTTAGACAAAATTAATGATTATTGGACAAAAAAATCGATGGAAAATATGTTGTCGGACGAAATGATGTAAGATCATATGAAAATTTGATGGAGGAGAGAGGGCGCCATCCGTTTACAGAATTGTCACGACGATTTCTGTTGCGGTAGAAAACCCTCATTTTGCATCATCTTGAAAACCTTTGCAAAATTGATATTTGGATTACTCACTACTGGAGCATTCATACAAACTTTGTGCTTATAGCTGAAATTGGATGATATCACAGAAAGGTGAATTTTTTGGATTGCGTTTTCGGATACCACGCCCTAACTCTGACTTGAAAATGGCGGCGTCCACTGAAGCGACATACGCCGCGAAAGCGGGCAAGGAATTTCCTTCTCAGAACTCTATTGGAGGTAAGCCCGTATTTATCAGAAACAGAGATATCCCATCAGTGCGAGAAAAACAAATGTCAAATGAAGAAATGTACAAATGTGTGATAGGTGCCGTTAATGGACGAGAAATAAAAGGAATCCAAAAGATCGGCGGCCTATGGAGAATTTACGTAGAGACACAAGAAAGTAGAATCAAACTCATTTCAAACGGCATGAATGTAAGGAATGTAACTGTAGCTATCTATGACAAAAACCCATTCATCCCAGGTGAGAGAGAAAACAGCCTCCGTGTCTTCATTAGGAACATTCCTCTGTCTGTTCATGAATCGCTAATCATTGACGGACTCGAAAAACTCAAGTACAAGGTCATTGGAACGGTGACCTACCAGCGACTCCGGGTCGACGGGAGGCTGACAGACTGTCTCACTGGAGACAGAATTGTTTACATCGAGCAACCCTCTCAGCCCCTCCAACGTGACATGACCTTTGGCATCTTCAAGGCCAAAATCCGCCATTTCAGTCGTTGTATGCTCTAAATGTCTTGCTAGAGGTCATCATCGATCACAGTGCAGCGCCCCAGTAGTCTGTCGGCGATGTAAAAAACCAGGCCACATGCAACTGGATTGCAGCAGCTCTTTTGTGACCCCGCCCACCTCGCCGAATAGAGCTCATACCAGCGGAGCTGTACCATCGCCAGCAGCCCCCGACACGCCTCCGGCACAGCGGACAATCGAGGAGCTGATTTCTGCCGGCCGCAAAGCAGCGGAAGCAGTGATTGTAAACGCACCGCACCATGACAACCAGACGCGAGCTGTTGCGCAACCCAAGATAACGCAGTACTTGGCTGAAGATCGCGATGCATCGCACACGTCACAGCGACAGCCTAATGTCAGCACCCCGACTCCAGCACCGACTCACGTCGACACCATTCACAGCCCGGCAATGAGCGCACACAATGACACGTCAAGCGAGGAATCGCAAGTATTGAGCGATGAAGAAGGAGTGGACGATATGTCAGAAATATCAGTCGAATCACCAGAGCTATTGAAACATCCTCTGAAAGGAAAGAACGTGAAACAAAACAAACGAAAGCAAAAGACATCGAAAAAAATGCCGAAGAAAAAATAAAGCAGAACTACGATCAGTATCGTGTGTAGTAATTTTGTAAACTCTTATTTTCTATAATGCTTAATTGTCATGTTATTAGTTTAAATGTGCGAGGTTTGAGAAATAAGGATAAAAGAAACCAAATATTTCGATGGTTCAGACATCAGAAATCAGACATTCTCTTCCTTCAAGAAACATACTGGTCTAGAGATATTGAAACAATTGTAAGAAGTGAATGGCATGGTCCATGTTTTTTGCTCATGGAACCAATCACTCACGAGGAGTCTCAATACTATTCAATGATAAATTAAATGTACAAACTATTGCAGTGAAATGTATGTTAAATGGTCAACTTTTGATGCTACAAGCCAAAGTTCATGATGTGGATTTATTGCTAATAAATGTGTATGCGCCTACTCAAAAGCAACATAGAGAAGGCTTCTTTCGAAAGTTAAATTCTGAAATGAATAAACATTATAACAGTGACCGTGAGTTAATTCTAGGGGGTGATTGGAACTGTGTGCTAGACATGCACAAGGATGTACAAGGAACGGAAAACAGATATTACAAGACACCCGTAAATCTCAAAAAGTTTGTTAAAAGATACGCTCTATGCGATGTCTGGAGACTAATGCATTTAGATATCAAGCAGTATACTTGGAGAAACATATCTCTCAAGAGGGCTTCGAGATTGGATTTTTGGCTTGTAACCAAACAAATTAAGATAAAAACATTATGTTCTGATATCCGACCTGCAATTAGAACTGATCACAATGCTATAACACTTAAATTTTGTATCAAACAAAATGAGAGAGGACCAGGGTATTGGAAAATGAATACCGACATCCTAGATGATGTAAATTACAAAATAAAAGTTTCGGAAATTATCCACTCCTCTTGTGAAAATGATTCATCACCACAAAAAAGGTGGGAAATGTTCAAGATTAAAATTCGTGAATTTTCACAACAATTTTGTAGAACAAAAGCACTCGAGAGGAAAAATTATAAGTTTTCATTAAACAAGAAATTGTGTGAACTTGAAAAACAAATAGATGTCAGTATACCTGATCAAGAAATAGAAAAAGAGTACACCGATACAAAGGAGAGGTTAGAGAAGATCTATAGACATGAATCTAGAGGAGCGGAATCAGAGCTCGTATTAGATGGATGGAAGAAGGAGAGAGAAGTACGAAGTATTTTTGGGTTTAGAAAAGAGTAATGCAAAGAAAAGGAAATTTCACAATTAAAACGTGGAAATGATAGTAAAATTGTTAGCAACAATGAAGAGATTATGGAAGAAGTTGTAAAGTATTATTCAAATTTGTATAAAAAAAAAACATGATACCAAGAATATGAGCAATTATATTGGTTTTCAAAATATTAATCAATTATCTAACGAAAACAAAGAACTGTGTGATGGATTAATTACCGAAGAGGAATGTAAACGTGCAGTATTTGCAATGCAGAAAAATAAGACACCGGGATCAGACGGAATCTCTATTGAATTCTATCAGGTGTTTTGGTCACAGATAAAAACATTGGTTGTTGAAGCTTTGAATGAGTGTTATGTAACAGGAATGATGTCGAACACACAACAGAAAGGTCTCATTACATTGTTGTTTAAGAAAGGTGATTCTCACGATTTAAAAACTGGAGACCAATCACTTTGCTTAACTATGACTATAAAATAATGGCAGCGGTTTTAGCTGCAAGGGTACAGAAAGTCATTGGAGAGATTGTACATGGAAATCAGACAGGTTATATAAAAGGTCGTCTGGCAGCCAGTAATGTTAGGTTGACAAAAGACATCATTGAATATTTTATTAAAATGGTCAAACTGGAGCAATTATGCTAGCAGATTTTACTAAAGCATTCGATGTCTTAGATATACAATTTCTTAACTCATGTTTAGAAAAGTTTAATTTTGGTGAGTCATTTCGCAAATGGATCTCTGTCTTATACAAAAATATTTCAAGTTCGGTATTGGTTAATGGTTGGATTTCTAAAAGTTTTGATGTTGAAAGAGGCATACGACAAGGATGTCCGTTGTCGTCACTGCTGTTTATCTTAGCTGCCGAACTCATGGCAAACAAAGTGAGAAAAAATAATAATATTAAACCGATAGAAATGGTTGGGTATGACTTTAACCTTAAGTTATTGCAATATGCCGACGATACATTATTTTTTGTTCCGGATGAAACTTCATTGAAGGGAATTTTATATGAACTGAATCAGTTTGGAGATGTAGCAGGTCCAAGAATAAATAAAGAAAAGTCAGTCATGATATGGTTAGGAGACATTGGTAGAAGTTGGAACTTAGAGAGACATGATCTGAAATGGACACACAAGCCTATAAGATATTTAGGTCATTATATATATTTTGATAATAATGAAGCTCTAAAGATGGACTGGGAACAGAAGTTGATAAAATTAAAGAAAATTCTTGATAGCTGGACAAAAGAAGCTTAACCATTTTTGGAAGAGTCACGGTACTGAAAAGTCTAGCACTTAGCCAAATCACTTACTTGATCATGGTTGATTCCATCCCTCCAAATTTTTGAAGGTGATAGAAGGCATTATATTCAAATTTATATGGAGTGGGAAAACAGAAAAAATCAAAAGGGTTTCTCTAATGGAAGACTACAGTAAAGGTGGTATAAAAATACTTGACATACAAAGGCAATTGTTCAGTTTCCGACTGAAATGGCTGGGTAGATTTTTCAATGAGAGTAATGGAGCGTGGAAAACATTGTTTTCTTATTGGTTCAACTTGTTGGGAGGCATCAATTTATTGTTGAACTGCTCTTATAGTATAACCAATCTTAATGATATTCTAGTTCAAAAGAAAATTCCGTCATTTTACATAGAAATCCTAAAGGCATGGGAAATGATTAGATACTGCACTACAGTGAAAGATGTTTGTGTAGCTATAAATGAACCAGTGAAAGTTTCAGATCAGATTATCTGGCACAATAAACATGTGGTGTATGATAATCAGTCGCTCTTTTATAAAGGCTGGTATGACAGTGGTTTAGTATATCTAGGAGACCTTTTTACGAGAGATGGCTTTCGGTCAACAGAATACATTAAATCGCAGGTGCACTTCAAACGAAAATGCAATGCTCTGTTTGACTACGCAAGACTTAAACGAGCGATACCACTTGTATGGGTCAATAGTTTAAAAGAAGAATTTATTCATGATTATACTAGACAAGAAAATGAAAACAAAATTCCTTATCTGTTGGTTGCAAATAGGGTAAAACATGTTACTGATATGAGTAGCAATCGTTTTTATAAACTCATTCCTTCAAGAACTGTATTAACTAACACGTGTTGCCTTTATTGGGAAAAGAAACTTAATGTAGATATTGATTGGTCTACTGTATTCAAGCGTAATCTTGCACACATTAGAGAAAACAAATTGCGAGAGTTTAACTTGAAATTACTGTATAATCTATTGCCAGTAAAAAGTAATCTTTTCAAATGGGGAATATCTAATGACGATGTATGCCCAAAATGTAATATAAAGGAGGATATAAATCACGCATTTATCGAATGCAAAATAAATAAGCCCATTATTAAACATCTAAAAGAAATATTACAAGAAATATACCAAGTAAAGATATTGAAGTTCAGTATCCAACACTTGCTCAAAATAGATTGTGAAAATCATTGTACTTTATTCCTAACTATAGCTTTTTGGACCATTTATAAATTGATTGTCGATCGGAACATGACTGGAATAGACAAAAGAAATGTTGTTTTCAAACAAATTTTCCAAAGAGAAATTATAAAAAGATTGGAAATTCAGTCAAATACAAATATGACCAGAGAGCACAAGTTTTTACCAAAAGAGCTGTTACGTGTTATTTAAAATAAAATAAAAGAAGAAAAAAAGGGAGAAAAAGAGGGGAAAAAATATCAGTATAATACTAATGTTAATGATGATTCAAATGCTTTGCAAAGCAAGACTTAGTTTTAGTTTCAATTCTTTGTTATGCAAATAATGATGCTTTTGTGATTATGTAAGTTTGATTTGTATTATTGTATTTTTGAATGTATATCTAATAAATCCTCTGACGAGGCAAAGAAAAAAAAAATGAAAATTGGATAGAATGGTAATTTACACACATTTTTCTTTTTATGTACATAGGGTCTGCATGTGTTTCAGAAATTGTAATGTATAATGCTACCAGTAAAGTCTAGGTTTAGTATAAATTTCACGCCAAACAAAAAAAAAAATATATATATATATATATATATATATATATATTTTTTTTATCATTTTTTCCACACAAAAATAAGAACACAATCAGTAGGATCAGTGCACAATAATATTCGCCATAGCGTACTGAGAGAGATAGTTGTGACACGCGCACGCGTGCGCCCTCAAGGTTCAAGTCATGAAACGCTAAAGTAGTTTCCTTCCATACTATTGTATGTGGTAGGGAACTATTTAGAGCTCCATGAATTGAGCTTTGATCGAGGACGTGTGCGCGTGTAATAACTATTATTACATTTATTTATTCTATTTTATTTATTTATATAATATTATTTCAACAGATAAGTCCCGTCACTTGATGAAATACTATCATGAATGAGAAATTAATTCAACATAAACTACAAAGAAATCATGAAGACTGACTACTTTTTTGTTAATAAATACTACTTCTTACACGACCACTATACTATCGTTAAGTTGTATTCATTGTGGACTTAATCACTGGATTTTGAGCAATTGAAAAACAAAAATACATGTAAATATATATATATATATACAGTTACATTATTACAAATGCATATACAGTATCGGTATCCAGAACATGATTAGCTGCAAGATGTTTGTAAACGGTCTTGAGTATTGTAATAATGAATGTTGAATTTTTTTCTCACTTTAATTTTAAAACGGCATTAGAATCAGCCGGGGTTAAATTCCCTGATGCAAGGTTGTCTGTTCCTCAACCGTTCCTCAATCTTAAAACAATTGTGATGGCGGACCTCACTGTTACAGACTCCAGTGGGGGGAAATATGCCTTCCATGCGGAGAAAACAAGGAAGCTTGAAGGCTGTCATTTGGGTGGAGGCTCTTTTGGGGAAGTCTACAAGGCTACACATACAGTACATGGTGATGTAGCTGTGAAGCTTGCTAAACCTAGTATACAGTAAGTAAAAAGAATCTTTAATAAAATATTGACCTATAGAGGAAAACCATTTTCCAAATATCTAGGGCAGTATTCTGAAAACTATGTTAACTTCTATGTGTGTGACAGTTAACATACCCTTAACATACCTCTTAATCAGTATTATGTCAAAGGTATGTTATTGTTTTTTTAGGTTATGCCCCTGACATGCCCATTTTTCATTGATTCTCCAATGAGACTCAGATCTCTCAGCCAATCATATTTGATGTTAAGTCCATGCATGAGGCTTGCATAAGGTTATGCGTATGCAGGCTGCATCTTCCCAACACAAAACTCTCTTATCATAGTTTCAGATTTTACATTGTTTCTGAATACTGGTTATGTTAACTGTTATACTTTTCACATATGGTTTTGTATGATTTTACACTCCGTTGAGCATTGCCAATGTAAATATGTTTATGTTCATAAATGACTTTTTTAAATTTAAGAACCACATTCCACCCAGCAGAGATGTAGTCATAAGAAAAATTTTCTGGCAATATATCAGACAAATCTTAAAGGTAATGCAAAGTTTTGGGAAATTTTGAAAATTGGATGGATAGTCATTCTTTAAAATGTTGATATATTTGGATGCCCTTGTGGGTGTATTATAAACACTAAAAAATTTAGCCTCTAAAACACTTCTGCTTTCGAGAAATTGAATAATAAAAAATTGACCGGTGTTCCCTGTAAATTTTTAATATTTCAAATGGTGCCTAAGGCCATTCCATGGTAGCTGCGACCATGAAAATCTCAGAATATGCAGTTCTGATATATAATTTCCAAACGGGAATAGCAAACCGGTCGATTGTAGTCAAGAAACATTGTTTTAAAGCTAAAGTAATATCAGTCTTGAGAGGAAACTATACAACATAACACGTTTATTATTTACAATTTAATCACTTTAGACTGGATTTCAACCACGACAACGATCATTGAATGTTGTAAAATCGCATATGCTTCTATTGTGTTCATTTGAACCAAATTCATGATCCATACCAAAACTTTGTATTAACTTTTAGGTATTGAACTCGACAATAATTTACAGTCCTCTGCTTTAAAACATAGGAACCTCATAACTCCAGTTTCATAAACATATATCTGAATGGACCATGCTTCTTCTTAATTTCAGTTTGGAGTGAGAGATGAATATTAGAACTTATAACATACAGAAATATTATAATTGGCTTAGAGTTGTTCCCTATGTCACAAAATATGATTGCACTAGGAGACCGAGAAGTTTTTCAGCTTATGACAATATTTAGATCTTATAAGAAAATATCTTCATGCCTTGTGGTAAGGTATAATTTTCTTTGATTCATGTTTTTTCTCACTATCCTATATAGAGTTCAAGTGGTAATGTACCAGAAAGAGGCTCAAAATCACGAGAATTCCCTTATATGTGAGCATATTGTCTCCATCAAAGGGTTTGTGCAGTGTGAAGATGATGCATGTACCTGTGGCCTTTTTGGTATTGTCATGACATACATGGAGAATGGATCTCTTTGGGACTTCCGTATTAGGAAATGGCAACATCACTCTGATCTCTGGCCTCTGACCAATAGGATGGTCTATCAAATCTCATGCGGAATGCATTTTCTCCACTCCAACCATATCATTCACCGTGATCTCAAGCTGGAAAATGTTCTAGTAGATGGTAATCTCAATGTCAAGGTAACATTCTTCACCTGTCATCTCTGCAGCATTTCACGAAACCAGCATAAGTACTTAAGATATCCCATTGAAACATGTGTATTGTAATTAACACACATTTCAGTGGGATGTCGGTGAACTTGTACTTATGACGGTTTCATAAATTTTGTGGTTACCCAGATCAGACCTTATCATACGTCATCAATGACCTTGTGCTGACAAGGTTTCCAGGAGGAACAAAGGAACTTTATCATGTTGATGGTGCCATTGCCTGGCCCTCGTACCTACATGTAGATTTGTCACTCAAGCTACAAAAATGAATGTTCAATTAATCTTTTTTTTAAAGTGCGATATTCTTTTGAAAGATTTTTTTATATCACACATCATGATGGAGCTTGCAGCTGAATTTATTATAGGAAGATGGGAAAGCATGTCAGATTCCCAAAAATTCGCCTTCATGAAATCAAATAAAGATCTGCACATGAGCTTTCCTGCCAAACAAGATATTTATTACCTTCAATGTTAGGGAAAGATCAGTCTAGATTATTATGATCAGAATTTGATGATTTTTCTCTCTCTGTTGATGGCATGTACAGATTGCAGATCTTGGCCTTGCAACCAATCTACAAACTTCATTTGATGATAGGTGTTGGGGCACGGACAGTCACAAGCCTCCAGAAGCTTTTAGAACAGACTTACCTGAATCAACTAAGGTTGTTACTCCAAAGTATGATGTATACAGGTGAGAAAATATATTTCATATAAACAATCCTCAGAAGTCCATTCCATGAGCAAAGAAGTAAGCAGTGGCGATATGCCCAATCAATGTACATTATAATTCTTGAATGAGTTCTTGAAGGTATTTCGTGTATACTTTAATCCTCCTACACATTTAAGTATTTGAGGGAGATAGTAATCCAGGTTATAGTAACTGAAGGTCATTTCATGCAGGATTGTTATGGCAATTTTTTTTATTTTGTTTTATAAGTCATGATCATGTTTTTTAAATTTTTGTTAAGTTTTTGTTTAATGTTTTAACCCTGCTTTCACTATTTAATTAAGGTAAAAATGTAACTTCAGCATTAATTTGGCCACCTCGTTGCCCAAATTTGAATACTTCAAATATCCTTGGCTGTTTGTGAACAGTAGAGTTTCGAATTTTGAACATCGATATGTGGGTTAAGTACATGAAGTTTTCTATTGGCTTCTTCCTCAAATCTTACTTCATTCATTCATTCATTCGCTTTGGATCATTTTTTTTCTTCCTTTCCTCCCCTTTCTCTTGTTTATGCCTCCGCTACAAAGTAGCCAGAGGCATTATGTTTTCGGGTTGTCCGACCGTACGTACGTCCCGTTCTCTTGATCGCGTTATCTCAAGAACCGATTGATGGATTACCGCCAAACTTGGGTCATGTATGTATCTTGCGGAGCCAATGAACTGAATAGATATTGAGGTCACAAGGTCAAAAGTCAAAGGTCACAGGGCTCATTATGTATGCAAAAATAGCTCGTGATCACATTATCATTAGAACTAATGGACGGATTACCATCAAACTCAAGACAAGTATGTATCTTGCAGAGCCAATGAACTGGTTAGATGTTGGGGTCATGAGGTCAAAGGTCATGGGGCTTATTATGTTTGCAAAAATAGCTTGTGAACGCATTATCAATAAAACTGACGGATGGATTACTATCAAACTCAGAACATGTATGTATCTTGCAGAGCCAATGAACTGATTAGATTTTAGGGTCATGAGGTCAAGATGAAAGAGTCATACATGTATATGAAAAATAGCTTGTAATCACGATATTCTGAGAACCTGTTAATGCATTACATTCAAACTTGAATTATAAAAATTGCTTCTGTTTTGATTTGTAAAATGCTCTTTGGCGGAAGCATAATTTTCCACTGCGTGCAGTCGAAGATCCATCTAGTTTTTTTTCATTTTTTGCGGCCCTTTAAGGGCCGGCTGGGGCACATGTCTCCTCTGCCACCCCACATAAACGCCACTGAGTATAAATACACTCATAATGGGGCCTTTAATGTGATAAATATCCCTTTGGGATTAGCTGTTGAACTACTGATTAAATATAATTAAATTGAAATTGAAAAACAATTCGCATTATTGAAATGGTTAAAGAAATGGTTGAAGAAAAACAAAAGTGTGAAAGCTTACCTTGTCAGAGTACTGACAAATAGGGCAGACTTATTTACCTTAACAACAGCATGTGCATCATTCAACAAGGCTCACGTTAACAGGTTTGAAGACTTAATATATTTAAAAACTCGAACATCCGTGCAGACCGACAGTTCACAAGATTGACAATGTTGGTTTAGTAAGAACCTTAGGAAAGTTGTGAGGAAGACAATTGAGACCAACATATTGTTTCTATAGGGGACTTTATCCTTTTGGGCCGTGGGTATCATGAACAGTCGATCTAGAACCCTCCGATAACTTTTTAGAAGACACAACAGTAGAGTGGCAGGGTGGAGAAATTGTTTACTTCACTGATCTTTTAATAAGTAAGAAAATAATAACACATACACAAATTACATACAACAATTACTAACACACATGTTTATGGGGGCATTTTAAATCATGTTTTTTATGTTAAAGAAATCAATAAAAAGGGCGATTTAAAACGCATGTTTTTAATGTACCAAACCTGATTTCATAGTTTCCTAATTCTATTAAGTTAGGATGATAATGTCTTTATTAAACTTTGTATATAAAAACGATTCGACTTTTCAGTTTTTCAGGACCAATTCAATGAAATTGAATACTTTATTGTGTATTTTCGTTCGTTCGTTTATTCATTTCATTTTCATAAAAAACACAGCAAATGCAAATAAACATACAAGTATATATACCGGGTGAGTCAAAAAAAAGTTTACACCTAGAAAATTGCTAATTATTTTAAAAATCATCTATGAAAAGTAAATTATCATACATCTTATGAAAGAGTGTTTTATCCCAAATCATTTGGTATCATTTTTGTGTGGTATGTGTTCACGCTTGGATGAACAGGAGGCATTGTTTGAGAGAGTGCAAAAATCGACTTGCGCCAAAGTTGCTTATCTGATGTTTACATAAAACGATTCGGATTTGGGTATTAAATCGTTTTTTGCAGATCCACATAACATCCCTAACAAAATTAATCATGCCACACATATCAAATATCGAATATCAAATATCAAAGAACATTTGTGCGCGTGTTTGTGTGCGTGTGTGACTTTGCTTCTGCAAAAAGCATATGCAATGCATTTCATTTGATACATTCAATTCATTCTCTCACTCCACTAATCCCAACATAATACATGCTGTAGGCATCACTTTGGCGCAAGTCGATTTTTGCACTCGCAAACAATGCCTCCTGTTCATCCAAGCGTGAACACATACCACACAAAAATTATACCAAATGATTTGGGATAAAACACTCTTTCATAAGATGTATAATAATTTACTGTTCATAGATGATATTTAAAGTAATTAGCAATTTTCTAGGTGTAAACTTTTTTTTGACTCACTCGGTACATACAAAGAATGTTCAGTTTATACAATAAATTCAAATGAAATAGGAGAACATAGGAAAAGCCCATTGTGGCCTTGTTTAAAAAAGTTCCCCCGAATATTATAATTTATATTACTGAGTATATATTAGTTAGGGGATCACAAAAGACAGCGATAAACACAATATAAAGACAAAAAAATACAAAAACATGTATGAAATAATTTAAAATTGGAGGGGCAAAAAGGTTTGGAAGGTAAATTCAGCGGTACTTAGAATATAAGTTCATTTTAATTTGTTTTTTAAACATTGAACTGCTTTTGTATAAGCGTATAACTTGAGGTAGAGTGTTCCATATGTTTGGCAAAGTATTTCTTACAGATTTTTTAGAGAATGAACTTTTCACTTTCCGTAAATGAAATGTGTTGCAAAGCCGAGTATTGTGAGAATGAATTTGGTTATTGATCGAAAATATGGATGATATTCTTTTTGGAAGTATATTTTGAAAAAAATGAAAACCAATTAGTGCAGTATGGTATTTGAATAAATCAAAAACATTAAGGGTTTTTAAACGAAGAAATAAAGTAGCAGAATCGGCATAATAATCACTACCTGTACAAATACGTAGAGCCTTCTTTTGTCTAATTCTTTGTTGACCTGGTGCTCAACATTATTTAAATCAGGTTGTGAAAATATAAGAGTTGTGTCATCTGCATACATAATATACTGCATGATATGAGACGATTGAGGTAAGTCATTAATATATATCGAAAAAAGTAATGGGCCAAGTATAGATCCCTGGGGAACTCCGTGTGTTATGTCTGCAAAATCAGAAACATGATTATTAAACATAGTAAATTGACGTCGATTGCATAAATAACTTTTAAAAAAATTAAGAGGGTTTCCACATACACCATAAAAGTTCAATTTGGACAAGAGAATTGAATGATCTACTATATCAAATGCTTTTGATAAATCCATAAATATTCCAATACAAAAATTATTTTTTTCCATTGCTAATGTCACTTTATCCTGCAAATCAATCAAAGCATGGGTTGTGGAATGGTTACGTCGAAATCCAAATTGGCATTCAGTAAGTATATTATGTTTAAAAAGAAAACTATACAATCGATTATAAACACATTTTTCTAATAATTTTGATATACAAGGTAACAAATATATTGGTCGATAATTTTTTAATGAATGACGATCGTCTTTTTTAAAAACAGGAATAATCTTCGCAATTTTAAGTTTGTTTGGAAACGTACCAGTGGACAGTGATATATTAAAAATGTAGACCAACGGTTTAACAATAGCATGAATGATTTGTTTGAGTACATTGCAACCTATGTTATCATATCCACAAGACTTTGTATTTCTTAATGATTTACACACTTCAATCAATTCATTTTGTGATATAGGCTTAAAAAATAATGAAGAAGAAGATGGGACATGTAGGTAATCTGTATGTGAAATAGTATTTACTTGAGGTAGGTGATTGTTTGCATCAAACCCAGAACATGAGGAAATAAAATACGAATTAAATTCATCTGCAATAGATTGATCATTTTCAATCATTTTACCCTCATTCATAATATATGTGGGTAATTTAGGTTTTGATTTATTTAAAAGGGTATTGATAGTTTTCCGTGTACCTTTGATATCATTTTTCGAATTTCCAAATTGTAAACAAAAGTAATGTTTCTTTGCCTTTCTTAATAGATTATTCACTTTATTCCTATAAGATTAGAATTTATTTTCATTTACAACAGACCTATTATGAATAAATTTTTTATAAAGTTTTTTTTTCTTTTGAATACACCGTATCAAACTTTTATTTATCCAAGGCTTTCTTATTTTCAATCGTTTAGACTTATTTGGTACCAAAGGTAAACATTTGTTGTATGCAATGGTTATCAACGATATAAATGTATCGTACATCTGTTCTATATCCTGAAGGCTGTTTAAAAAAGTCCAATCTATTCTATACAATTCACCTAATAATGCTGCAATATTTTCATTCGAGATTTTCCGAGGAGAATACAGGAGAATACAGGTAAATGATCTGTTACATCAGTACAAATTGTTCCGCTCGTACATGTGGATTGAGTAAGGTTGGTAAATATATTGTCGATTAATGTTGCAGATTTAACTGTAATACGAGTGGGAGTTGTAATTAACTGATATAAACCAAATGAGCAGTTTAAATTTACAAATGCATTTGCACTATTATTATTAGTTAGTTTTGAAAGATCTATATTAAAGTCGCCTGTAATAATTAAACCGCGACGAGATACATTAAGTAGTGATTCATTATAAAATTGGGAAAAAACATCGAGATCTGAATTTGGCTTTCTATAAATAACTCCAACTGTGTACTTTAAAGAAGGTCCTAGTGTAATATCAACAAATAAATATTCACAAGTTGAATCATCATAGGTGTTAAAGATATCATCCCGAACGGTGCATGTTATATCATCTTTTACAAACAGTGCAACACCTCCTCCTCTACTAACACAACTAACCCTATCCGAATGTATGAAAGTATAACCGTGTAAGTGAAATGGAGTAACTGGTTTACCACAAATCCATGTTTCGGAAAGGGCAATTATTGAGAATTTATTCGACAATGTATCAAGAAGATTTGTAATGCTATCAAAATTTCTATTAAGACTACGGGCATTCATATGAATTAAACTGAAATTATATTCATTTTTTATAAAAGAAGAGTTAAATGCACTGGGTGTATAACATGAACAAGTATTACCGTGTTCATATATGCATATATCTGGATCCAAATCGTTTAACGGACTACCCATTTATTGTAAAGGCAATCAATGAAACACATCTTATATATATAATTGAAAAAGAAAACCCAGGATGCTTCCAGCAAGCACATGAAAACATATATATAATATTTGGTATAAAAAGTCTCAACCTAGAAAAAGAAACATTGTTCAAACCTTCAAACTCTTTTGAAACAGTACTAGGAAAAGTAATATACTGAAGATACATTTTGAATTCAGACAGAATAAATAACATAAGACAATATCAATATTACATAAATATACATATATATGTCTAGTAGAAATCGAAATCGAAAAACAATCATGAATATATACCGTACACAAAAAAGTACAAGTTTTGTGTAGTGTAATACGAAATAAGTTGGATGTCCAACAAGAGTATATTTTGCTTTACACAATAAAATGAAGTTACAACAACGCTGCGTATGAGGTTGGTAGATTTCGTAACAGTACTTACTCCATTTTGTTCTTTTAGCAACGCGATAATTCGTCCATCTTGGCTCCAAGCAGTTTTTACTTTAGCATTTGCCCTTGTTTCATTGAGCAATGTTTGATTTTTAGATGTCAGATCTTCTACAATGACATATTTCGTTCCCTTTAGTTTACGACGACTCTTTATGATTTCATCTCTTTTTCTGTAGGACTTCAACTTTATGATGATGCCCCTACATGCTTAATAGTTACAGAAACAGGAGGAAAATTGAAGAACAGTGTAATCACTGTGATTTACTAAACCAATGAATACAGTTCAGATATTAGTACCTGTCTGTTGAATATCTTCTTTTAGTCAGTTTGGTATAAACTTAAGGGCAATGTATTAATACAGTGTGTGTGAGATTTGTTTGATGTATTATTTTATTTTGTATTGGACAATAAACAAATTTTGATTTGTCTTTTGGTCATGCATTAACCCACAGCTTTGCGATGACTCTCTATGAACTTCTGACAGGTATGCACCCATACCCTGGTGAGTTTTTGCTTGCTGTTTTGATAGCATTGTTTATATTTTATTTTTTATTTTTTACTTGAATGCTATAGAAGCACATGTATGTTTGTGAGTAAAGAAGCCCGGTGACTGACGGCTTTAAATCCTGTCTGATGGACATGGTAATAAGGTTGAATGCCTTGCCAAAGAGCACTAGTCTAGTGAATCTACATGGTTGAGAACCTCGGTCCTCCCAGTTATGGGATAACTGTTCTACCACTGAGCCATACCACATCCTCAAATTCGTGTAAATTTGTTTGTAATAACTAGATCAGAAATCAGCTTTTGAATACAAAATTATGTTACAAAGAGGCTATAGCCTCTATTTGCTATGCTGAATTTTGTTTGTTTGATTGCACTAACATTTGACTGTAAATCCTACTTATTCATTTTTATTGCTAATTCAATTAATTATATTTTTTAATTTGTTTGTACATCAGAAAGAGGATATGAAATGATGAAGCTATTTAAACTATGTAACCAACCTCCACGTCTGCAACCTGTTCCAGTAAACACTCCTAAAGCTCTGATCAAACTTATGACGGATTCATGGAGATATGAAGCGAATGATCGTCCAAATTTCGGAGGTTTGTTGATACTTCATTGACCTTAAAGGCAGTGTATTCTACTGATACTACTTCAAATTTACGTTTACTGCCATCTGCTGCTCACAATGTCCCGATGCGTCGATAGCCATGTCCCACAATACATAACCAACTGCATGACACGCGCATGATGAAGCTTGGGTACAGACAGTGGCGGATCCAGGGGGGGGGGCCGGGCCCCCTCCCCTAGCCAAAAACCCAGGTAAAAACACCCTTAAAAAAGAAGAAAGAAGATGGGCCCTCCTGGCGCTCAAGGGGTGGATGTTGATAAAACAAAATAGCACTGCCCCCCCCCCCATTGAGCCAAACAAAAAAAAATTCAAATTTTCGGGGGCAACAAAAAACAAAACAAATTGTGCTCCTAATTCCCCCACCCCCACCCCACCTCACTGAGCGAAAAATCGGCCGGCACGATTTTTAAATTTTCGGGGGCAATCGGCCGGCGCGATTTTCAAATTTTCACCACGAAGTGGGCCCCTTTTTTGGCCCCCTCTCTTGCCGACGGCTGGACCCGCCCGTGGGTACAGGACAGGAAATCGCTTTATGTACGCCGTCCCCGAAAGATTGCGCAATTGAAAATACATTACAGTAGTGGTAGCGATGTCGGTAAAATACTCTGCCTTTATATCACAGTCTTGACCTGTCCTGAAAAGTAGAATCGTGTAATTAATACTACCAAGTTCTTCTGTTGTTTCTTTTAAATTAGACATTGCCATGACTATTGTAGGATACAGTGATTTGTCATTTTTATTGTCTGATGAAATATATTAGAGTATAACATTCTTGAGACGAAATTCCATGAACAGAAAGGAAAAAGGGTGTCTTTTTTTAAAATAGTGCCTTACTATTTAAAAAAAGACATGGAATTTCGTCTCAAGATTCTGTTATTTCATCTTAGAGGGAGAAATATGGACAGTGAGATTGTGGAAAAGTTGATATTACCTTTAAACTCTCAGATAAGGACTTCCAAATCGAATGTCCACCTATAGATAGTTGCCTGATGGTGATTAGGTTAACTAATTAAAGATGTTTTTATCTGGGGGTAATTTCTTTTGAGGATAATTGTCCTAGTAGGTCATTCTCCATGTTGTACGTATCCTGAGGGTATCATACCCTAGGAAGAAGATTTCCATGTTGTAAATGTCCAATGGGTGTGTTTTCCAGGGGCAGTTGTCCTGATCATACAAAATTACAGTTGAACTCGAATTGCCCATTTGCTCTCAATTAAAGGGTATGACTCGTAAAACTGAATCCTGAAAAGGCTTTGATTAGGTCTAGGCTAAAATTGATGTGCTTTATTTCTAACCATTCAAAGATTTGTTGTTGTTTTTATGTTTTTTTAATCAGAAATTACAGATAGGGTAAAGGAACTTAATATTGAACCAACTTATACATCACTTGGAATCTATTTACACGAGGTAAGTCTGTTTGTTATGTTGTCACTATTTTTTATATTTTATCTGTATGTGAAGCGAAGTACATTTTTTTCTCCATTTATTGGAGGTCAGTATTGAGTAATCATTGTCTGATGTAATGTGTTACAGTTGATACTGAATACATGTAAATGTAAGTGAAAAACAACATACATTGAGAAAGAAAGAAATATGCATATTATTTCCACTGAACATCAACGATTTTTGTTGTTGTAAATAGTAGGCCTGTTGACGAACCTTTCCAGCTTAATTTTGATTTTCTCTATCTCCATATGCATTTGTAACATGTGCAATATTGCGTCATCCAGTGGCTTGTGCAAATACAAGAATGTTTTCATTCAAAAATCTGTATCACACATTGTTTCTTACATTTTGGAGATGTAGCTACAGTCTTATCATTTATTAGATAGTTTTTATTTTATCTCAAAATTTCAATTATACAGCGATGGTCTTTCACGGAAAAAGGTAATACAGACAATGAATCTGTGAGACGAGGTATGTATGATCACACCCCTGTCGAGCAGAGTAACGACAATACAGCTATTACCTATCACTGAAACAGGACCTTAAAATGGACCTTAAACATTTTAAATAAAAGTTGAAAGTGCCTACGGTATATCAACCGTGATCCTCATCAATGAGTTCAACACAAGATATAGCATATGTTTCAATATTTCAGTCAGTGAAATACATGATTTTCCATACATTTCCTTAATGCCCCCAAATGATGTCATATTGGTTGACTTGACAAGTATCATGTCTTTAGAAAAAAATATAATTCTAACTATAGTTCCATGCTCTTAAATCATTTATTTTACATTTGGGTCAATAGAAATAGATTTTGGGTACCTGAGACATATTTGGCCATCAAAACCTCATACCGAAAATGTATCATGAAATGTAATAAAGACAAATAAAAAATATGAACAAGAGGATTCACAACGGAAGATATAATGCCCTTTAAGATAAAATTATTTATTTCATCATGGCCCGAACTTTTCTTAGTCTTTAGTTTCGAAACAATATCTAAAATTTTACATCTATGAGTAGGAACAAAGAATATAGACTTTTGATTGGGCTGGCCCAAAAAATCAACAAAATGCTTATTTGATGGGGGAATGTTAGCAGCAAGATTTTCACCGATCGATGAAAATAATTATTAAAAATATTTACTAAGTCCTGAGGATCCTCAACAATCTCATCATTAAACTTAATTTTGTTTATGTCAGATTTATTTTTAGTAACATTCATTGCCTGTTTAATTATTTTCCAGGTATTTTTCATATCATGTTTATATAATACTAGCATATTTTCAAAATATCTTTTCTTTTCCAAACGAATAATCTTAGTCAAAATATTCTTGTAAGTTGTATATTTAACTTTCGATCGTTCAGTGCTTTTTAATTTATATCTATAAAAAAGATTATTCTTCCTATTTATCGAACGTAATATTGATTTAGTGATCCAAGGGAGCCTAGGTGTTATTTTATAATTATTAGTTTTATCTCTTTGCTTAGGTATGCAAGTATCTAATTGGTTATTCAAAATATCACAAAAATTGTCGTACGAGAAATTCGCTTCATCTACAACATAAACAGGAGACCAATCTACATGTTCAAGACTAGCAACAAGGCGAGCTAATTTTGCTTGAGTGACCTTACGTCTGAATAAACGTGGGTCATGATTATTAATTTAATGAGATAGAGTATAACGTGTTACGATGGGATAATGGTCAGTTAAGTCTGAAAGAACAATATAAGAGTCCGGGTGGGAGATTACATTTGAAAAAATATTATCTATTAAGGAGACAGAGGAGTTTGTTACGCGAGTGGGCTTGGAAATAAGTGGTAAAAAAGAGGCAGAAAGGAGAGTCTCAAGAAATTCTTGTGACACAGTATTATGTTCATGATTTAATAAATTTATATTAAAGTCCCCCATTAAAAAACAATCTTTATTAATAAACACTGGACTTCGCAATAAGTCAGATAACTGCATCAAAAATTCTCTTGGGTTTGAATTAGGGGGTCGATAAATTACTCCAACCATTATATTTTTACCTCCAGGATTCATAATTTCAATAAAAAGAGTTTCGAAGACATTATTAATTATTGAAATATTTTCATGCACAACAAAATTAAAGGTTTTAAGTATATATAAAGCAATACCACCGCCGACTCTACCTTGCCTATTTTTAAAGACAAAATCACAATTGTCGATTAAAAAGGGTAAATTAGAATCATGAGATAACCAAGTCTCTGTCAGTCCAATTAAAGAAAGTTGTATATTGGAAGGGAAGGGAAGGGTTGTATCGATCGGTTCTACATCTTATTGTTGGGTACAGATTGGCCCTTTTTAGCGTGCGCGTACCCAGACTTTGCCTTTTACGAGAGTTAGGGCAAACTTGGTGCATAATCGCTTTCTTCTGTCTTGCAAGTTTTCTAAGTTGGTTATTTGTAGGGCATCGTCATAACAATGATAAAGTGGGCCAAGCGCTAGTCGAAGTGCACTTTTCTGTATACGCTCAAGTGGGTTGGCCTGGGCAATGGTAAGACTGGAGTGCCAGACAGGTACTGCATATTCAAGCAGTGGTCGAATGAATCCTGTGTAAATAGTGATTAGATCTTGTAAGGGAAGTTTGAACGGGGTCAGAGATCGTAACATGTGCATTCTCCTATTGGCTTTTAAGAGAATATCAGCCGTATGCCTATCCCACTTCAAATTTGATTGAACAGTGACACCAAGTATCTTGACACAATCGACCTGTTCTAGAGTTTGATTGGCCAGCTTTACATCAAGAGGTGTTATGGGTGTCTTGCCGAAGTAAACCCTCATGGCATGGCACTTACTTACGTTTAGGGACATGTTATTGTCGTAACACCATTTGTTTATAGTGTCCATAGTGAGGGACTCTTGCATCTACTGGGACCCATTCGGACAGACGCCCGCGGTACCGGACACACTGGGTGCGGTCAGTCAGGAAGTCGGTAATCCATCGTACCAAGTTACTATCAGGGTTGTATTTCAGGAGTTTGGAAATAACAATGGAATGGTCAACCCTATCAAAGGCTTTAGAAAAGTCAGTTGTTATGACGTGCAAATCGAAACGTCCCTATTTTCGTGCTCCCCAAGGTGGGAGCAATTCAAACATGACATTAGTCTGGCTACCAGACGTTCTATTCACGCTGAACTACTAGTCCAGCACAGAGCCAGGGTAAGGTCTGGGATTCTTTACTAGTTAGTCCTGATTACTCATGAAAATGTGTAGCCTTGGAGCAAACCTACAACGCCACGGCGAATGCTATACTGCAATACCTACCTCACCGAGGTAGCGGACTATAGCGGCACACCTAGCGTAACTTGATGTGCGCAACATTAACAAAACCTTTGCTGCAGCTTTCCTCCGCCTTGACGAACGAGTCGATTGACTATGAATGCTATACTAGCTTTAAATTCAATATCACTCAGCTTTGGATTTGTTAGAGGGTGTATTTTCTGCATTCAAGTCTCATTCAGTATGACAGATAAAGCTATGATGTTTGAAGTGAGACATTACATGTTGACATTCACGGTAACAAAAAGAAACAGAATTCGTTTTTGCGGTTACTTGAGATTTAATAGAGGATGATTTCTTGTTACCCTGAATACCAACATCATGACAAAAGGAACAATTACAACACGAATTTTGTCAACTGAATATAGAAGGATAAACCGTCGACATACTTTTACTTTATAATATTACACTGCTACAATCCACCCCTGGGAAGGACCCCGGTATAACTTTAGATTTGTTCGATCAATTTATACAAGTATCTGCACCTGCATACACCAACAGACGAAACTTTTGTATACCCCCCCCCCTAACCATACAAAAGGCGACAATGTTCCCTGCATTGAACATGCAAACAGATGCCTTTACAAGCGAGTACAGGTTATAAAACAAAGGACAGGACGGAATGCCTGTTATCATCGGGGCCCCACCGGCAACAAATTTGTATGCAACCAATTGGTGCTCTGCAAGATACAATGGCCATTTCAAATAGTGCAAATCATATTATCAAAAACACAACCTTCCCATGAGGTATTCTACAGCAGTATGTAATACATATAATACCCTTTATATACATTGTATACACATATGCATATATATATATATATGCGAAGAGGCAAACATGACCAGAAGATAAGGGGAAAAGGAACTTGGACGAAGAGTTGTCATATAGTTTATCTAGGCAACCCCATGATCAGTACAACCATCGACCCCACACCAGCCCGGAACAGCCCACCGTCGCCCACCATGGACAACTTACCTACTGTAACTACACTTGCCTCTATATATCTCCAGCTCACTAGGTAGTTGCATCTTAGATGGAATCTGAGGATGGGAATAAAGACATTGAGAAATGAGAGAAAGATAACAATTTAGATACTCTTTTTTAGTACAGTATATCTTGAAATGCAATTTCATTACCCGACACTAAGATGTGTTTTAATCTGTCTTTTAGTGTTCAAGACAAAACAAATACCCACGACAGTTTTAAAGGGAAGTACAAACTTAACAGACCGCTACTCTAAGGGAAAGCAGAACAAAAAAATAGAAGTAGACAGGTGGAAGATTGAACGGAATCGGACAAAAAGTATGACAGTTATAAGTTTTTGAAAGTTCTAATCACTTTATGTACATGTATGGGCACTTTAAATTGGCTGAATCAGTAATGTCACTGTGCGGTAGTGCCGGACAACATACCGATTTACTTCAACACACAAACTGACAAAAAAATGTTTTGTTTTGCTTTCAAAATGTATGACTCAGGGTGGTCTTTTCTTTTTAGAGGGCCTATTATTATAATATGCTATGCTATAATATATTGAGTAGTGCCGCAAGTTAGAAGGCAGGTAGGGGAAAACAGAAATTTATGATATTTTTGTACACAATAAATGGGAGAGTTTCCACAACTAAATCACAATCCACTGACCGAATTGCCGATTTTAGATTCGCATAGATTTAGTGATGTTGTACTTCAAACATTTACAACTCCCCCGTTATTGGCCTGATTTATTTTATACTTTCAAGTTTCAAGTTTCAAGTTTATTTATTTCCACTTTATCGAAAATAACATAATTGAATATAATGAACATGGTAATAGTTATAGCTAAACATGCAATATAGAAACATAATGTACATGGTAATAGTTATAACAAAAGATACAATCATAAGTTTGATAAATACATTGCAAAAAAAAAAAAAAAAAAAAGGCTAAATAAAGTGGGGGATCTACTTAAAAGCAAAGCTTGTATTATGTAGGTCCCAGATAATATGTTTCTCTTATATTTCTCCTTTAATACGAATAAACTTATTTCAAGGGTTGGATTGCCCTATAACGAAAATGCACCAACATATTACACTTAGCACAAAGTACAGTTCTTCATTTATCCGGGTAGTATAGGCTTTGTAGTCTTCACATGATACCTGTCAAATACTAGAAGCCACTTTTACAGGATTTTCTGAATTCTAAAACCACATAATTATTACGATGTTTCAAAGTAACCACTCCCCCCTCTATCTCACACACACACTCTCTCTGTTTCTTACAACCCTGGTTAGCCTGGTTAGGCTTATCCCAAGACACAAATCGGAGCTTTTACTGGAAACTGTAGAATCTCTTTGCAAGACTCGTTAACTTAAATTAATGTATCACCCTAAATCAGTCAACAGCAAAATATGCTTAAATTCAAATTAGCTCAGTATAATGCTTATGACATGTTAACAAATCGTCTTCATTCCCTGTAAAACAACGGTTACGCGGAAACAAACCATTATTGATACTTTCTTACTAGTCTTACCCAAAGAGACACTACATGTATTTCTATAAATAAAATTATTATTCCCAATTTCACTTGCCTAGTTTCTCGACTAGCAGAGTTCCCCCTCTTCCAAGTAGGACAGAATACGAATTTGAGTCAGAGGTAGCCCAACTCTCAATAGTAAGGGTCTTAGGGAGCTAGTCTTAAAAGGTTTAGTCTTGAAACTGAAAGCTTTCAACTTAAATCGAATACATTTTGAATTTGAAGGGGGTTCCGACGACTAGATTTGAGGCGACATAAATTGCAACAGCATTACCTAAGTATTTAAAATCTGATTGTAGGTGCCATAAATCAGTAACAACTACTGACGTAGGCCTACACACAAGCTGTCTAGTATTCACAAATTTGAATTATTCAAATAGGATAACCAGGTAAATATTCGCTATGAATGATGAGGCGGCGCAATGGCTAAGTAATAGAGCAGTAGCCTGGATTTTGAAATCAGCGCTAGTGCCCTTTGGCATTTACCTACATTACCAAGTCCATCGGAGCGGACTTAAAGTGGTCGGTTTCTCAGGTTGCTTGCAAGCATACGCAAGCTTTCTTATCAGTCAAGTAAAACGACAAAACTAAGCTAGAAACACCTTGAAAACCACAGACATATTATAACCCCTGTTTCAGGAACACGTATAATTAATTGTTATGTAGACAAAACGTACTAGCTAAAGTCCTTTCACGTGTTATTTACGATCATTTTTGTGCTGTTATTTTCATAATAATTCATGAAATGATATGAACAATATCATATTTCCCTGATATTCATTTGATGTTGACAATTTCATACAGAGAGAAGTATGAATTAAAAAAAAAAGATATTACAGCATGACAATCTTATGAACAAACATGTTACAAGAACATGTAAAATAAATTGTTGCACAGAATCATTTTCAGCAGTCATTTAGTATTTCATCTTAAATATCTATTATATTTTAATAGAACAATTTTAATTCCTTTCATACCACCGGAATACAGTGGAAATTTATTAATGCAAACAATATCAGTTTCCATCTAAATGTTACGTTGTGGCAGCATTCTCCATGATACATAACACATAATTACTACGCAGTATTTCATGCCTGAAAGACTTTATTTCCAATGGTTTCATGTGATCTACCAGATCAATTTACCTGTCGAAGAAATTGCGCTTTCCACATGTTTAAAAGCCAAGTCTCAAGATCATTGACCTTACCTTATCCTATATAGCGTTCCATTGGTTCATAGGCAAATAAATCTGAGCTCATTATTAGCCAGTGGCGTAGTCGGCTAGATAGGATAAATCAAGGGAGGACCCCCCGCCAAAAAAAAAAAAATCAAGTGCCCATCTCATACAGAGTAACGATCGATTCAAATCCATCGCAACTTGATATTAATCGAAACTATGTACTAAGGAGAAATGAGTATGTATTACACGTGTGCGATTGATTTGTTTGAAGGACTTACGATCAATCCGGATCAATCGTAACTCTTTACGAGACAAAGCCCAGGTCATCCACCATGTTTATTTCAGGGGGCTTTGCTTGGAGGATGTAGTGTATCTTCTAAATACATAAATACAATACCTCAGTCATACGAACAAGACCGACACTAGACCGATAACAACCCCCCAAAGACCTCGCAATACCCAAACGGCCAAAAATCGGTCAGTTTGGAGTCGCTGTAGAGTCGGTTTCTGCGGTACGACTAAGGTGAAAGCTGAAAAGTGAAACAGTAATATAAAAAAACAAAATTTATTTTTTTACCGTGATGGTTGTCCTTGCTTTACTTATGTTTTTTGTGTGTATAGTTTAGAAAGGTTTGGCTCTCTGTGGCAGGCCGAAACTGTGTCGTTATTCTGTTGTGTTTTTGTTTTTGTTGTGTTTGCTTGAACTTCATTATAATTCCCACTGCCGATCAAACCAACCCGACCAAGCCCAATCAAGCCCGATCACCCATTTTTCCCCGACCAATCCCGACTACACGCCTAAACACAAGCTCTTCCCGACCGCTATTCGACCATTGACGACCCACATTCGACCATTCACGACTCCTGCACGACGTATAGTCGACCACAACTTCGATCTCTTCTCGATCATTCCGATCTACATATAAATCCCAACGCGATCCCTACTAGACCAACTAGACGTACACACGATCTCTACACAATCTCGGCCCGAGCAGATCGACCTGTTCGAACAGGGATCCAAGATGACTCGTGAATTGAGTGGTTGCACAAAATATTATCGTCAGCTGATGGTACAGTACTCATTTTTTATCAGCGTTCAGTTCATCTCAGACACTCAAGAAGGCTAAAAGGCTTATTTCGAAGTCAATGCATTCCACATTTCTTTAAACTTCCCCCTGCAGACCTATAGTGTCATTTGCCAAAGTACTGTATTGCACATGATAATTAAAACATTAATTTTATTTGCCTTTTTAAACAGACTGTCAAGAGCTTCACGTGTCGCAGTCACATGTTACTACCAATTCTAGAAGCGATTAACTAAATTAGTAACAATATACCGGTACGAAGTAAATGTGATTAGATCAGCACGTAATTGTGTCCTTGTTTTTTAAAATATTTATGAGGTGTTTTATTTTCTCAATACCAGAGGCAATACATATAACCGAAATCATGAAATTTACATCATACAATCAAAATACAACTCAGAATAATCAAAATACAATTCAAAAGTATTATTCTGAACATCAATTGCTAAACAAAACAACTCTTTCATACATTTACTTATTCGTTCAAAACAATAATAGTAATAATAATAATGATAAAATACTTAGTCACATCTCCTTGGTCATTTCATGTTCATTTTGTGCTTCTTTGAAGAAAAAAAAACGAATATCTGTTGAATAAAAAAAAATAAAAAAATGCTTGTACATGAAATATTACAGTCTGTCAAAATATTGTTTAAAAAGTACTGCCTCTGAAAAGAGACAAACTCCCCCAAAGAGAGAGATAAAGATATAAAAATAATTAAAAAAAACAAAAAACAACCCCCCAAAAAAAAAAAAAATATATATATATATATATTTATATATATATATAAACATAAAGCAAAGAAATACTGCTGGGATAGAGAGTTGGGAAGTTTTTTTTTTTAAGTTAATTTATATTACGCAAAACTTTCCAAGGTCTCCCATTTTTTTAAAGTTAATTGAAAGAGTATCCCTTTCCATTGCAAGTTTTTTTTCCTCTTTCCTATTTTCGAGAATTTTACTTTTACTTCATCTACATTTGGAGGCTTCCCCTTCTCTCTACTATTAAAAATCATCAATTTAATCAAAATCAGAATGTGGTTTAGTAATTGCTCCGATTTCATATTACTCCCATTTATTCCAATATGAATTTCTTTCCACGACAGTTTCTTTAGAATTGGTAAATTGAGTTTATCAGCACATTTTCCCAGAATCTTTTATTATATTACATTAAAAAAATACATGTTGATAGGTTTCCTCCAAAATATTGCAATACGAATACAAACCGTTTGTACGAAATTTAAATCTATGCAAATGATGGTTTGTATAAACTATTCTATGCAAAAGTTTAAACTGAAATTATCTCAGTTTACTGTTTAATGTGCACAACTTTGGTTGAACAAAAATCTTTTCCACTTCTTTAGTTGTAATATTATAAAGTTCCATTAAGTTATGAAATGCTGAGCTGATTTCTGCATTCTTCTTGATTTGACTTTTATACACCATCTCTGCAGTTATTTCTTCAAATTTAAAAACCTTCTTTGCAAATATTAATTCTAGACTAAGGCCACAGTGGATGGACTTTCTTGCAGGCTGAACATTTTGTTTCCATTCGTGAGGAATTATTTAATAGATTTTGTTAACTTTTGTAATTTATTCCTTACTTAAACCAATGGCAATAAAATATGCATCTTTTTTAATAACCCTTGTTCATCGCATATGTGATGAAGTCGATATAATATACAAAATGAATGTCTTGTCCTTGTTTAACTTTGAGTCTGATATTTTATAAAAACATTCAAAAATATGTTTAATTTCCTTAAATGAATTCGAATCTTTAAGAAAAAGCGTTATATCGTCTGCGTACAAAACTTGCTTTATTTCTGTATTTCCAAAACTGATTCCTTGTATCTGATGATTATTTCTTATCATACAGTCATATGAGCTAAAATTTCAATACACAGAACAAATAAATATGGAGAGAGGGGATCTCCCTGCCTTACTCCTCTTTCAACCTTGAAATAACGTGTTGATGTATATCCATTTATAACACAACTTTCTGCTTTAGTATAAAAATATTAACCCATTTACAAAACCTTGGTCCAAAATTAAATGATTGTAAAACCTTATATAAAAATAAATGTGAAACAGAATCAAATGCTTTTTCAAAATCAATGGCCACCAAAAAGCGTGTTCTCTGTAAAAAGAAGTATGAAAGATCATGTCGTCTATTATTCGTATTGCTTCTCCAATGTTCCTATCCTTAACATATCCCAACTGATCAAAACTAACAATTTCAGGTAAAACTTCTTGTATTCTCTTTGAAAGTATCTTAGATAGGATTTTATAATCTACGTTTAGCAACGAAATCGGTCTGTAATTCTTAATAAGCTCCGGATCTTTGCCATCTTTATGTATCAAGATAATAAGTGCTTGCCTTTGAGAGCCTGATAATTCCCCTTGTTGAAGAGCTTCATTAAAAGATGCAAGAACTAGATCTCTAATTACTGGCCAAAATTTCTGATAAAGTTCTGCACTTAAACCATCATTTCCTGGAGATTTGTTGAGTTTCATATCTATGAGTATTTCTATGCATTCCCTTTCTACGATCGTTTCCTCACATGAATCTCGTGATATATTATTCAATTTTGGCAGGTTATTAGGAAAGAAGTCCAAAGTGTCATCTTGTATAGAATTTATTTTGCTATATAGCTGCCCATAAAATGATTTTATTCCTTCAATAATTTCTTTTTCGTTAGAAGTGGTATTTCCATTTCCATTTTATTTCTTTATTATACTTTTTTCTATTTGATTCCATTAACTGTTTGAAGAATGCTGTATTCTTTTCTCCACATTCATACCATGAGGATCTTGACCGTACTTTCAAACCTTCATTGATGTAATCGTGGAGTAAACTAAGTTGTTGTTTCTTAGTTTTCAAATTTTCAAAAATATCTTTGTCATGTCCATTGCCAATCGACAATAAATCCTCTTCTAAGTCTTTAATCTCTTTTTCCGAGAATTTTTCTTTCCTTTCCTCCGCCCTTTTTCTTGATAGTTTAATTGTAAACTTCCGCATTTCCATTTTCATGAAATCCCATAGTACTCTCTTATCTTTAATTTCAACAGACAGTTTCTCTTTTAAAGTCTTTATTTCTTCTCTCATCTTCTTAACGTATTGTCACTTCATAGACTATTATTAAACTTTGAATAAGATCTTTTATTTTTATTTTTTTGTCGATGACCTATTATGGATTACCAGATTAACTGCTGAATGGTCAGGGGCTATAGGAGAATAATGTCACATTTGGATGTTATTTGCTCTACATTCTCTGATATGATCCAATAATCTAAGCGACGTTGCATAAAAGGATTTCGTTGTTTATACGTGTAGTGCTTTTTAACTTTATTTTTACTTCTCCATACATCACGTAATCTATAGCTATCCATGAACTCTTCTAATTGTTTGACTAAATTTTGTTTGCTTCTTTGATACTTGTCCAAAATAATCTAGATTCGTGTCTCTAATAACATTGAAGTCACCCCAAGTGCTACTGGATTTCCTTCTGTATTATTCCTATTGAGTTGAGTTGCGATCGGAAAGATCGAGTGCGGTCGAGAAGTGCTCGGGATGTGATCGAGAAGCAGTCGAGAAGTGAGCGAGTTCGGTCGAGTGACTGTTTAGGGCAGACATGTATCGATCGTCAAGCGGTTGAGTTGTTGATCGAGTTGATCGGGAACCAATCGTGTAGAAGTTGTGTATAAATCGAGATGATCGGGTAGTGATCGGCGGAAAAAATCCACCGCGACCAACCTAGACCTCTATACGATCGATTCCCGATCAGCTCGACCTCTACTCGACCAATACACGATCGCTGTACGATCGCTTGCCTTCTCGACCCCTACACGATATTTTTTGACATGCCAAAAATTGTCGTGTAGGGAGCCAGATCGATACCGATCAAGGTAGACCGACCCCGATCAAGGTAGACCGACCCCGATCTCCCTTGCCGACCGAGCTAGACCAGGCCAAAATAGCTTGATCGGGCTTGGTCGGGTTGGTTTGATCGGCGGTGGGAACCCACCAGTTGCATGACAACACATCATATTTCTAGCTATCTGCTAATTTTTAACTTGCTATTAAGACAGGATTGCACATCAAATTGTTCATTAAATTCATATACATATAATTTAAATTACTCTGGAGTCATACAATCTTATATTACTATGTAATATATGATACAATAGTCTACTATGATATATGATGATTTACTTTCACAGAGGATGAATATAGTAAAGCTCTTGCAGATGAAATAGCAGAGAGGGTGATCGTGACCCCACCACAGGTAATTATTATATCCATACATGTATTCTTTTTACGATTTGAGGAAAAACCAGTAAGAGAGAAAGAAATGGCTATCGTATCGTTAATCCAAATAACAATCTCTATAAAAGTAAATGTAGTAGTGAGTTATGATTATGATGGAGAAGTGAAATTCAGTCAGAACATTTTTTTAGTTTAAACTCATAATGATCAGCCAAACAAATAAATGATATCGACAATTACACCCAATGAACTTAATAGCAATATACCTAAGTAGTAAGTAAAGAATAAATATATAGGCTATCTGAGACTACAATGCATTACATGCACTACGGTATATCAAGGTCGCTGTTTCCTTTGCATATGCATTTCATTCATGATAATGTATTTTGATTATTTTCATTAGTGTAAGACAAGTTTAGATTTAACTCGGTATAATCCATTGAAGTATGAATAAACACTAGCACATGTGTTAGCTGTTGCATCTGGAATGTCAAGTACATGGTCAATCATGCAATGACACCATACATTGCTCTAGACCAGTCTAGAATAAAAGTGTAAACGAAAAAAGAGTGGGGTCATCTCATCAACTACTTAAAAAAATACTTCTAGTTGCTAATTGTGATGCAGGCATGCAGCTAGTGCAAGCTCCTCGATGAAAATCGTAATACTGGTTTATGTTGTGTACAGGATCAAGAAAGTTTGGAACCACACGGCGATACTACTCGCAGCGGAGGACTGAATCCTGAAGAAGCAGGTTCGTGTATATGTTTGTTCTGTTTTTTTGTTAGCTTTAATTTGGTTGTGGTGTTGTCCTTGCTTTTCTTATGTTTTTGTTATAGTTAAGAACAGTTTTGTTTTTTGTGGCAGGCCAAATGTGTGTCTTTATCTTGACGTATTTTTGTGTTATTCTTGATCTTCATTATTAAAGATGATACTGATAATAATGAGGGAAACGATGATCAACTGACATATCTCAAACATGACTCGGGGAGCAATCGGGATGATATTCCCTTCGGTGGTCTTTCGGCACCGCCTGAGATCCTCGCTCGGGGGCCGAGAGCACGGCAAGCGTATGCCGAAGCAGCTCAAGCTGGCACGAAGAAAGTATTCCGAACTCGCCTGATGCTTGTTGGACAAGAACGTGTTGGAAAGACAAGTCTAAAGAAAACCCTTACAGGACAAAGGTAATCTCTTTATTACCCTTTTATCTCTTTTAAAATCTCTCTCTCTTTCTCTCCGTATTGTTCCTTAAGTATCTGCCTCTGTATTGTGTGTTTCCTCCATTCACTTGAAGACAAAAATAGACAACTTTATTACCAGTCATGTTGACTTAAAATTTTCTGTTTGGATACATGAAATCTTTGTCCTACACAATAAAGGGTAAGGTAGCGAGATGATTTTGATTTTGTTTATTTTGACTTCTCGATAATGAAATTCAAGATATTTTCATGTGGCAATATTTGGGAAAGCTCTTCATCCCTGATTACGTCTCAAATAGTTTCAAAATTGAATTCACATTTTGGACAATTTGAGATTTACGTCATTTTAACTTCGAAACATATAACTCATCATTTCTTTATCGGCTTTTGTTAATTGTACTCGGATATGTCTGATTTTACCCAATTTAGCTTGTTGAACTTTTTGAATACTTTGCGTATCGATTTGACTTTCGTGCTTCGGAATTTATGTGCGTATATATCATTATCATTAATATTATTAATATTAATATTTGTATTTGGTATTATTATTATTCTAATTTTTTAATAATATTATTATTATCATCATTTTATTATTTGCTTCAGATTTGATCAAAATGAGGCAAAGACGGACGGTGTAGAAACAACAAACGCATTTGAAATTTGCATTGAGGTTGCAAAGGCTAACGAGAAAATGTGGTCAATTCACAAAAAAGGACATGGGAAAGAAGATACAAAAGGTAAGTAGAACTTTTACAAAGATTTTGCGTTTACAATGAGAAAAAAGGAAATTCTCTGCATAAGTATATCTTTAATATGAATTGTAAAATGTTGGTGCCACATGAGGACGGAAAATACTTTAAAAAAAATCAAAACTTAAAGCGTATCTTTACTTTTTATATCTTAATGTTACAATTTCTTAGCACATAGTGGCTGTGGTTTATAAAAGTATTTTATTATTATTGTTCTTATTATTATTGTCATTTTTATTGTAATTATTATCACCATCATTATTATTATTGCTATGATTATCATTATTATTTTTATTGTTGTTGTTATTATTGTTATTAATATTATTGTCATTATTATTGTCGTTATTGTTATTATCATTGTTATCATTGTTATCATCTTCATCATCCTTATCATTATTATTATTATTATTATTATTATTATCACTATTATTGTCTGAAACGTTTCCTGACATAGCAATCACTACGTTTGCAGTGGTAATATAGATATGAGATTAAGAAGTGAACTTAATGGTCCTTATGATATCCTAGTAATATCATTGTTTTTTGTACTGCTATGTAAATGTCAAATTATCGAACTCATTGATGGAACAACTTTCCCTTTTTCTATACAATAAGATATTTATTTTAAAAAAAAAAATCAATTTATTTCACAAGCTTCTTTTCCCTTCAGAGTTTTTATGCCTCCGCCCACCGAAGGTGGTGATGGAGGGGTTGTCCGTCCGTCCGTACGTCCGCCCGCTTTCTCATTAACGCAATATCTCAAGAACCACTTGAGATATGAACTTCAAATTTGATGATAGCAAGTATCACCAAAGGAAGACGATCTGATTAGGTCAAAGGTCACAGAGGTCAACATATGAAATTCCAGGCATTGCCCTCGTTATTGCGATATCTCAAGAACCACTTGATATACGAGGCTCAAACTTAGAGATATTATGTATCACCATGATAAGACGATCTGTTACAAATTTGGAGTAACTTGATCAATGTTCACAGAGGTCAACTTGTGAAATTCCAGCTATTGGTCTTTTTATTGCAAAATTTCTAGAACCACTAGAGAAATAGGGCTCAAACTTGGAGATAATATGTATTACCATAGGAAGACAATCTGATCAGGTTTTTGGTTAATAGATAAAAGGCCAAAGGTCACAGAGGTCAATTTTGGCAACTACAGCTTTTAACCTTGCTATTGCAATACCTCAAGAACCACAAGAGATTTAGTTTTAATTACATTGTGATATATCACGAATAATTCTATCCATTTTGTATACTGCATTTAGGGCGGAGGCGTATAGGAGACGCAGTCGCATTTGTCTTGTTATTCTTATTATGGATAGAATGTTGTTAGAAGTCACCAAAAACATATCCTTTTCAGCTATAAGTTTTGAAGAAAATTTAATTTTTAGTCAAGCTGTGTATTAGAACAATTGAAGGAGTTGCATTACATCACATCATATTCTTAGCTATACGTTGACGTTTAACTTCCTATAAAAGCAGGATCGCACATCAAATTGTTCATCAAAGTAATATCATTTAAATTATTCTGGAGTCATGCAATCTAACATTACATTGTAATTAATGATACAATAGTATAATATGATATATGATGATTTACTTTCAAAGAGGATGAATACAAACAAGCTATTGCGGATGAAATAGCAAAAAGGCTGACCGTGACCCCACTACAGGTAATTATCATCTCCATACATGTATTATTTGTCTGATTTGAGGTAAAATGGCTATCGGACTTGTTAATCCAAATAAAAATCTCTATAAAAGTAAATGTAGTAGTGTGCTATAACTATGATGGAGAAGTGAATTCAGCCAGAAGAAAAATATTATGATGATCATCCAAACAAATAAATGATGTCAGAAAATTGTGCCCAATAAATTTTATAGCAATATACCTGAATAGTAAGTAAAGAATGATAATTATATGGGCTGCCTGAGTCTACAATGCACTACAGCATATCGAGGTCGCTGTCTCCATTGCATATGCATTTCATTCATGATAATATATTTTGATTATTGTTGCAGTATTCACAGAATCTAGCACATGTATTATTATTGATATTTATTTATTCGTAGCAACCAAACGGTTGGATTGATATAATACATACATTTTTAACATGATTATAAACATTATTTAATTGAATATACATACAATGAAATGGGTAAATTATGAATATGAATACATGTAGATCATTAACACAAAAAACATTACAAATCATTCGGGTATATCATATTACAAGTAAATAAATACAAGAAAAAAGGAACCAACATAAACTTGGATAGAGAAGAAAAGGAAGCAAGAGAGGGGAAAAGAAAAGAAAGTAAAGAAGTGAAAACGCTGCAGAGATCAATCAAGTATACTTTACATCCAAATATTAAAATAGATGATATAATTATAAAGAAGGTTAAAGAATGGGTATAAACTGACAACTACAGTGAATAATTATTCCAAAATGATACTGTGAAGCAAAGATAATATATAATTAAAATCCAGCTGCATGTGACGGGATACAAGTTCAAAAGAATATGAAATGGTTGAAAATGTATATTGCACTAATCACCTGCTTATTGTAAATTATACACACACCAAGGGATAAAACTATCCTTAAATCGGTTTGTTTTACACCTGGGCAGACTCACTTGTTAGCTTGTTATATTTTGTCTCTTGTTTTGATGGGAGAAGATCATTTAGTTTGTGTTCTGGTTTCTGTATTTAGTTAAATAATTGCAAGCACATATTCTTTCTACGATCAGCTAGGGAATCAATGTTCAGCCCATTTAAAGCGTCAGTATAAGGTAGGTTGGGGTGATTATTCTCAGGGCACGTTTTTGAATTTCTTCCAATGAATTAGATTGTTCTTTGGTGAGGCCCCCGTGAAAAATTTGACATGCATATTCCAATACAGACCTTATGCAAGCTTTGTAGTACCTACACAAATCGTCTTGAACAAGACCGGCTGTACGTAATTGGACCAAGAGAAACAAACGACTTACAGCCTTTGCATAAACCTTTTCCACATGAATATTCCAATTTAATCTATCATTGATCCATAATCCTAGCAACTTTGTTTCTTGGACACAGTATACAGGTTCGCCATCAATGGATAGTGGATGAACAATCGCATCTTTAGTAAAATTTATTACCATTTCATTTGTTTTCTGTGGATTGATCTGCATATCATTGGCCTTTGACCATGTAAGAAATTCATCTAATGCTCGTTGTAAGGAGCACTGGGATTCTACCTTACATATATCATACACAGTAGTATCGTCAACATACTTAACCATGGGGAAGTCAAGCTTTAGATCGGTTAGCATGATGGTAAACAAAAGGGGGCCGAGTTTGGTCCCTTGCGGGACACCGCCTTGAACGTACGTCCACTCGGAAGTGGATTGATCAAGTTTAACCCTCTGTTGTCTCTGACATAAAAACGATCTCAACCAACTGACAAGCTTATTATGAACACCGAGCCTGACAATTTTATTGATTAACACATTATGATTAATACGGTCAAAGGCCTTTTTAAAATCTACTAACAGGACTCTTACTGCCTGTTTCTTAGAGTCAGTTTCATCATACCAATGGTGTAAGAGATCAAGCAGAGCCAAGGTAGTGGATGAACCAGGTACACTACCATATTGACTTTCATCAACGTGTGGTAGATATTCTTTCCAGAACCATTTGTGAATGAATCCTTCAAAAAGCTTTAATAGCTACAACAGGGGTCAGGGATATTGGTCTTAGGTAATTTTTCTATTAATGTAGGGGGGGGGTCACTTTCGGAATATGCATAACATTGGCCGATTTCCAAATGGGTGGCACATATGATTGGGCGAAAGATGCATTCATTATTGAACAAACAGGTTCTGCTCCTTAAGAATCCAAGGAGGAATTTTGTCTGGACCAGGGGATTTCTTTGTATCAATGGACCTAAGTTGTTCCTCGACATCATTCACGTGTATAATATATTCATCAGGGGAAATACCATCTATGTCCGCATCAGGGGGGTCGAGTGGGGGATTGGATTAAACAGATACGGAGAAAGTGTTGATCATATCCGCCAGTTTTAATAGTCGCATCACCTTCTGCAGCGTCATCCATAATATTACATAGAGGGTCATAGTTGGATTGCTGACCTGTCAGGGACTTTACTTCTCTCCACCAGTTATGGTGTTGCCGATCGTCAAGCTCATCTACAAAGTGTCTATAATGACGCTTGCGGAGGGACTTCCTTAGATGATTGACCTTATTTATCAGAGCAGGGTAACTTGGTGTATTGTTCTAGAAGGCACGTTGACGCTGTCGTATCACTTTACGGAAATTATCGGTTACTAACGGGTTTTCAGATTCAAGCGTAGTTACAGTTTTAAAAGAAAAGTGTTTCTCAATAATTGAATGGATTATGCATCCAAATATTGCATATTTGTCCTGACAAGATGGGGTTATATAAACCAATTTAATTTTCCGATATCATTCGCAAAGAAAGCTTTCTTATTATGACTGTAGATTCTCATTTCTTTTTTTCCATTTTCTTGGACAAGGAGCAGAGAAGGAAGGCTCAGGGGGGCACAATACTACCTGATGATCTGAAAGGTCAAGTGCGGCTTCGATTCTTGGTTCTTTGTAGTAGTCGGCCATATTAGTGTACACAAGATCAAGTTTGGCGTTTAGACGTGTAGGCAGCTTAACAATTTGTTTGAGTTGGTAGTTCCTTTTCAGACGATTGTCAGGCATATGGTTAAAATCGTCCATCAGGATGATTGCAGCCCCGGGATAACGACATAGTACGGAATCTAAGGATCTGTCAATGTGCTGTAGCATTTTGTCATGATCATGCTTATTATAGTGGGGTAAGTACAACGATCCAACTATGATTGGGTTGAACTGCCTGGGTAATCGGCGTGGTTGGAGTTTAACCCAAACAGATTCAACATCGTTCTCTCTTAGATCATGTAACACCGATACAGGAATAGATGACTGCACATATCAAGCTACACCGCCACCGATTGTATGACCCCTGTTGCAACGAGAGAAAAAAATGGGGTGATAGTTGTTAATGGTCATTGAACAGTCTGGGATGGACGACTGACACCAAGTTTCTGTGATGCAAGCTAGGTCAGTTCCATGTTCATGTAAAAACACAGCCAACTTTTCGAGTTTAGGCATCAATGATCTTGAATTTGTGTTCATTAGAGTAGGAATGTTCCACTTATCAATTCCAAAATGCAACAGGTTTTGGGGTTCTTCGCGTCTTTTAAGGTTTGGTGTGGGTTGCCTAGGTGTACATATAACTTTAATCTTTCGTTGCTTTCTAGTCCCGGCTCTACATCCTCTATATCCTCTATATTTACTCATTCTCTTATCGATTCCAAGTGTTTTTAAAAGCTTCAACGTGCGATTCGGGAGCTTTGAACACTCATGAGTAGTGGAACAAAGTTTATACAATTCAGTTACAGAATATTTTCTGAGTTCGCGATTTGGGGCATAGGCGGGCATAGGACATTGAACTTGATTGAAAGTCGTGTGTGGGTCCCGGATTGGGTTGTACGTCGCCACATATAACTACACATAGTTCGTTATTAAAACATGCACACGAATTAGAGTAATAGGGTATGCTAGTTTTCAGGAAACTTTTGTGTTTCAGGTAAGAGCCTCTCATCTTGGGGTGATGTTCACTTTCAGTTAACAAGTTCAATTCACAGCTATCATTACTACCCACTAGCATTCCTATACAGGAAACAAGAAAGGTTGTATGTACAGTATATACAGAAAGTGTTTGTGTACATTACATATGGAGTACAAGTAGGTGATTATCCAAATCGGGGAAGAAAGCAAAGTCAAGTTCTTCCCTCTCACGCTACTTCAAAAGTCCTAGACAATCTTGATTGATCTCTGGTTATTCTACTTCACAGTTATAGAAAATACATTTACAGAAAAGGTAAAAAAAGACTATTAAAACAACAAAATTCCAGGAGCTAAAAGAAAAGAGTTGGCTTGCCTGTAAGGCGCTATTTGTTTTCATCTAGTCCGTCAAGTACTTAGCCAATCATGCAATTAAACATTAAATTGCTATACACCGGAATGACAATGTAAACGAATCAATAGTGGGATCGATCATCTCATCAACCACTTAATAAAGTAGTTTTAGTTGCTCATTTTGATGCGGCTGCATGATGACAATCTTGTTACTGATTTATTTTGAGTACAGGATCAAGACAGTTTTGAACCACACAGCAGAGACCTGAATCCTAAAGAAGCAGGTTTGTGTACATGTTTTATTTTATAGATTTAATTTGTTTGTTTGTTTGCTTCTTTTGTTTTCTTAACTCTAGATCAATCCTTATATCATCGTCCAGAAGATATAAAGTATAATAAAAGTTGATAACAAATAAATATTTATTCGTTAAAACTCATTTTAAAGATACTATGTCCCTTTTGCAGCCAACATCAAGCTCCGTAGAACTTTGCAGGAATTATGAATATGTCATGTATGTCCTATCTGTGAAATTTAAACGTTAACAGTGTCCTAATATTCAAATTATGCAAGGAAACCCATTTACTTGCTAGACTTCACTGTCAGACACTATTGAGTGACTGACTGGCTTTTTCTTCTTTGGTAATAACATACATATAATGACCTGTAAAGTGTACATGAGGATTTCTCTACATCAATAACCCACTTCTTGTAATTGTCAAAATTAAACTGATTGAATCTTTGCGCAGCACAAAACGTACGACCATTCGGTACAATAGTCTGAAAATCAGACTATTACTTACTGACTTGGTAGCACTTAAGTCGATTCGACAACTAATAGTCGTTATTTTCCCACCTAAAGACATTTTCAAGCCCCCGAGGGAAGTTCTAAATTAGTATTATCTTTCAATACCGTTGGAATGTAACCCTTTAATTTGTTTGGCCTGCAAATGGGGCATAGTACCTTTAAAGTGTTATCACAGAAACATATTCACCATAATCACAGATATCATAACTCAGTTCAAAATTTAAACTATCTATTTTGACTTATTAAATGTTATTTACATGAAATATTTTCATAATAATAATGACAATGATAATAATAGTCACATTTGTAGGCCTATAGATGGTAGAATGATTGTGCACATGCCCCACTCCCTGAGGAGTATTCTGGTTAGGCGCCATTTAACAAATGCACATATACCAATCCAACCACATAACTTTCGCATTCTCTGCTATAGTATATCTTTAATTCTGACATTTTGAATTTTTCAAACTGTGAAAAATGAGGACAGAAAAACATTTTAAATCAAAACCAAAAGCATATCTTTTGATTTAACTTTATTTTACAATTTTAAAGCACATAGTGTCAGTGCTTTATTAATGTATTTTGTTATTACTGTTCTTCTTATTATTATTGTCATTATTATTGTCATTATCATTGATATTATTATTATTATGATCATTATTAAGTTATTATCATTATTATTATTGATATTATATCATTAATATCTCACCTTGATCTATGCTGGTTTTTATCTCATTGGCATACTGCGGGCAAGCTACAACCCGTAGCCTTAGGCCTCAAGTAATTTTTCGTAAGAGTCTTGCAGTACCAAGCAGAGCTGCTTTCTGCAGAAGTTCTATCTTTGTGGTAACCCCAATCTTCTTCAGATGTTTAGAAAGATTGCTTGTGATCATGTCTAATGCACCAACCACCACAGGGACTACACATGTCTTGATATTCCACAGCCTTCCCAGTTCTCTTCGTAGGTCTTGATACTTTTCAATCTGTTCCTTCTCTTTCTCAGTAATCCCAGCATCACCAGGCGCAGCTAAATCAATTATGATGCATTGGCTTTCTTTTCTGTCCACCACTACTACATCTGATCTCCGGGCCTGGATCTCATAATCTGTCTGGATTTTTAAATCCCAGAGCAATTATAAGTCAGCATTTTCTACGACCTTGTCTGGCTTATGATCATACCACATGTCTGTAGATTCTAGTCCACTGTTGAAAGTGATCCAGTGTATGATTCTGGCTACATTGTTGTGTCGTCGGAGGTACTCAACTTGCGCCATTTTACTGCATTCACTGATCAGATGACCCACTGTCTCTTCCTTTGTTCCACAAATTCTGCAGTGTGGGGACACATTTTGTTTCTCAACTTTCACCTTGAATGCATTTGTCCTCAGTGCCTGATCTTGAGCTGCAGTGATAAGACCTTCTGTCTCTTTCTTCAGGTCTCCCTTCTTCATCCAGTCCCATGACTGATCATCATTGACCTGCTCTGCCTGGCGCATCAACTAGCCATGTAGCGGCTTGGCATTCCAATTATTAAGACTTCCTTGATACGTCCATGTACTAGGTCTCATATTCCAGTACACCAAGATATTTGTAGCCATCTTCTTCCACTGATTTCATTTTGCGTCCATCAGGCAATGTGATTCCTTCATTCTTCTCAACCTTACCTCTCTTTAGGATGAGAATACCACACTTCTTGAGTCCAAACTCCATTCCAATGTCATCACTTAACACATGGACTGTGTTCACAAGTGAAACCACTTCTCCTTCATCCTTCCCGTAGAGATTTAGGTCATCCATGAACATCAAGTGATATTAGCGATATTGTCCTTTTGATCTTTGTAGGACTATCGACAAAGGTATCAAGCAGATGACAAATAGCAGTGGTGACAAGCTGCCTCCCTTGAAAAAAACCTCGCCGTCTCATCCTTTAAGCTTTCTTCTTCAGCCTGTTGGTTGTGCTCAGCTGGATTGTCCCAGATACCACTCCAGAAGTCACAGCTCTCCTGGGGATAAAGCGTTATGTCGCTGTTGTCAGTAACCTCGATACAACCTCTTATGTCATACTGGAACATACGGTTGTGTCTGTCTTGGTTTTTTTTCTGCCCGTATCTTCTCAGTTTTGCAGTTTTCGGTGATACACACTGATTCGTCTCCTCAATGACGGCCTTTCGTCCCTTCCTGTTAACATGTTTCTTGTTCTCAATATGAGCTAGTCCCTTTATTCTGTTACCCTGGTTCTTTTCCTTCCTCTCTAACTTGCTTAATCCTCTTCTTAGTTGGTCTATGTTTGCCTAGGATTCTCCTTTTCCAAAAAAGCTCTTTTCTCCACTTAAGGTTCTCTTGTGAAATACACAGGTTGCGGGAGGCATCCACCGCTGCAGCTCGTAAAGCCTATTGGTCTTGGTCTTGGTGATATCAGTTGTCTCACTATGCCTCAGGACTTCATTCACCTCCTTAGCAGCCTCGTGTAGTAGCCTCTTCCAGTTAACCTGCTTCAGTGATCTTAGCTGGTGCTTCTCAATTTCTTCTAGAAACTATTTAAAGCTTTGCAGGAGGTCTGTTTTGCCTCTCTGTCAGCCCTTTGGAAGTGGATTTCATGACCGTCATTGCCATGTCTTTCCATCTTGGGTGCAACGTCATATTGGCTCATAAGTACCAGGATTACTTTAGGATGCCTCTTCTGCAGCAGGATTATCCCCGTCATTTTCCCCTCCCACAAGGCCATCTCTCTCCTCTGTGTTTACTTTCTATTTCTGAAAGCCACTGTGTGGTTCTAATTGCGCGACCCTGGTCTGCCAAGTTCTGCTCTGTTACCCTGAACATTCTTTTCTCCTGCAAGCTATTCAACATTCTCCTCATATATCCCCTGGTCTCTGGTTTGCACACCTACACTACCTCACGAGAGCCTGTCACGATCAAACCTATGCCTGCCATGATCAGTCTCCTTCACATCGTTATCTTCATTTCCTTTTATGTGTATTTTGTGTTCTTTGTTATATATTATTATCATTGCTATCATCATCATTATTATCATTATTACTGTCTGAAACGTTTCCCGACATAGCAATCCCTAAGTTTTGGTTCTTACAGTGATAATATAGATATAAGAAGTGAATCTCATTGTCCCTGTGATATCATAGCAATATCACTGTTTTTGTACTGATCTGCAAATGTCAAATTAGCGAATTGGTTAATAGACTGCAAAGATTTTGGAAGAACTTTCTAATTTCCTGTGCAAACAGACATTTAAAAAAAATGTCAATTTCTTTCACAAGCTGTTTTTTCCCTTCAGAGTTTTTATTCTTATTATGGATAACATTTTGAAGAAAATAATATTTTAGTCAAGATGTGTATTAGAACAAATGAAAGAGTTGCATCACACCACATCATATTTCTAGCTATCTCGTAATTTTTAACTTGCTACAAAGGCAGGATCGCACATGAAATTGTTCATTGAAATCATATAATTTAAATTACTCTGGAGTCATAAAATCTTATATAACATTGCAATAAATGATACAATAGTAGAATATGATATATGATGATTTACTTTCACAGAGGGTGATTACAAAAAAGTTCTTGCGGATGAAATAGCAAAGAGGCCGACCGTGACCCCACCACAGGTAATTGTCATCTCCATACAGTTATTTTTTTCTGATTTGAGGTAAACCAGTAAGAGAGAATGAAATGGTTATCTCATTTGTTAATCCAAATTAAAATATCTATGAAAGTAAATGAAGTAGTGAGTTATGATTATGAAGGAGATGTCAATTCTTCCGAAAGAAAAACGTTTATTTACAATTACCTTCCAAAGGAATAAATGGTATCGGAAATTTGGGCAATGAATTTGTAAGAAATATACCTGAGTAGTAAGTAAACAATGATGATTTAATAATGATAGATAATAATGGGCTGTCTCCTTCTACAATGCACTACAGCAGCGTTTTTCAACAAGGATACCGGGGCACCCTGGGATGCCGCGAGAGAAAAAAAAATTATCTATTTTTGGATCCATTATGAAATAAACATAAATTTCGTGAGAAAATATGATTAGAAACCGCTATGTAACTTTTTTATTTTTCAAAAGGATGCCACGCCTGTAAAAAAAGGTTGACAAACGCTGCACTACAGTATGTCGAGGTCGCTGTTTCCTTTCCATATGCATTTCATTCATGATATTAAATTTTTAAACACAATTCTAACGGCCACAAGTATGTACACATGTTTAGAAAGCGGATTCGTATTATCATGCTGTTTATAACTTCAATTTCATAGCTGCGACACAAGTTGACATTTAACTCGGTATTAGCTGACTAAGTACTCATAAACCCTAGTACATGCATTAGCTGTTTGCATCTGGAATATCATGTTCTTAGTCATTCATGCAATGACACAATAAATTACTCTACACCAGTCCAGAATGACAGTGTAAAGTCATAAAGAGTGGGATCATCTCATCAACCGCTTAAACAAGTATTTCTATATAAGCGGCATCTAAGTATTTCTAGTTGCTAAATGTGATGCTGTTTAGTGCCAGCTGCTTGATGACAATCTTAATACTGTTTTTTTGGTACAGGATCAAGAAAGTTTAGAACCACATAGCGATGCTACTCATGGCAGTGGCCTGAATCCTGTAGAAGCGGGTTTGTATATTTGTTTGTTTTGTTTTGTTTATTGTAATTGTTTAGTTTGTGTGTGTTGTTTGTTTGTTTTATTAACACTCGACCAATCCTTAATTCATCGTCCATCATAAGATATAAAGTATCAATAAAAGTTGATAACAAATAACTATATACTTGTTAAAACTCTTTTTAAAGTGTTATCACAGAAATATTAATATAACCCAGTGAATAATTTAAACTGCAGTCAATTACGACTCATTAAATGTCAGTTACATGAAAAATTCTCAAATGTATAATAATTTTCCCCCAATTGTTTAGCCCTCCACAGGCTAGTTATTAATAATCTTCACACAAACAAACAAATCAAACATATATGCATGTTTAAACATATTCAAAATAATCTTTCTATACAAACAACAATTGAGCAACTGCCACTTTACAGCAAAATGCCTTTCCATTCCAGATAGACATACAATATATTTCTCATCTTTATAATATTTTAAAACTTATGTTTTCAACATATCAAAAAGCGGAACAATACTATTCAATTTACAAATAAACATATGTTGTTTAATTTACATAACATAGTTTACAATTTTCATCCTAAATAGTTATAAATAGTTAATAGTTATAAATGGTAAATTGTTAGAGACAAACTGCCATTGTAATTTGTTTTCAATATCTTGTTCTTTTTTCCTTTTTGTATCATTCCATTTTGTATTTGTATGTCTTTAATTTTTTTTTATGGAGAGTGTTGAATAAAATTAGAATTGAATTTAACAAACAATATGTTTTGCCAAAAAGAACTATATAAATGTATCTACATCCTTTTTTTCATGAATAAGTGCTCTTTAGTTGCAGGCAAGCGAGGAAGTGCTACTGTGAAGGTAATGGCAGCATGGTCTGACGGCATGGCAGGCAGAACATTTACGTTGTTGGTGGAGTGGTCAGTGTCCCTCGTTATAAGCAAATCCAAAGTATGACCATGGATGTGAGTTGGCTCAGATATCTCCTGATGCAGTCCAGCTGATTTCAACAGGTCAAGCATAGCTCTTCCATCAGTATCTTGGGAATTATCAACATGAATATTGAAGTCCCCACAAATCAACAGATGGTTGCTCAGCAAGTTAGCAGATTCTAGGAGTCTGGAAAATTCCTCAAGGAAGTTTCTGATGCTCTGACCCCTAGACGGTGGCCTGTAGATGACAATCAGTGTAATTGGAACTTGGCCTGTGGAGAGGATCTTAACTTCCAGACATTCAAATAGGCTAGGAATATTGTGTTTTGAGGTCAAACAAATTGCAATAAAATTTTTTTCACCGAAATGCATTTCAGTAAGGTCCCCAAAATGACATACTAAAAGTCCAAAAAAATCCGTGTAGTGGAAGTGTGTCTAATTTACATAAATCCAAAATGGCCGCCAATTCTACTGTTTTCTCCTAGATTTGGTCAAAATCTTTACATAACATACCTTTTAGAATACTTTTAGTGTACTTTGAATGTCTAAAATGTTATTTTCAAGAATGCTTATGTTCGTGCAAGGTTTCATGTGCCTAATTGAGTGTCTTAATTGGCATAAATTCAAAATGGCTGCCAATTAAGGCATTTTTTGTTGTAGAGAATTGGTTATAGGCTAATTATAATTCTTGTCCTACATTGTAATTATGTAATATCAGAATAATTGCGACAACACTTATTCATGTTGTAAAAATATTTTAAAAATTCAAACATATCATAATTAGGTTCTTTAGTTTGCATAAACACATACATATTCAAAAGTGGGTTAATTTGCATGAATTTAGTTTTGTTTCTCACCTTACAATGCATTCCAGAGTAGCTATAACATATGTCTACATTGGTTCAAAATCCGAGTACAGTTGTTATTACAGTTGGTAGTCTCCAACAAACATAAATTTATGTGGCACGCTGGTCAGTAGTATCATCAAGTTCTAGGTCTGGTAGTGGTGAGTTGGTGCAACTAGTGCCACGACAATCAGTGCAGGCTGTTGAACATTGGAGGCCATACTTCCGGCACGTGCATTTCTTGGTTGCACAGTCTTTCTTGCATCCACATCTGATGACTTTAAGGAGTGATGCGGGTGCCGGTGGTTTATCAGTTTGTATTGGAAGATACTTCCCATCCGTGACCTGCCAACCCCAGTCTACCGGTGTCAGTTCGTCTGCCATTCCTTTCCATTCTAATATCTGATAATACACACGCAGACTGTGGAACTTTGCTGCTGCTGAAGTTGGGGGCAAAGTCTTTGCTTCTAAGGCAGACGACATTGATGATAACTTTACGCAATATCTTCTGTACCTCAAAGAATCTAGATCTTCTGTTGAGTCACCACCATACAGGCATACAAGTGCCTTCTCTCCAGCTGTAATAATGGTCTCCTTCAGGTCTGATGCTGGCTGACTAAATACCTTGGCAAGCTCACAGAAGTCGTCATTCTTCATGATTTTCTTCAGTGCTACGCCTTTCCCTAGTCCAAATATGCGAGAAGTTGTGTCGCAGCCCAGAAGCGCATGGACAAAAAGAATGTTGCCACACACACTACTTCCTAGAGTTTCCTTCAGCTTTTTGATATTCCATGTTCGATTCTTCTTGGAGTTTGCCTTGGGCTCAGGTGCAAAAAAGACGTCCTTTGCATTCAGATCAGCGTAGAAGATCAGCAAGATGAGAAGGTCTGTATCATCCCCAACAAGAACTGTGTCTTTAAACTGAGCTGCTTCTACTGCTGTAGTAACAATTAAGAGATCTGCATCTCCTCTTGCATGAGATACAGTGCAACCATGAATTTCGAGCTTGGAACTGAGTAGGTTTATGAAGCGTTGCTTGTTAACTTCATTTGCTAGAAATTCGTCTTTCTTGGACTTGATTACCATGTCCTCTGCAAAGTTGACAGTCAGGCCTTGACAACCTCCTGATCGTCTAAGATGTGTTGCGTCCTTTGTTGACGGACCGCCTTGATAGCCATCAAAAACAACCGTTGGCCTTCCATATTTGCTGCTGACATAATTGACATATAGCTGGCATATGTTGTTGAAAGTGCTCCCACGTGGCCAAGGAAAACGGTGAAGTAGTGCACCTCCATCCAAAACATAATGAACATTACCACTGGGTAGTGTCTGCTCTCGTGTCAGCTCATGTTCAAACACCTTCCAAAGTGCATCTGCTAGGACTGGTTTGTCGGCCTGTAGGGGGAGACATGAGGATTCAAACAGAGCAGGGGGTGACTGCATAACTCGTAGCTGAAAACTGATGCTAAAGTATCTTCACGTTCCCTACTGACAATTACCAGTCTCTGGAAAAGGAGCTGTGGGTCTACTTGAACAGATTCATCGCCGATCTTTACAGCAGTCCTCGCACCTAATGTCACTGCTTGATCACTTCTCTTGAATGAATGTTCATCCACTTTCTTTCCAGTCATGGAGTTCAGTATCTTGTTACCGACGTCTTTGGATTGGTCTACATTTACAGTTTTATCTGCAGTCATTCCATTCGCTATACTGTGCAGAGTAGTGTCCGGACTGAATGGATTACGTTGACTGAGGTAGTTCAGTATTTCTAGCGTGTCGCTAACATCCCTACTCTGTCTGGCACTTGATACATCTTTGTGTTGCTCACTTGTGAAGAGGTAAGCATTAGTAAGATCTTGCATTGCGTCGTTTACTTCTGCACGTATTGGCATTGACAGAAGCCAAACAGTACGTTGGATTTCGGACATACCACTGCCCCTTGTAAGACCACCACTTGTCTTTAAACTTCTCATTAACACCTGTTCTATGATGAGATCGGTAGACAGTCCCGCCCAGTAGCGATCACTTCTCCTAACTACGTGATACCCTTCTCGGAATCTCATGTAGACTTCAGGGTGTGTGTGTGGTAATTCACGCATCATTTGCAAGTAGACATAGGCAGATTTAGCATACAGGATGTGTCCAGAAGCGGCAAAATATGGTAGCATGTCATGGATAGCCTGCAGATGAAGCTCCCAGTTTCCTGTTCTCTCAGCTTTGATAAACTTGCGCAAAATGTCTATCATGTCCATATACTGCAACCAGAGAACTGCTGTTCGCGTTGTCAAGGTCTCCTTCTTGGCCTTTATTTGCCTAAGAATTTGGTCAATGACTTCAGATGAGCAAACTTCATCCACCAATGCTGTGGCAGACAAGAGTCTATCATACAGATTTTGTGCTTCTCCCAAATCTGTTTCTTCGATATCTTGTTCCTTCATGGTATCTGTTGCAGGTTCATTTACTTCTGTGCCGCAACGAAACTGAACTTCAGGAGAATGGTCTCCCCCACTTGCTACTCCATATACCTCTTCTGGAGGTTGCTGTTCTGCATGTGCTGCATCACAATTAATTTCAGGAATCTGCTCTTCTTCAATTGCTACATCACAATGAAGATCAGGAAGTTGCTGGTCGTTAGTAGCTGTTCCAGAGGGAACTTCGGTGGGCTGCTCCCCGAAATTAGCTACTCCACATGGAACACCTGGGTGTTGATCCTCCTCACTAGGAACTTTAGTTGGCAGTTGTACGTTATACAAGTCTGCTATCAGCATGGTATTTAGCGCAGCATCAACGAGGAAGTGGCCCCGCACAGCTCTAGAAATTGCTTTTCCACCCAGCATATGGCTCACAGAGTTGCTGGCATACACTACTTCAAGAAGTTCCTGGAGTCCTGAGCCCGTCATCAAATGCCCTATACTTCCCAGGAAGCTCATTTCAGTGTGCAATCCTCCAAGTCTCAGAACAATCTGCTTCAAGTCACTGTCACTTGGCTGGCTCCTGATTATTGTGAGTGCCTTCCACCATAGCGGCTGATCAAAAGTCAGAACAGGTGTAGTCTTATACTGTTTAGCATGGGCACAGACAAAACGCAGAGTAGAGTAGACACAAGATGGATCACTAGGATTCATGTCAATCATGGGGAGAAACATAACAGATGACTGTCCAGGGTAGTTGCCCTTGTTTACCATCTGCATCGTTCCGGACCAAGAAGGCCTTGGGGACCGCAGGAGTAAAGATGTCTTCCACAACACATCAAGGTTTGATGTTGGATCTTCTGTTCCCCAATTCACAATCGGCTGGTAGACCAGAGGTTGTACAGCTGTAGATGCTTTGAAGTATTCAATGTTGATGCGTCCAACAGCAGCAATGTCCTCAGCGGTTACCGTTTTCTAGGTACAGGCTTACAGCACTTTGTCCCTGGGGTTTTGGTAGCTATGATGCCCATTCCGTGGAAAGTACCTGATCCATCAAGAGTGTCGATATTATGGTCGACATTGTCTGCAACATACTGAATGCACTCTCCTGGTTCATAGCCTGGTAGTTCAGTTCCTTGAGAAACTGCTGCACTTCTTTCATATTTCTTAACCTCTTGATACGAGCAGGAGAAGCATTGCGCATGCAGTGTGTCGATCAGAAAGCGAGATGAGAATTGATGATGCATTTGTATTCCAAGTCCAAGCTGGAGAGGAGCAAGGAGAACCCTTGGCCGTATTGCGTGCATTATGGCTTGCCCAATAGACGCCAGCTTCACATCTACCTTTTTGCCAACAAACATGTTCCTTAATAGCACTTGCAGGGAATCAGGGAGAAATGCAAGTGCAGCAGTGGTAGAAGACATTTCAGCAGGAGTTGGGTAAACGTCACTTGTAATTTTCTTTAACTTGACGTCATTCTTTATGAGCGAGGCAGCAGTCTTTATGATCCTCATTTTCTCCTGCTCTGGTGTGTTGTTCTTTGGCTGCTTGTGGAATTCATACAGAATAGCACTAACTGTGCTACGAAATGTTACTACATCATGCTTTCCGTTCAGTTCAGTTATAACGATTCTCTCACCAAAGTGCCCCTGTATTTTCTTTTTCATGTATACCACACTGTAGGCCTCATGATCTGTATCCAGTAAATACTCTTGCATCTTAGTAACGAGATCAACTACTGTTGTTTGTTCCTCATCATTTTCCTCAAGGAACTCAACTACTTTTAAGAATGCAGTCAATTTCACCTCCTCTTTAGGTCGGCCAGTTTTAGCCTTTTTGGAAGTGCTTGTGCTCACGGAGTATACCTTTGGTATTTGTTTGTCAGTTTTAAAGTTCACCATGCATTGTTTATGGTATACAGCATCAGCTGCGGGAAGATCATTGATAGATGCAAGTCTTCCAGACACAATTTGGGACCAAGTATCATTTCTTTGTATGCATATCTGTGTAACAGATTCCTGGAATTCTTTGGTTCTGACAGGGATAACGTCAAATCCTCGCCTTTTCCCATCATACTTAGCAGGTTGTCCACAGAATATACAGTGCTTTCTGAAATCGAAGGGTGGTTGGAGTGAACGAAGGCCTGTACGTTCTTCTTCAACTTGAACACGTTTTGATGCTACCTCCTTTGCGATTCTATTTGGTTCACAGAAGTCTCGACGGCATTTCACATGAACAACTTGTCCAGGATGTACATTTATATTGCTTTCACGCTGTTCGCTTGCACGATTCACACCATCACTGCCTTTAGCTCCTAGCTCAACTGTAGGCCCTCCATCACTCAATGATTGATTGCAAAAACAACAGCATTCCATGGTGTAAATGCTTAATATAAGGCAAATGATATGACATCTAATATACAGTTAAGATCAATAAAACTTCAGCTGTGAATACTATACACTTGGAAAAAGTCTATATTCCATTGTTGAACGGGGCTCTGGAGGAGGGTGCCTATTCTAAACTTGGCAGGTATCTATTCTACAGTTAGATGATGTATATTGTCCTTTATTCAGTTGGAGTAATAGTGTCCATTCTATCTAGTTGAACGGTATCTAATACAGCTCTGGTGGAAGATACCTATTGTAATATTGCTTGACTTCTACAGTTGAAGGGTGCCTATATCCTGCATTTCTATTTGGAGGGTTTCTATTCTATACAGATGTAAGATGTCTATTCTACAGTTGGGACCTGCATACAATTGAAACAGATAGTAACACAATATATTGGTCATTTTTGCAGACACAAAAAATCCACAAGAGCACTTCAGTGACACTAAATTCTTTCTGACAATTGACTAGAATAATAGTATTCTTAAAATTATACACAAAACGTATGGGAGAGTGTATGGGAGGAACGATGCTCACATAATTGTTTTTGGGCTTGACCAACTGACACTAAAACATTAGTAAGGCAGCCTAGTCAAGACCCCCTGATCTAGTTCTCAAATCCACCATACTTTTCTGTCAAACGCCTTTGAAGAGCCCAACAGGGCTATCCAATGCCGCGGCTAAGACTAATAAGGCCATGAAGCTAGCGCCATCGCTAGCCGGCCGGCCAGCGCTAGCATTGGATCTATCCTTAGTCCTTACATCTTCTACTGCTATAGCTAGCCTAAATTTAATCAGATAGCTAAATTTACCTTTTATCAGACTCATGTTTTCCTCCGAAATGGTTTATGTCCATGTCGATCCCTGCTACAACTACAGTACTTGCACAACCAGTATCACACCAACAAATACAGCCCCCGTCATATTGCTGTAGGCACGTGTGTAGGCTTGCCTTTGTAGCTAGCACTGCATAGATCGGCTATCAAGAAAGTTTCTCACCTCTCTAAAGTAAACTGTTGCACTGATAACAACTTCTAACCAATCCAATGACCATGCGGCTAGGTATAGCCTGTACCCCTATACATACATGTATCCCTAGCCCCTACCAACATCTCTTGTGTTTGTCGGATACTCATAAGGGCTAGTTTTCTGAAGATTTTATTTTTGTTTTTTTTAATATAAAATGACATGATATTTGTGTTGTGTATTCAAATATATGTGTCTAGTGCATGCATAATGAATAATATAATCTGCAAAGGTGATAAATTGAACATACATTACATGTTGGACTGTTTGGGTGTGGGTGTGGGTGTGCGTGTGGGTGTGGGTGTGAGTGTGTGGATGGGTTTCTTTGAGGTGTGTGATGTACATGTAGTATATGGGTATTTTAGTTGATTAAAAATGCACAGCAGATTACTTTTCCAACTCTATTAGTGCCACAACAGCTCTACAAGTTGAAAAATATGCCAAAACCTATGTGTAAATCTTAGTATATCGGCGGCCATTTTGGATTTATTAATGCTGCGATGCACAATTAAACAAGATATGCCTCTGTTTATGATATATAAAACATAGTACATTCATATAAATGTGAAATTTGTGCTTTAAAGTGCCACAACAATTACCTATGATAAGAAATGCAACTCGATATCGGTGAAAATCCTTGAAAAAGCGGCCATATTGGATTTATGCAAATTAGGCACACTTCCACTACTTGGATTTTTTTGGACTTTTCGGTAGCCATTTAGGGGACCTCACTGAAATGCATGGCAGTGACAAAAATTTTATTGCAATTTGTTTGACGTTTACCTAAAAAATGTAATATCTTTCCTAGCCTAAAATGTCTCAAAGGTATGAGCTTTAGCCTTAGTGCTGTATTGGTTTTTCACCATGACACAAATTCCTCCGCCTCTTTTCCCTTTTCTTGGCAGCTTCAGAAGATGATGTTCACGTAGCGTGCTCCGAATATCAGCTAAAGCAGGTCCATCCCGGCTATCCCCTCGCAGCCAAGCTTCAGTAATAGCGAGGATATCAAGCTTCTCTGTAAGCACTAAGTCACAGACTTCTGTAGGTTTGTTCATCATGGAATGTGCATTCCACAGGCCAATTTTCACAGGATTTTTTGCTTTAGGCGGCATCCTGATGTGGTCCAGATGAATAATGTTTCTTGCAGAGGATGTCCTGCATTTGGGATTATGGTGGACAGCATTCCTTACATTAGTAATTATCACGGGGATCTTCTTTCGAAGCTTCATCCATGATCTCTTTCCTCGCCTGGTGGCTTTGGCTGAGGAGATCCCGAGGTCTTTTAAATAGTGGTACAAATCGGGAGGAACTCTGCTTTTCTTCAGCTCTGCTTTAATCCTAGTCAGGTTTTCAGGACTGTACTGAGTGGTGTTTCGTTGTGCACACATATTAACAGAGAGCACAAAAAGGAGTATGCACAAGACTTGACTTGACAATATGTTCCCCATAGCTTTTGAGTGGAACCTACAGGCACCGATCTACAACACGTTATTCATCAGTCAGTCATAGGTCCTTCTACATCTCCTTCTCTAACCTCCTCCAATGATGATGTTTTCTCTGGGGCCACAACACACCAGATCCTCGAGCAGTTGGGTCACCAGCCAGCTGGATGGGTATGGGCCAGCCCTACCACCGACTAGCCAGACGGGTGACAAGCCGCCTGATGACCACACATAGGATGGGCCTGGCTTAAGCGAGCCACCTCTGTTGGCCCCAATGCCCGATTTACGGTGTGTGTGTGATATACAAGGTATAGAAAAGGCAAGACAGTCCATAAAGTGAATGTCCAGATTCAACAGCTACATGTACAAGTACACCATTGTGTAAATGCGGTCAAGTTTGCTGTTCTCTATATAGCCAGTCAGATAACAAAGGAAGTTGCCGCAATGTCCAACAATAGGTGGCTGGTCGGTCATGCATGCCTGTAGTAACATGGAGGTTTAAGAAGCAATCTCAACCTGTATTTCCATGTACAACTTTTCCAACTACTGCTGCTCAGTCCTGTAGATATGGAACTCCAAATTTGTCTAGCAGTGTCCTGGGAGCTGTAGAAACAGACTGCTATCAAAATATAAATGCATTTATCCCACAGTCCATGTAAATGTCTTATGAAAGAGATAGCAGAAATTGAGTGCAACCACTAGCGCAACATCAGTATATATATATATAATCATAAACAACCAAAGTGAAACGATGATAAAAATAAACTAATTGCATAAATTTATTACAAATGTCTAATTTCACTTTTTTCTTCCAATCTTCAAGATATATTACATGGTACAAATGAAAACAGATAAAAACAATACATGAAACAGAAGACAAAAGGGTGATATTCTAACGACTTAAATATTAATAAATAGAGTAGGAAAAAAAAAATACAAATACAAGTAATACAAATAATCAAATTTTATTTTCGTCGCACATAAATCTATTTATGACCCCCCCTCACCCCCCCAAAAAGGGCCCCTCCCCTAGAATCCCGTGGATTTTCCATTAAAGAAAAAAAAAATAATAATAAATCGACAGCACATAACTATTACAACCCCAACCCCCTAGAATCCCGTGGATTTTCCACGGGCCCTGCTAGTTGTAGATTAATTATGAATTTAAACATCCTAAAAATATATTTGTTTCTTCTTTATTGCAGAAGAAATTTTCATAGATAATGTGGAGGCACCCAAGGCTAAAGACGAGGATGACAGTATGCCAAATCATATAGCAGGTCTCGTGGAGAAAATGCTTAAGGTACAGGTTTACCTAAAGGTAGAATTCATTTTTGAACCGTGTATCTTTATGTGGAATAATACAAAAAAAGATTTCCACGATGCCTTTGTTTTATCCTACAATCTTCTACTTCTTTATTCCATGATGTCATAGAATCTATACCTGACATGCATAATCTGTCCACCTGTTACCACAGGAGACCAAGAAATAACAATATTGTTTACCTAGTATGGATCGCTTGATAAGAAAGACGAAGTCAGCCAGAATATCCCGCTTGGAATCGGATAAGACCGAAGTCTAATTTTATTCAATCTGAAAGAACAAATTGATGAATTCATAAAAACATAAGTCACCTTGACTCATTCATATCAGTTTCAAGTATAAACGTAACCTCTATAACAGAAAATGCAAATCTGCCTGAATATCCGTATTCTCGTGAATAATTAATCACTAATTTAGATATAGATTTAACTACTAAATGACCAAAAAGGCATCTTATATCTTTCATAATATTTCTACAAATATCCCTCTTCAACATGTCCAAGACATCCAAGTTTTATGAATGACAACACAAGGTTAAATAATTCCTATTGACCTTCAAACAAATGTGACATACTTTTCAAGTCACTAATATTCATATTAAACCCATACAGAAATCTCTTTAAATGACTTCATCACTTGTCATAAAATAGCTTTTCCAGAATACAACAGATATCATAAATTCGAACCCCTTTTCTAAGTTCATGTGCAGTTGTAGAGCCGATAAGCTCACAATAACCTCTGTACACGTGTACACGTGTACACACAACCTCCTGTGCAATACCAATAGCTAGTCTTGATTCAGACCATTAATTGAAAGTCTATCAAAACGGCCATAGATAAACCACCAAATCAGCTTTATCTTGTAATTTGTAAATATCCGAATTATACAATTAACCCTGAAAGTAATGCCCTTGAATATCGATATACTGCTTATTCTTCGGCACTAAGTCAAATACATGTCAAATATATACCTTTTATCAAACGGGCTGCACACAAAACTATCTACTTTACACGTGTACACTTTCATTGAGTGAAACTCCATTTCGTTTAGAACAAATAATAAACATCCACTATTTTCATATGTGCATAAATCATTCTGATATTACATTCACACCAAGCTGTACTCATTTCTTGGCAGGATATACTGTAGAAATGGTAATCGACTGTCCCCATAATGAGGCATTCTAGCACACAAAAATTAGGTGAACATCGCAAGATGTCGCCTCTTGAAATCCCATACATAGTGCTCTGCTGGCTTTTACATTAATTAGCACATACATATACATCGACAACTGAATTACGTAATGGTATCTGCAAATTAAAAAAACATAATGAAAATCAATTTCTTCAACGAAACATAGTATAATAAATAATGAAAATATCCTTAGCAGAATGTGATGAGCCTGTTTCTTCTCAAGTGCAGCGAACCGCATTTTTGCGCAGCTAACAGAATTTACCAGGTTCACTAGATGTCTGGAAAATGAAGGTTGTGTATCAGGACATTATTTGTTAAAGGGATAGTTGAATTTTGTTGCAGAGGGCGCTACACAAAATATTTTTGTGTGAGATAATGAAAAACTGAGTGTCAAATTTGAAAGAACATACAATTTAAATGACAAAATCATCTGTGGTTGATCAAAATCGGTTCAGAGTCGGCTGAAATATCCATAAATATAACGATTTCTAATATTTTTGGTGGGACACAAATATTCGATAATTTGTACCAGTCGTTGAAAAAAACGAGATAGCGCCTTTTACGTTTTATTCCAGCCAATGCCGATGTTGGCTTTTTGTTGTCTTTTTTCGTGTTGGTTATAATACGCACAACCAACCGGCCCGCGTATTGTTATTATTGATTAATTAATTAATTAATTAATGGTCACCGTATTTTTTTGAAAGTTGAGCTGAATTGGTATGATCGTATTGGCTAAATTTCACACATTTTGGGGTTTAAAATTACCTTCATAGCAACTTTAGGTCATAAAAGAGCACTAGAAATGTCATAAATAAGAACAAGAGCAATAACCATGAACTTTGAAGGCATCTGCGGTCTTAAACAAGAACTCAACTATCCCTTCAACTTTAACAAAAAACATTTATACAGAGCTGTGACAGCCAGGGTGAACTGCCGTTTGGCCTACAACCAGTTCGTTTACGACCCAATTAGTCTATTCCCATATGGTCTACACCCAGTCCGTCTACAGTCCAAATGGTCTAATAATCATTTCGTCTATGTATCATTTGTTCGCATGACCATTTAGGCAAATAACCATTTAGACCAATTGGGTAGTAGACAAACTGGTTGTAGATCAAACGGCTATAAACCACATCGAGCATATACAGAAATATCCACCTCTGACAATGGGTATGATAAACTGTTGAAGCCAATGGTATCAGTGGATTATGGTGTATTTCCACAGGAGTGTATAACTGCAGATAATCCATTAGACCCAGAAAGATGGAAAGAAATGGGAATTAACAGTATTTCAAAATCCAAGAAAACATACAAAATAGTATATCTTTTCAAAATGAACAAATCTTTATTCGTTATTTGGGTAAAAGGTTGCGAAATAAAATTTCACATCTGTTTGGCATTATTTTCATTTGCAAACAATCGAGATGTAATTCTCAACCCATTATACACGTTATCAAACCTGACATTGAAATTATTTCAGCGAAATAATAGTTAAAAAAAACTCTCACCCGGACACATACCAAATAATGAACAAAGATTGTTTTTCATTTTGAAAAGAGATTCTGTTTTATTAAGCTTAATACCAGCTGATCTCAATCTTGTTTGGTGTCAGGAGTGGGATGAAAAAAATCTATGTCAGATCCTGAGGCACATGAGAGTGAGAAATATCTATCAAGGGAATACAAAAGTTGCCTTTATTGTAACAGGTTTCCATGGAGAAAAAAACCTAGTAAGGGAACCAAAAACATTTGTTTTCACACTTGCAGCTCCTTCAGAGAAATGTTTTACTTTATATATTCTTGTCTGCTGCACTGGAGTGAATATATATATATATATAGGATACAAAATGGTTATTTGCTTACCGGATGTTTTGGTCATACTCTGCTAAAAATGATGCTACATTATGTGACATACAAGATTTCTTCATGATACAAGTTTGGAAAAAGTTGTTTTGTGATTGTCTTGAGGATCAGTACTTAAGTTCCTATCATTTGTTTGCAAAATTGTAAAATTCTATTGAATTAATTTCAATTTTATTGTCCAAATTAAATAAATGGAAATGTTAGATGGGATTTTTGTTACAAGCAATAAAGTCATATATACATAACAAATAGAGTAATAATCAAGGGCATTAGTGAATAGTGATACATGTTCATATAGACATTTAAGTGAAATTACACATAGCATGATTAATGATATTGATAACAAAATAAAAGGGTGAGAGGCATGCACAACATTTGAAATAATTAAGAGAGAGTAAAAGAAGACAGAGGGTGATAGAGGAATAGTAATAATAACAATAATTATCAACGATGTCTCTAAGCGCTTTACAGATATATTACTACCCCGGTCATCGGATTTAGGCTTGCCCGCACACAACGATGCACATTCTCCACTCCATGGGGAGCATTCCAGCCAGGCGTCATTTTAAAGACGCTCACAATGCTGAGCAAACTACATTAACTTTCCTATCCTACCCAATGTTGACTAATTTGCCAAGTTATTTCATAAAATTTCAGCCAGTCTTCGACTGTAATAAACCTCGAGTAAAAGCAATAGTGGAAAGGGAAATGTAAACTATAAAAAGTTAATTAAAAGTTAATCATACAATATCAACATATGCTTTACCAATTTGAGAAAAAAACACCAATTAAAACTTTGTTTCTGTTTCTATTGTTCTGCATGCCAATCATGTTCCAATCCTGCCCAAGAACTAACAAAGACAAACATACAACATCTTACACACATTATTTGTTTGGATAGTAAACGTAATGAGTCTGAAGAAGGGGAAGGATATATAGAGATAAAGAGAAAGAGAGCTGATGCGAAGTAGGGATGGTTGTGGGAAGAACAGAGACTATCATGAAACGATAAAGGCTCATATAGATGTGTATTCATTTTCTTCATTCCTCAGGAGAGAGGAACAGACAGGACTGATAGCGGTAGAGGAAAAGAGATTTCACTAAGCATATGGGACTTTGCCGGACACAACATATACTACACAACCCATCAGGTAAAAGGGACTTATTTTCAGTCTGAGACCATTAGATTGCTTGTAAATTCTACCTTAGTGCCTTAAAAGCAAATTTGTAAGATATTGTGTAATGAGAGAAACGGGCCAGTAAAACACCAATCGGCAACTCTGCAACATATCTCGCAAGCTCCCCTCCCATTTGCCTTGTACTACAAAACTTTATATTTTCCCTTGACAAAATTTTCAATCAAACATTTACCGTAAATATAATAATTGCATATATAATTTTAAACAAACCCTGTATGAAACAAATCTATTCTATCACCAATAACTAAGAAATGAGGGTTAATGCAATTTTCTCAAACTTTTACTATTTTGTTTCTCTCATTTTTCTGCTTATATTAAAACCAATCTAATATCAGGGTGGAGTTCCCCTTTAATGTGTGGTCCAGTCATAGGTGCAAAGTAATGTCCAGTCAGTTATATCCAAAGAACATTTTTGGAAATTAATGCTTTGTCTTGGGTTTAATAGAGATATTGACATTTGGAGACATTTTGCCCTTACTGCTGAATATTAATATTACTCTTTATATTAATATATTTGTATTTGTTTGTTTGGTTTGACAGCTAAGAAAGCATATGCATGCTTGTAACTAAGCAACCAGGGGACCGACAAATTGACATCCTCTCCGAGGGACTTGGTAGTGATGATTAATGCCCTACTGAAGGGCGCTAGCGCATAGACTGGGTTTCGAACCTGGGACCTCTCGTTTACCAGACCACTGCCCTACCACTAAGCCACCACGCCTCCGTATACCCCTCCGCCTACATATCCATATATAAACAGTGACTGAGGTCCCTATTATTCTAGAATTAAAAGAGCATATAGAAACAACATAGCATAGAAGTTACTAAATACGTATGCATCATTTTTTATTCCCTCTCCTGTAGGTGTTTCTGACATGGCGCGCCATTTATGTGATAGTCTTTGATCTCAGTAGAAGTTTGGATTCTGTCGTTCCCCATGAATCCAGAGACGAGAATTATGAAATGGTATTTCTTTATTTCATTTTATACTGCTTAGGGGAAAAATGCTTTACAGGGAGATGGATAAATTATAGAAAGTGTTGTATGCCAAACATAAGTTTTATGCCAAATCTCAATTTGTAAAGGTTTTACATATTTTTATTATTCATTATTCTCGTGTAAAATGTATTTTGAAAATTTAGATAGTATGATACATGTTGTTCATTTCGACTCTTTTTTTCAACTACCTGTTTCCTTCTGGATTACTACATGTGTAAATTGTTGGTAAAGTTAAATCAGTGATAAACTAGGCTTTATTTCTTTGGAGAGCATGGTGTGAGATGAAATAGTTGAAATTTCCATTTCTTTGAAAGACCATCTCTTCTCATGTTGGCCTACATGGTTATCCTGCCAATCACTTTCACACATAAGCATGTCATTACAGCGATCAACTTTTAAGAGAAAAAAAATCATATTAAGCTGGTAATGTTTACTAATTAAACATCAACGAGTACTGGTATTTCTTTTGATGATTAATTTAACCATCTCCTCATGTCATCGTCTAATGAATCTTATTTCATCACCTATCCTTTAGTGTTTTCTATTTCTGTTTACAGTATAGCAATATTCATTTTTGTATACAGTAATTATGAAGTTTTATAAGTATATCTAACTTCAAGCTTACTTTATGTTGCAATCCTTCTTCATGATTATTTAATAGTAATATTACAATGTAAGTACACAATTGTGATAATGTATTAGTCATATGATTAGATTATCATCCTGTTATAGGTTTGTTATTTTGGAGGATAATGAAAATATATAAATCAATCAATCAAATCAAAAAAAATGTTAGATGTAAGGAGTTGGATATATGATTCTTGTTAGAATGACTACAAAGCAGGATTAATCAGTGTATTGTTATCATTGGCCTTATCAAACATGCTTTTTTACAATTAAAACGCAGGTTAAAGGAGGTAACAAATCAGAACTCACATGGCTGGAGTTCATCAATTTCTGGTTGTGTTCCATCTACGCCCATGCCGTAGCGCCCTCTTCAGGCATAAGTAAGAATACGTCTAAAACCGCCCAGAAATCTCCACCAATATTCATCGTTGGAACGCATCGAGAGAGTGTGAAAGGAGATGCAAAAGAGAAAAAGGAAAAGGTAATGGTTTATGGTATACGTGTATGTCGATAATTAAATAATAATTATGTTTACCCCAGGAAGCCCCATCGGCATCAGCTGGCCCTGCAATTGTTATTGCCACTAAAGTTTACACGAGGGTGGAGTGGCAAACATGTGGATTAATATCTTGCCAAAGGACGTTGATGCCGTGCTGGGATTCGAACCCTCTACCCCTGCGTTGTAAGTCCAGTAAATGCCCCGATATGACACGTCACCTTCACCTCCATGATGTGCTTTGAACAAAGAATGAGAACAAACAAACAATAACATGAAAGATAACCTTACTACTCCACTTACACCAACATAACCGACACTAGAACGACATAAATCGAACAAAAAGTACCATACCCGTAACCTGAGTTAGACTGAAAGCTTCAGTCTCTGATATCGACGGTTGTTCCGCTGGGACTACGTCTGGCTCCACTGACCGCCTCTATACAGAGACTGAAGTACATAGTATGGGGGTAGTGATGGGAGGGACTGGGTCGATTCGACCAGACCGAGAAGAATGAGATGCTACAAGTTTTTGTCACTCTTACGTCTTCATATAACCACTTTGGCTGCAATATTACACTCCCTGTTAATGTAAAAAGTTAGCCAAAACTGAAATTTATACTTTGACTTACGATAGCTTGCTCAGTTATTTCCTTAAGGCTAAGCTAACTTTTTATTCGAGAAAGACTTGTCTTCAATAGGATTCATTGTCAAGCTGACAAAATTAATATCAGTTACATTAAAGTATTCCCAATACCAGACGGTTATTTCTGTCTAACCATGAGTGGCCAACACATTGGGCTTTTGGATTCAGTTAGGAGTAAGTTTGGCAGTGGGATTTGGGTATAGCATTCGACCAGCTTGACTAAAGATATAACCTTGCAAAATTTGGATTTTCACTTTCTTGTGAATGGACATTAAAGGTACTATGTCTCATTTGCAGGCCAAAGAAATGAAAAGGTACAATTCCATCAGCATTTGAAAGATAATACTTCTTGTTGTGGGAAAATAACGACAGTTAGCTGTCGAATCGACTATAGTGATTGCAATCATTTAAGTAAATAGTCTGATTTTCAGACCCTTGTACCGAATGGTCGTACGTTTTGTGCTGCGCAAAAGATTCAATCAGTTTAATTTTGGCCATTACAAGAAGTCGGTTATTGATGTAGACTAATTATCATGAACCCCTTACAGCTCATTTTGTGTATGTTATTCCCTGCAAAGTTCTACTGAATTTGATTTTGGCTGCAAATGGGACATAGTACCTTCAAAGGAAAAAGTTCACCCTGATATTATATTGGTTTTAATAGCAGAAAGGGATCAGTAAAATTTTGAGTAATATCTTATTGAAAAGTAACACATTTAAACAAGTATTTACTAAGTCTGAATACAATTTTCAGTCATACGTGCACCCTAGTTGTAATCAGTACAAATATGTTTGTACACAGCCCCAATCCTTCATTAATAAGCTAGAAAATAAAAAAATAAAAATAATGAAATAACATTAGAATATGAGTCACGGAGTTGCCAATTTGCTTTTTTCATTGATTACAACTTCAAAATTTAATGACTTTCTTATTTTTAGACAGATTTTGTTAAATTCTTCACTGATTGATTACAACTTCATAATTTTATGACAATTTTATTTTTAAAACAGATTTTGTTAAATTCTTCACTGATCTGTTTTTTTCTTTCTTCATTTTTGTCCTTTTATTCAAAAAAATGAAATATTATGGTGGAATTTAAATTGCATTATGATATTTAATATCGGCATTCTTTTTGTTTGCAAAGATTATCATGTTCTCATCTTAAAGTGAGGTATGCATGCATGTTCAACATTATGACTAAGATGTGTATGTTATATTTATTTCATTCTTTTTGTATTCTAGATTGACTCTGCCTTTGAGAAGATCCGTAATTCTATCAAGAAGAAGCCGTTTGAATGCCATGTGGTCCCCAAGTTTTATGCCATTGAAAACAGCTTAGAGGACAAAGATGAAGAGGTACATGACAAACAAACTTCAACTATTACAAAATATGATAACCCTGTAGCATAAGAATATTACTGATTATCTTTTTTGTGTGTGTCTTATATATTGTCCCAATTTGTAAATTATGGCATACATTAAGATGCTCTTTCAAACACGAAGAGCTGATATACCCATCTTTTCATATCTGACATATTACGTACATAATGAAAGCTGCTCACTCTAAGACGTGATGTTTATTCCTTTTGACATACAATCTCAATCTGTTGTGATAGTATTTCTAAAATAATTTCTCTCTCATAGAATCATGATTATTCCCAAAACACTTTCAATGTTATGCTAGTTCCCAAGAAGTTATTCAGAAAATTAATATTTCCTTTATTTTAGTCTACTGCACATGAATTTTTCTTCTAATATTTAGGTAGTACATGTGGTTATACTGACATCAAATTTCATCCACTGTGCTTGATGAAAATCAATTATAGGTATTTACTTCCTGCAATCAACCGGCGTTGATTTAGAAATTAGTTTTGTTTCTTAGAAAACTTGACACAAGCTTTATGCTTTAATTGCCTATGATAATAACACAACTTCACAAATATGTTTGTTTAAATGCCTTGTGGAAGATAAATATCTCTTCTTTCATTACTCATTATCGATTCTTCTCCACATTTATGCGCTACATCTGTGCAATTATTCCCTCTCTTACCCAAAAGTGGTATTTTGGTGCAATAACTGTAATATTCCTGAACATACTCAATTGAAATTATCGTTGAATATTTCATTGCATTGCCTTATATAAATGTTGATGATTCACATCTTCAATACATTTTTCTGAATCTGTTTACTGTGTGATGTTACCATTGTTATTTTGTGATATTGTGTAACTTGATTTTTATTATGATGTAAATATCTCTTTAATTTGTAAAACAGACGATATCAGCCTTGACCTGCATGCTATGTCACGTTGTTAAGTTTTTTAAATAATAAACAAACCAATACTTTCCTTTGTAGCTGGTCGCGTTGAGAAGACGTATTGAGAAAGTAGCAATGGAAGAGCCTTACATGGGAGAAGAGATTCCACTTAGATGGCTGTTATTTGAGGGAGCTCTAGCTGCAGATAAAATCAATTACATGTCATTAGATCAGGTGAGACTGCAAAGTTTATTCTTGCCATTTTCAAATAATTTGTGTTTAGGTATTGTAGTGGAAGAACATTAGAGAGAAATTGTATATACATGCAGTTCATATTTGAACTTTCAGTTTTAAGAGCCAAATTGGGTTTTATTCCTTTGAACCCATTTTTTTTCTTCAAATTTGCAAATTATATTTACTGAATTTTCTAACAAATTGATTTTTTATGTATTTTAATTTAAGTTTAGGTATTGTTGTAATGCTATATTATGAAAATGCATACATGATCCCTTTCAATTTTGTAAATGGCCCAGTTTATGACTGTCTTTAATAAAATGTAGTGCCTTTGAACGTCTTGGCACAAGATTCAGGCTACATGTTGCCCTCTGTAAAAGTATTCCTTATGAATATTTATATTCTGTATATGTCCTGTGCAAATTAAATGTAATGCTACTGTTACGATACGTATTTATTTGATAGATACTATTTTTGATGTTTTTACACCAATCAGATGATGATTTTGAAGCCATTTTTATTTGTATTCTCCCAGACCAAGGAACTGACACAGCCAGTCGGGATAGAATCTGAGCGTGAACTTTTCACGATGCTGACCTTCTACCACGACATGGGTAACGTAGTCTACTACAGAGGCATTGAAGACCAGCAGTCTATCCTACGAGATATGGTGATCCTGAATCCTCAGTGGCTAATTGATGTCTTTAAGCAGGTCATAACCATCCTGAATCCTGCAGAGAGGGTGAGAAACCTCTTCCTCCTTTACAACCTCATTTATGTATGCTGTGGTAAGCTGCATCAGTTCTTTTTTATACGAAATGAATGGGAAGTGGGTATTAAAAAAGTAGATGGGTACCTCATCGTAGGAGATGTGGCCAATTGATGTCTTTCGGGTTATCCAAATGTCAGATATGGACTTTACCATATGGGGAAAAGACAGAGCATTAAAAATAAAGGCTAATCCCGGTGATTGACAACACCTGATATATGTGTAAACACCAGAAACGTGTGAAATTCCCCATGAGAGCCCTCTTCTATGTGTCTTTAATTCCAGGACGGGATTGTGAGTGATGCCTGGACCACCCTTGAGGAGGATGGCATCTTAGAGGATAGGTTGATTAGGCATATGTGGCAAGGCTTTTTGGAGCAGAAGGAGGCCTTAGTCAAGCTCATGGCCAAATTTGATCTCATCTGTGAGGCTCCTGTAGAACAACCCCAGCAAAAGCGACATGATGGACTAGACGCTGAGGTAAAGATCGACCTAAACGTTGCTCCGGCCCCCAAATGATATATCTGCTTAATTTTGGATTCCATAATTTTTTTTTCTCCATACATCTTCCGTTAAAATATTGTTTTGTGCTGTGAAATGTAGGGATTAAGTACAGTTTTGAAAGCTTTTACAAATGGTACTAAAATGTCTCTTTCTGAAAATTGGAATCAAAATTACCCAATAGGTCGACGATGTTGTGAAACTTGCCACAATTTAGTGGAAGGAGTGGGATGAGTGAAATGAAATGATGAGTGAAATATGAATTCCCCTTGTTTTTTTTTGGCTTACACTTCAATTTTTTAAAATTTTAATCTTGGTGTATTTTGTTTTGTATATATGTTTAAAGGGTTTGGATATGTTTTTATATTTTAGGTATCAAATGAAACAGAGAAGGTGGTAAAGAAGCGCTATTATGTTCCTTCCAGGCTGACGTCCCATTGCTCCCCAGAAGAGATTGCACAGATCAAATCTTCCACAGATTTTTATGTGGACTTCAGGGGCTTCTTAACAGGTGAATATTCATCATCTGTTTACAGCCAGAAGGGTATTAATACGTGTAATGTATCGTAGAGTTAATGCCCTTCTTGCTCCAAAGAGACTATCTGACAATAAGATTGCAACACGGTTTGTATGAAGTCAAACCTGTGTAAGTGACCACCTCTCTATAAATGCCACCTGTCTAGAAAGAACATGCACTTTGTCTCCCTTGAGAAAGAAATATGTGTCCTGAAAGACCACCTGTCCACAGTAGCCACTTGCTTTATTTTCCTTGAGTGGCCTCAATAAATAAGTTCGACTGACCTGTATAGGTTCTTGCCAAGGATGACCCATGCAACCAAAGTAAACAAGAAGTTTACTATGTCCAACTCACGTATTAATTTGAATTTGTTTAGGATTGGCTTCAACCTTGAGTAGAAAGATGGTAAGCTACAGACTATTTATGATAATTTTTTGTTTCAGATTAGTCTACAATATTCTTTTTATGTGCTTTAATAATATTGATAAAATCAATATTTGATAATTTAAGAGTGCACATATCCACCACGCAAGGTGCTCAGGGTGCTCAAATATTACCCCAGCTCTGCTGGGCTACTGATTGTAGGTTGCTCCCATCAAATTAAAGAATTCCTTCCTGTCGGTACCCATTTAACACCTGGGTGGATAGTGGCAAATATAGATTAATGTCTTGCCAAAGGACGTGTCGGGGCGATCAGGCGTACAAACCACTAGACATAGATATGACTATGTTGATAGTCGGAGTTTAATCCATCTTGTTAGAAACTTGTGTTTTGTTTCTCAGAAATATTTAATTGTCTTGAAGTATTATTGCAGCTAGTATATCTTTTCAGTAGCCATAATCTGTTGATCATTTCTCTTGTTTGCCATTTCCACAGATGGGCTGTTTCATCGGTTGATGACGAGAGCAGTCAGATGGATGGTTGAAAGAGATGGAGAACCAGTCAATCTTTTCCATCGTCACATCAGTCTAATGGTTGATGAAGTGCATCATGCCTTACTAGAAATGTTACCTCCCCATGAAGCAACTATCAAGGTCTGAGTCAAGTGTCAGCGATACCTTTTTTTTCATGGTGGAGATACTGAATTGTAGGTCAAGATTTTTGAGGCCGAGCATCGGATCCCTTCATAGGCAATGAATAGCCTCCGCCAGGCAATGTTATAGTCATTCTCCTGAATACGATCATACTGTCGATACGTAGAGAACCCAGAGCTTTTCAGATCAGGGCTCTTATTTCTTTGAAAGAATTGCATTGTATAACCCTGAAAACTTTACCTATAATTCAGTATCAAGGTCTCGTTCTAATCTGAAATGCGGAACCTCATAATATTTCACCTTTGGTGTGTTTTTTTACATTCACAGTAACAAAAGAAACAGAATTCGTATTTTTGCGGTTACTTGAGATTTAATAGAGGATGTTTTCTTGTTACCCTGAATATCAACATCATGACAATAACAACAATTACAACACGAACTTTCCCAACTGAATATAGAAGGATAAACCGTCGTCATACTTTTACTTTATATGTTACACTGCTACAATCCACCCTGGGAAGGACCCGGGTATTACCTTCGAATTTTTCGATCAATCTATACAAGTATCTGCATATGCATGCACTGGAGCATGGAGCTACCATTTCCAACTCAAAGTACTCTCTGCATCGAGGCCACCAATAGACGAGACTTTTGTACAACCCCCCCTGGCCATAAAAAAGGCGACACTGTTCCGTGCATTGAACAGGCGAACAGTATTACTTTCTTGCCTGGACCAGCGAGTACAAGTTATACATACCCTTCCCTTGCACAACAAGAAGGCAAACAGGTCACTGCATTGAACAGGCGAACAGATGCCTTTACAAGCGGGTACAGATTATAAAACAAATGACAGGACGGAATGCCTGTATCATCGGAGCCCCACCGGCAACAAATTTCTATGCAACCAATTGGTGCTCTGCAAGATACAATGGCCAATTCAAATAGTGCAAATCATATTCTAAAAAACACAACCTTCCCATGAGGTATTCTACAGCAGTGTGGAATACATATAATACCCTTTATATGTATATATTTATACATATACACATATATATATATGCGAGGAGGCAAAAATTACAACTTCCGCCACACGGGCACCGCCACTGAGCGTAAATATTGTTAATACGTCCATTACGTATATGAACTTAACATGTTGATCTCAACCCATAACCTAATGTGTTACTTTTGTTTAACTAAACACTTTTTGCGATTTGAAGCTTGAGCTAAATAAACAAATTATCAAACTTAATCGTGAACAGATATCCTTCGTTTTGACTTGAATAAATTTTCATCCGAAAACAGTATTAAATGAAAAGCACATTTATGAACACGACTGAGACCGAGCTCATGAAAACGGTCTACAAATACAGTTAAGTAACACATTAAAGTAAAACAACACCAAAGAACTCGAAACAAGTCTATCCAATGTACGTCAACCCACGAATAAGGCTGTGAAGGAAAAAAATCATTTCCTGCCTCAGATAAAGTATTCCATCACTACGAAACTGCGCGTGCCGCTCGTGCCCGAAGCCCGAATGATCCGATGAGCGGCCCCCAATTCTGGAGCATATGTATATACCTGGCATGCTTGTTCAATGCTAGCCGCGATCTATCAATCTTTTGGCTGTTAGTCCTTGTCAAAACTCTGTAAGTCCTTCGTGGCAATATATTGGACCAAATGATGCGGGCATCGGGGAGGAGTCGCGAAGGCGGCTAACCGGTGCATCATAGAATCACCTACGAGCAGGAGTCGCGAAGGCGGCTAACCAGTGTATCATAGAATCACCCACGAGCAGGATCGTGCGTGACTGGCAACCTACAAAAGGAATGAAAGAAAAACGTCCGGCAGATTATTGTTCACCAACATTCGACAAATGATTTATTCGATCAGAATTCACATTGATATTTAGCATCACTGATCTTCAACCGCCTCTTAAAACATGTGTCAATTAATACATACCTTTTATACATACACAAAGAAGTGAATATGGATAAACCATCGTCATACTTAACTTTCCACTCAGAGGCAATCTTTGTAGATTCCAAGAAGAAATCCAAGTATAACTATCCACTACGTCGTTTACTCTGTAGAACCAAGTTGAATTGAAATTGAAATTTTCCTCTGTAAAATCCGATGTGAAATCCACGTCTAATAACTTTCCACTACGACGTATCCTCAGTAAAACCCAGCTAAGTTAAATTTATTTGCGACAGATCAATGTATGCTTCCATCCTCTACCAAATCCGCAAGTAGAATGAGGATTCAAACGCTAGCATCGTGGGAATCCATACGACCCAGCTGGTACACATGCCATATATGGATTCGAAACAGTGCGCGCACTATTTCCGTTTATAGCTACGCGCACATGAAAGGTACCGCGCGGCTGACACAAAGAGCGTCGGCAAGTTATTTGTTTTCTTTCACGATGCCGCCAAAGGACATCACAAAAGTGCTGCCGCCCCCTTTACATGCGTGCTGTCACTGAATAATTTAAACCATTTATATCGCGCTTCGTACGATAAAATTTCTTAATGGTTTTAAATACACATACATTCTTAGCTGATAAGTGTTTTTTTGTTCTTTTGTTCTTTTTGTTCTTGTTTTGTTTTGCAATGTTTTGTAATATAGTGTTATCCTATAATTGTTTCGTTTTACATTGCCTTTTAATTGTATTATGTAATACAGTGCTCTCTTGCAAATCAATAAAACAAACACAAAATAAATAAGTTGATAAAATGAGGGAAATTATATAATGTAATTATTATGACTACTGTACAGGCTTTGAATTTTGGAATTTGTTTGATTTACATGCTATAATCTCCCTGCTGATTTTTTATTTGCCCTTTTCAATAGATTTAATATTTGTCTTCTATATATATATTTTTTAAAGTTTGTGTGACCTCTTTAATTTCACCTATTATCATGATAAAGGAAAAATATTGAATCTTTACTTTTTAGGGCATCGCCATTTCCTTGTTAACATGATGTACTATGCGAAGTTGTTTATGAAGCAAATTTACGGATGCTTTCTCCCCTGTGTGTGTGGTGATGAAACATTTCATTCACCTGCTTTTATCTTTTGCACTTTAATTTTCAGAATGCAAATATTGCATAAATAAGTTGTTGCTCTTCTGGGGTGAAGGTTTCACATTAATGAAATAGATTTGTCAACTGCTATTTTTTTAGTAATGCCATTGTTCCACTATTTATATAATTTTCACCAATTACAATTTTTGACACTATCAGCTATGATTTTCCCTCATTGTAAGGTAAAGGTGTTGTAATTGAACTAAAAAGTCTTTCCAGCTAGAGCTTGGTGCATGATACAAGTACAAGTTCACATGGTTCGTCACATTATCAGGAGAATGGCTGCGCCCATGTCATGCAAAACGGCATTACATGATGCCCAGAATATGTTCTTTTAAAATGTTCATAAGTAATATTGTACATCAATAGGGAGGAATAAATCTGATCTTTCAGCATACTTACTCTTATTCTATGGGGTTAGGTTTTCTTTGATACTTCAAAATACATAAGGCTTTATGCCAGTTATTCAGTTAACTTTTTCTGTTCCTGGCATTCCAGTGGTTGCATTATCTGTACTTGTTCAATTGATGTTTTTTCTGCTTTGTAATGTATCTCTTTTGCCGAACAAAATAAAATGGTATTGATATAGCACAAATCGTTTAGTTATTAACTGTACACAATTACAAACCATCATATTATTATTTTCTTAATCTTTTCTCCCTCGCCCTTTGATGCTGAACACATCAGGTCACTATATTCCGAGGAGCGGTTGCTGATTCTGATCATGATGGGGATAGTCATAAACCTCCAGCTCCAAGTGCTGTCAAAGAAGTAGGTAGCTCAACACGATGGTTTCAGTTACGACACAATAGAATTGAACAGAGACGGAGGCGAATACCAGTTCTCTGACATTTACTATGCGCGTTCACAAAATCATATTTGTGTTCGATTGGAAAACACATCTGAGAAAGTACACATCTGATAAAGGCCCCTGAACCATAGAATTGAAACTGTCACTTGTAAACAATTTTCGGATGTGTCATATAACATATTTCTAATGGAAAGAAGTAAGTAGCAGGTAACTCTGCGTATAAGTCGAATCGGTAAGGACCGCAAACAGGCAAAATTCGACTTAGGAAGTGTAAATCACACATGATTTGAATAGGTTGCTCCAAGAAAAGTATTTAACTTACAACAAATTTGACATGTACTTGAGTTATGCAGAGTTAACTGTTGTTGATTTCAACGAAGGGGCCCATGTTCTGAAATGTGGTGGATCTTTGAGTTCAGATAAAGTAGTCGATAGTAAAGTTAGACCAAAGGCACTGAAACTTGACTTAGAAAACAACTGTAGTTGAAGGCAGAATTAACTCCAATTCTATTTCAGAAAATCTTGTTAATTTAAGCCATATTTTACATCTACTTTATGTGGTAACACAGTTCAGCATTCAAACTTTGTGCTTCATCAAAATGGTAGACCTTTCTCAAACCGTTTTGTGTCAGTAGGTTCATGGACAATTGCAAATGAACTTCCAAGAGAATAATAATAGTTCATTTTAATTTTAGTCGAGATATATTGGAACCAAATCTTGAAATGAATGTACTGTTCATGGATCAGGAAGATTAGAGAACCATTTGTTTCCTCCACCCAAATCGACAATGCCTGTTCATGTGTCCCAGACTCTGTTAGGTTAAGAGACAATATAAACCAATGAGATGTGTGATCAATGCATTATCCCAATGACAGTTTCATTATAGATCTGTCTACTATGAGATGTGAATTTAAATCAAATTTAGGTAAGCTTAAAGTAGCCAAAAAGAAATTAAAATAAAATATCTGTCTCGGGGCTGTTTGTGTATTTATGGCAGGTGATGGACTTTGTAACGGAAACCCTTGATAGCCTTATTCAGCACTGGGCTAGGAGAATCGAGTATGATGTCTGCTTTCTGTGCCCAAGCCCGGAGTGCACTCAGAAGAAACTGCTTAAAGACTGCAACAAGGGAATGTCACTCAAGTGTGGACTACATATCATCCCTAAGGCTGCAATCAAGTTCAAGTTTGGTAGGTCTATAAGACTTGGTACCCCACCAAAAACTATTTTGCTATGTACTGAAACAAATGTCACACACAGCAAAAACGTGGTCCCATTAAAAAATACACCCTAGTCTCCGGACAGTCTTTGAGTGAGGGATATGTAAGATAATAACTTTTCCATATGGGGTGATTGGTGGGAAATGCAGAGCTTTATAAATTGGTCATAAAACTGAAAGCTAATACTGGTGATTGATAACACCTGTTATTGGGTAAACCCCCGAATGGTGTAAAATTCCCCATGAGAGCCCACTTCTATGCGTCTTCAATATATATAAAAGTCACTCATGTGTAGACTAGATGACACACCTGTACACACTGACATAGAATCGGGCCGGCATGGAACCCAAGTCCAACTTTAGTTTCGTATGTGGGGGGTAATGTTATACTTGATTTTCTTCATACTCCTGAACTATTAATGCATAGAATGCCAGGAAAAATTGTGTTAAAGGCCAAGTCCACTCCAAAAACAACTTACTTTCAATAGAAGCAAAAACAAAAAGACAAACCAATCAAAAAGAAATTGAGTAAAATCGGATAACTATTAAGGAAGTTATGAATTTTTGAAAAAAAGTATGAAGAAGTATGGAACAATGCAAATCACTACACAAATTGCCAATTTGGTTATCAGTTTGTGACGTCATTGCCTCACTATTTATCAATTGCCTTATATATTTGTATCCATCAATTTCCCTTTTTATCCCCCAAACTTTGATTTCCCCATGCCTTTGCCCAGGTTATATGATTTGTATCATATTGCGTGCATGACATTTCACAAAATCTTTTGAGAACTTTGAAGAATTGATACTATTTCTGAATATTGTATATACATAATTATTGATTCTTATATCAATAGTTAATCAAAATTCAAATTTTTCATGATTTAACTGAAAAAAATAACTCTATATTAGTGCAATTTTGAATTTCTATATACTTAGATCTACGTAATGGTTCTAGGACACCTACCCCCTGGACAACCACTCCCCGGATAACCACCCCTAGGATAATCACCCTCTAGGACAACTACCCCCATAGGACAACTACCCCCGGACGACTACCCCCAGACAACTACCCCTAGGACAACTACCCCCTAGGACATCTACCCCCGGACAACTACCCCCTAGGACAACTACCCCCGGACAACTATCCACAGACAACTACCCCCTACGACAACTATCCTCTAGGACAACTACCCCCGGATAACTATCCTAGGGGGTAGTTGTCCGGGGGTCCTGTTACCAGAAACGTATTTTGTTATGCTCTCTATTTTACGCATTATTATTTGACAATAGAAAGGAGAAAAAATGAAAACATTAGATAATAAATGAACAATGACATACTGTTGATGATCACTACATTATTCAAACAAAAACAACGAACCCTTCAATGGGCCAAGATTTACGATTTAATCAAGAAAAGGGACCTTAAACATTTAAAATAAAAGTTGAAGATGTTTACGTTGTATTATTTGTGACTCTCATCAATGAGTACAACATATTGCATATGTTTCAATTTTCAGTCAGTGAAATACATGATTTCCAATACATTTCCTTATTGTTCCGTTATGAATAGCTTCTCAAAATGATGTAATATTGGTTAATTTGACCAATACCTTTACTAAAACACACTTCCCAACGTCTTGCATGCTCTTAAATCACTTATTTTACGTTTGGGTCTTTAAAGCCCCACTGTACTACTTGTAGCTACTTGCTCCCTCTATATAGAAAACAATGCCTATTAGGCTTAGTAAGCGGTGCCTGTTGGTCCCCCATGATCCTCTTTTTCTTATGTTAATTGAGAGCTGAGTTGATGAGATAACCACCTGTCAGTGACCACGCTAATCCCTCTAATCCCTCCTGGCCAAACTAGTGCAGAGGGGCTTTAAAAGCAGATTTGGGGTACCTGAGAAATATTTGGCCATCAAGGCCTCATACCGAAAATACATCAGTTTATTTTGGTATCAGAATAAAGATTTTTACTGTGCTCCCATTACCTCAGACAAAGGTTTCAAGCAGTCCCCTTTGCGGTCGTGAGTAGCTGATTATTGTATTACTGTAGCTTATAACATTAATTGTTACTTGTTATTGACAGCCCTGATCCGTGTGCTACTATAACCCCTCCTCGCAAACTCGTTAACGAATTTAGATTTAAATACAAACTTTGTTGAAGATTTGTATTGTTCATTGTGCCTCTCTAAAAAAATAAATTGCTATTTGGCAGTATTAGACCTAATGGATTTTGAACTCGGTGGGGGCAGTCAAATAATCTGTTCATTCTAGCACACGCGCCACATACAGTAAAAAATAGAGAGGAAAAAAAACGTGAAAAGGGTTTGTCAAAGCGTATGACGCAAAGACAAAAATAATGATTATTGGACAAAATAGTTGATGGAAAAAATGTTGTTGGACGAATTGATGTTAGACCATATAAAAGTTGGACCAAATGGTAATTTACACCTATTATTCTGTGTACATAGGGTCTGCAAGTGTTTCAGAGGCGTCCACCGCGATGGCATCAATCGTTACTGATGACATTGTTTGTCAGGAAGGAACACAATATGTAATACCCCTAAATAACAGACTAAAAATTAGTCTAAAAAACACGAGATTATAAATGACAAGATATCTGAAGGTAGAGATGAAAACTTTGAATGTATAATTTTTGCAGTAAAGTTTAGGTTTGGTATGAATTTGAAGCTAATATTAAGAAAAAAATAAGAAGAAATATAATGTTTATTTTTTTTCTCAAAAATTAAAGCACAATCAATTGGATTAGTGCACAATAGTAATTTCCATAGAGTATTGAGAGAGATAGTTGTGACACGCGCACACGTACTTGATCAAAGCTCAATTCTTGGAGCTCCAAATAGTTCCCTCCCACATACAATAATATATAAGGGAACTACTTCAGCGTTCCATGACTTGAACTTTGAGTGCGTACGCGTGCGCGTGTCACAGCTATCTCTCCCAATACTCTATGCCCATAGAGTCTATATGGTAATCGCTTCGTCGTTCCACTATCAACATTTCCGTTAAAACCTTTCTTCGTGAAATCACTACTTACAAAGTGATCAACTCATTCAACTCGTGATATTGTAAGCAGTATATTAGATGTCTACTGTAGGAAACAACTAAGCATTTCCCCTATAACTTTCTAAATTATTCAACTCCTCAAATATCACTAATTTCAAATTAGGAAACAAACATGTACTATAATCCTTGCAATTTTTCTTAGATTTCAATCCTTTTAAATTCATTTGGTCATTACGGCCTCTGACAAAGAAGGATTTAGTAAGTTACCTTTAGTTCATTGTAGATGCAGAGAAGGTAACAAACGAACGTATCAAGAACTTGTCAAAACTACATGATATAAAGCATTTCGACTCGATCATTTCCCTCTCTCAAAATCAGGAATAACCAACACAACTTCTACATCTCCGAGACCGTTGGCATCCACAGTAGTCGACATTCCTCCTCAAGGTGCATCAGCAGCAGTCGGTGAAGTTTGTACTTCTACAGTAAGGTTAGATTTTTTTTCTTAATTGCAAATGTGCTTTCTGATCATTCTTGATTAAAATCTCTTTGATGTGATAAGCCAAAACTTAGGGAACAATATCTATATTCAGTGCTCTTCAACTATATGCCAGCCTAGATCAAAAAGGTATAACCGAGATTTTGTTTGCGTTCTGGTACAACGGTTTTGCAATGTCTTTATTAACGCCCATTAAGACTGATTTGTACTGAAAGGTGTATGCATATATATCCTCGTTACGACACAGAAGGAAAAAGAAAGAGCGGAATAAGATTTATAAGAATTCGACGAAATTACATCGTCTATTTCCAGACGAATATTCAACGCAGTTGATATTCTTTGACCAAAATGACGACAATTGAGTGTGTCAGAGTACTCAGATCAACCATGCAGAAAGTTAGAAACACACATATAGGTAAAGATTGGTCTCAATTAGATTAAGGTTTCCCTCGCGAAAACAAATTGATACTTTATGAGGCATATAATATTCGTAGAGAGGAACGAAGTTGCAACGAGTAAAGATTTGATATGTTCAATGACTAGGGAATGAATCAATACAACAAACGCAAGGGGGGCAGGGGGTGGGAGTGGGAGTGTGGATTCTACCCACCCTTCCCCACACACCCCGATTTTTGTGGCTTGTACCTGTTCGAAGAAAGAAAAAAAAACTGGAACGTACCGTAGCGCGCGTCCGGGGAGGATTCTACCCCGGCCCTTTTAGGGTTAAAGGGGAAGTCCACCCTGATATCAAGTTAGTTTTATTAGAAGCAGAAAATGAGAGAAAAAAGGTCTGTGAAAGTTTGAGCAAAAACCGAAAACAAATAAGCAAGTTCTGATTTTTGTTTAGGTGCGCTCTTTCAAACCCAAATTGGCAACTCTGTGGCGTATCTTGCGAGGTCCCCTCCCATTTGCCCTGTACTCCTTAGAATGTGTAAACAAATGTTACATTATTGAAAAATCGTTGTAATACCTTGTAGATATACCAGTATAAACCATTTGAGCCTTGCCCATCTCCAAACATACTGAAGTAATATATGGATGACGATGAACTATAACTGTTTCTTGAAGCTCCCTACTAGATACAACGTAACGTACCTTAGTGCTTGAAGTATCATTACCCTGGTCACGGGATTAAATTCCGCCTTTGCACTTAAAGGGGAAGGGAATATACAGGTCAGTGAAAGTTTTATCACTAATAGATATAACGTAACAGACCTTGGTGCTTTCAGTATTATTACCCAGGTCACAGGATCCAATTCCGATTCTGCACTTAAAGGGTAAGGGGAAGAAACAGGGATATTTTGAGAAAAACAAATGATCGAAAATAAGAAAGTTTTGAATTTTGAAAGGTGCGATCAATCAAATACAAATTGGCAACACTGTGACGTATCTTGCGAGCTTCCCTTCCGTTTGCCCTTTACTAACGAACGTCAACAATGCATTTTACCTTATTGAAAATTTTCGATCATAAATTTACTCTAAATGTAATTATTGCAAATATGTTTTTATGCAACCCTTGTATGAAACAATTTTTTTTCTATCATCAATAACTGAGAAAATGAAAGTTTATGACATTTTCTGTACAGAGAAAATAGGAGAGGAGCTCGCAAAGATTCGTCACTGTGTTGCTCATTTGTGCTTCCCTGATGTCAACTTCAGAAACTAATAACTTTCCTAATTTGTAATCGGATATTGGTCAAACTTTCACACTTTGTTTCCTAAATTTTTTGCTTTTATTAAAACTAACTTAATATCAGGATGATCTCCCCTTCAAGACATGAAGAGATATATATTTCACTCTTGTCATATTATTCATATTAGTATTAATCCAGTTCACTGTTATTCATTCAGTAAAATTTCAAGTTAAGGAAGTCATTTCATTTATAGCAATGTACTGATAAAGTACAACATTGTATGGGGCGGTTGTTCATCTTATTCATCTCAAAAATTGTTTTTACTACAGACACGAGCTATACGAGCAATTGCCAAATCAAACTATTAAGCACATACCCAACAATTATTTAAAAAGTTAAAAATATTGAATATTTTTGATATAAATAAATTACAACTAACATCTTTTATGTTTTCTTATTCTAAACAATTATTACCTAATAACTTTGATGACTATTTCGAATATAATAGCAACATCAATAAGTATAAAACAAGAAGTTCCATTAAAATGTATGTACATTTTAATGTCAACTTTTCAAGAACCACAGTAAGTTTTAAAGGCCCACAGTATTGGAATTGCTTGCCAGATGAACTCAAAGAAATCTCAACTGTTCTTGCATTCAGGAAAAAATATAAATCTTATCTTCTTAATAATGAGTAGTTTTATTCGATCTAATTGCCTTTTATGTAATTTATGTAAAAAGTTATGTTGTGTTTTATGTGATTATGCTACGTTATATTATCTGTTTGCCTATCAGATTTTAAATTATTTTCACACAATCTATTTTTTCGGGATATAAAAAAATGTGCTATAAAGTAAGGGGAGGGAGATATTGTTGTTCTATTTGTTATGGTGTCATACAATGAGTAACAATTGTAAGCTTCGCACACGTCGTGCGATATACACTTTTATCGGAATCTCATACCAAGAGTGTCATCTACGAACTTAAAATTAAGAGTATATAACAATTCCTAGAGACAATACAATATGGATCTGAAATTGCCTGTAAGTTGATTTTGTTTTTACAATTAGAGGTATTTAAACTAAATAAAATTAAGGTACCGAGAAGTGGCAAAACGAAATAATGAATGATAAAATTGCACCAAAAAAGATAGATAATATAAAAAAAAAAAAACTGCATTGAAACTGAATGCGGTAACATGCATTCCCATCACAAAATGTAGGTTTTTATTAAATTACGATCTTTATTTCTATATTTATTTATATGTTTGTTTATATCTAACCAGGAAAGTGACCGACGAAATGCTAATTAAGTTGGCAAAAAAAATTCCAAGCGGTGCCTACGACACGTTTAGCGTAAAGCTTGGAATCGATCTTACCCAGGCCAGGAATATTGTCGTAGAAAAGGGCAACAGCTTTGAGAAGGCAACGACGGATTGCATGATGAAATGGAGGGATAGTTCAACCCGGAGTGTGGCTGACCTACATGAAGTTCTGAAAGCAGCTGATATGGGGGGGTTAATTGATTACTGTAATTAACATCAATAAAAAGGAAGCCATGTGGGGAAAAATGTGGTCAACACACAAAAACACTCATGAACGCATCCACAACACACTATTACACACACATGCATACTGTTAATACACATATTTCGTTTTTGTTGAAATCAAATCAATAACCTTGGGTTGCTATAAATCAAAGAGATACAAGCCTCTCATTTGCAAAATGTATTGTTCCAGTTCATTCCTAGAACTTTTTGAAAAAAGACACCTCCCCGATTTTTATATATATCGAAAATAGTGTTTTTGATGTAATTCAACTTTGTGAAAAAAGAATCATCCCCTATAATCTTTTAAAATAAAATTATGATGTCATCTATTTATAATTTCTTCGAAATTGGAATCAAACTTCAAATACTTTAAACAGTTTTTGTATGAAAGAAAACTCAGGGTGGTTCAAGATTACTGAAAGTATTATTTAAGAAATACTATTATTCTATAAAAGGACCGCTTTCTTGGACGCCCCTCGGATGTTGGGGTGACCGTTACTAATTAAAAAAGACCTCTGAAATAGTGTGTATTATGATAAAATCTTTCGAATAAAGAAGTTGTGAAGTTTTCTGACTGTGGCCCTCTGCTTAAAAGGTGAAATAATATTTCGCCCATCAGACCTCTTCTGGCTATTGATAATGATTATATTGATGCGTCCATGCATGAATTCTCCTATACTTTGAGAATAAAACATGTTTTGAATGATTTGTGCGAGGTTTTCATTCATGAAGTACAATATCCAGTTTTTTTCTTCTTTTTTGTGATGATGAAATGTGTTTGAATCAACCGATTCCGAGATTATCATTAAAAACACAGTCCATCCTCCAAACAAATGAATAATTCACTGTTGACAATAACAATACATTTTGCAACATTTCACTTTTGACTTGGCCCCATATTCAGGTGTACTGCACATTCCATGATTACGTAATCTTTACAAATGGAGCATCATTGTACAGGGGAATAAATAGTACTTAACAAGAGAGATACCAACACTCAAACTTGAATTGCAGACAATTTTGAGGATTTTGTATCCATCCTTATCAATAGAATTTTACGAAAGATATTCCAATTAGAATATTCGTGATAGGTACAGTTGGACACGCAGGTGGAAATCTGCTTGATCTAGCAGTGTACATATTATGCACACAGTGCATCTTGTCACGGTTATGTTATATTATGTGTGTAGGGATATGTTCTGAGTTTCGCCCTAGTGTTTTCTTTCACCAGAGTTTTCCTGGAGGAAAATAAGTTGTCTTCCTTGAAATTTAAGAGTATAGAGAAAAGCTAAAGTTGTAGGTTTTGAATATATTTATATAAAATGTTTATACATGTATGTCATCTGGAAAATGAAGATGTCATTGAGAAAAGGAAGATAATAATGATTTTCTTGACAAGAGAGTACATGTATTTGATTTCAAATGTGACTGTTAATGTTAAGGTTGTGTTTTTGTATTGGAATAACAACCAATAAGAACAAATGTGATATATCTTTGTGCTAACAGCTGAAATTTACAATAGTAGTACAGTGTGTACATTTCATAAATATTTGGTCATATTAAGGAATATTATATTAGAATGGGAGTTTAAGGCTAAATTGCGGTGAAGGCAATAGTTTTTTTGATATGTATGACTGTATATTTTGTTTTTTTAAGTGTGCAAAATTTGGCACCGGTATCGTTTGTATATGATTTTGCCGTTTGGGAAAACTTAATCGTTTGTAGGAAATCGATGAGTAATCACTATCTGTATATTGTAAGAATGTTTAATGGTGTATTATAGGTATTGATAGTGAGGTGCACTGTCACGAGATTTTAAATGACAAGATATCTGAAGGTAGAAAAGAAACTTTAATAATACTTTGAATGTATCATTTTTGCAGTAAAGTCTACGTTTGGTATGGAAAAAAAAAGAAGATAGTTTTGTTCATCTTAGAATCAGAGCACAATCATATAGGATTAGTACACAATAAAAATCGCCGTAGCGTATTGAGAGAGCTAGTTGTGACACGCGCACACGTACTCAATCAATGCTCAATTCATGGAGCTCCAAATAGTTCCCTCCCACATACAATAATGACTTGAACCTTGAGTGCGTGCGCGTGACACTATGAACATGACGGACAAAGAAAGAGGACAAAATATACAATTCCTCACTCTACCCTCAACAATTGCGGTGGTAGACAAAGGAACATCCCTTCCTTGCTATTATGTAAAATAAGTAGAACATGTGAATATGCATGTGACACCTGTTCTACACATTTTTACATAATAGCAGTGAAGGGATGTTCTTTTGTCTACCACATCAATTGTTGAGGGTAGGATGAGGATTGTATATTTTGTCCTCTTTCTTTGTCCGTCATGTCAATGTGTGTCACAACTATCTCTCACAATACGCTATGGTAGTCGCTTCGTCGTTCCATCATGAACATTTCCATTAAAGCCTTACTTGGAGAAATCACTACTTACAAATTGATCAACTCATTCAACTCGTGATATTGTAATCAGTATTTAAGCAATTAAGCATTTGTTCCTATTATAACTTTATTAATTATTAAAATCCTCAAAATATCACTAATTTCATATTTGGAAACAAACATCTACTTTAATCCTTGTAAAAAAAATATTGCTTTAGATTTCCACGCATTTTAATTATTTGGTCACTACGGCCTCTGGATTACCAAGTTACCTTTATTTTCTTGTACATCCAGTGAAGGAGATGAACGAACGTATCAATAATTTTTCGGGACGACTCGGTATGAATCATTTCGACACTTTTTTCGAAGCCTTTGGCTTTGATCTCAAAAGTGCTAAGAACCTCTTAGACTTGAACAAGTTCAATTACTCCGTAACCTGTGAGCAAGACACCGAGCCGATGCAAATCGGGAAAGACCTTGAAAGACCTGGACAAGTCTATGGAAACATCAGGAATAATATTAAAATCGGAGTACAAACAAAGCGCTCAAAAGTTAAATAAATAATTGACTGCTGTATTTCATTTATTTATGAATTTACTTGACCAACGAGTAACACGATCCCAACTACTTTCTAAAATTCAACTCAATGGCAATTTCACTAGCCTAATGCATATCCTACAGGAATCATGTTCGGATTAGGTAATACGTCATGTTAATGGTCGCGTATTTCCAGAGGTGATGGACGAGGCTTTTGAAATTGTCTGAAGTTGGCGGTCTCCTTCGTTCACAGATGCTGTTAATTGTGATATTATAATTTCACATAGGCCTATGTGTGTTTTTGTATGTCTTTAATAGTCATTTGTAAATGTCTAGAAATATTTTTTAAATCTAATATCCAATTATTCTGCATTACGTTATTGATCGAAGAAATACAATTTTAGAAAAAGAAGATTTTTCGAAAAAAAGTTGCGATCCTGTTTTGTCTAGTATTCATAAATTATCTCATACTCTTATCATACTTAATTTCCATTGTTATATATATATATATATATGTCATATTAATGTTAGCTGTATGCGAATTCTGAATATGAATTTGATTCATTTATCAAACCTTCCTAGCCTGTCAATTCCATTCGTGTTGAGGGTACATATGTGTATGGAAGTCAAAGTTTATCATAGTCTGAAAAAAGGATTATTTTCATAAATTTAGTATCGTTCACAAAATATGTTTAAAGTAATTTTCTAGTGACTGAATTGTACATAGATTATACTGATTTGAGAGGGGGTGATACCATTTTATCAGAATTTATACTTAAGTTTAAAGGACTGGTTTAAGTTTCCTACTTCTTTGATTATCAACATTGTATAAATACGCCTAGTGAGTATTGCGGCAGATTAACAACTGTCAATAGGGGCCTATACCTAACAACGTTTAAATGTGAACATATTTGGAAATCAAAATTTATTTGACTGAGAATGCAAATGATCAATACAGTGCCTTATTCACGTAGTATTATAAATGTCTACTATTAAGACAGAATTGTACATATATCATGTAAACTATTCTAAAAGAGTGTAGAAAGAAGATATGTTAGTTTTAGTCACATTATTATTTAGTTTTAAAGGTTATTATATCAGTTTGAAAGATAATTATATAGTTTGAAAGATTATTACCCTTTTTTGTTCTTTCTTTACGTTTTCACTTCAGTTATTTACATTGTATATACATATAGTTTCTATAGGCCTATATTTTTACAGATTAATTTCAAGATAAACATGTGATGACTTTATTCCGTATCCATAGTTCATAATTTCACGATGTCGTTTTTCTTTATATATCTAATCAGAGTTGCTATAGATTTCCACGCATCAATGTCTAACAAATGAATGTACATATGTACAGCGTTAGTCACAACAAAGAAACACAGATTCAATTCTATAAATAACACGACCGCAACTTTTTTTCGAAAATTCAATACCCTATTGTATGTCCAATGGGAATCATGTTTACTTAATACGTCATTGTCATGTTCGTACATTTAAATAGGTGACGCACAAGGCTATTGGAATCGCCTTGGGTTTGTATTTCTTGAGTAGTTGCTATCGTATTAAATATTGATGCAATTACAACACAATTACAAAATTTAGTCGGTGATGCACAAGTTGCAGCCTGTCATCTTTCCTTTATTTTGACACCTTGATCAATACAATCACATAGACAGTTGAACATTAGCAACAATAGTTGGGTTCATTTTGTTTGTATACTATTCTTATTCATATCACGTTAGTAATGCGTGTATATGCCCTACTCACGGAAGAGGGGCCTACCTAGCAACGTTGAAAACAAATGATAATTTCTTTGAACACAGTGCCTTTTTTGTAAATTATTGTAAATTTCCTCATTTCTAACATAATTGTACATAGACTGTTCTAAAATGGCGGAGAAATAAAATAAGTCAGTTGTTTTTATCAAACCTATAACATGTATTTTGCCTTTAAAACTCGGTATACATTTTTCGGTATCTTTAGTTGAAATTGTAGATATTCATACGAGTGCTTGTAATCCTTGTGTATTTCTAATTATTCATTTCTGTACAAATACGTCATAAGCTTATACATGTACTTCATAATTGCATGATATTATTTTCTTTCTGTGCATAACCGACTTGTCCGATGAGTCATGCTATACCTACATGAATATCGAAGTTTTATATAGTGTGAAAACAAATGATCATCAACTAGGTTTTCACAAATCATCGTATTTTTAACAACAGAATTGTACACAGATTGCTGTAAATTGAGAGGGGTAAGAGTGAGAGCAGTTACTCAGAATTGTTATTTTAGTTTTTCAATTGTGTTTTAAGTCTGTTTCTATGTTTTTTCTTCAATAATGGACATTATGAAGGTATATGATTTAAACAAGTATCTTTATCTTTCTAATTATCAATCTACAGTTGGTGGGTGTCATCGTCAAAATTTGTCAAAATTCTCAATAAGTGATTGATTTCAAGATGTTTGAAATCAGGTATTAACTATGTATTATGTTTCAATGTATTATTTTATTTTGTGTACTATCGTTATCATATTACATGAAATAAAGATTCCTGTTCATCCATAATAACAATTATCCTGGACGTAATTTGTATTTCCCTTTGTTTTTTCTCCAAAAAACAGGTAATAGTGAAGAAAAAATGCATCGAAGATATTATATTTCAATTTGCCATATTTTGTTTTTTTACTTGCAACATCCATACATGCATCCTTCAATCATTTTCGAAAATGTGGCGGACTCAGGATGCTCTCGCAGTGGAGGGGGGGGGCACAAGTCTGCAAATCCTTTTCCACGCAAGAAGAAAAAAAAAAAAAAGATCATAACTAATGCTTCTTATTTTCTTTTTTTTCACCCTTTTTCCCGTCCGAATATTTGGGGAAATGGGAGAGGCTAAGAGCATGTGCCCCACCCGGCCCATGGATCCGCCACTGATGTACATCTAATGTTCATGCATAATGAAGAGGTTTATTCTTCTTTACCTGCTTTTCAACTTGTCCACGAAAGCTCTCCTGGGTTAAAGTCCAGAGTACAAGCCAGACAATTGGGATTATTTCATTCGATTTTGTTTTCTTCCTTCAATAGCAAGTAGTGGATGCATTGTTTACATGGGTATTACTTCAGTTGAACGGTAACATTCCACATTCAGCCACTTTACAAAATGAAAGCAAATATGATCTCACGTTGGGGGTTATAAGGTTTGTCATTTTCATGTCAATCTGACATTAGTGTCGTCAATAATGTAATTGTAAACGCAAAGGGGGCCCTTATTGTATTGTCCATACATGAAAATTAAACCTTCATAGCAAACAACTCTTAGAGAAACAGAAAAATCAGAGAAGCAGACTCTGAGAAGCAGAATTGGCTGAATGGGTAATATCTCTGTGATGTAGTGCCAGATAACTTTCACATTTTTTCCAACACAAAACATGATTAAATTATATATTTATCTTTCAAAATGTATGGGATGGTCTTTTCATTTTAGAGGACCTATTATAATATACTATCTATGATAAATTTTGAGTAGTGACCCAAGGGAGACGACAATTAGGACAGTAACAGAAATTAATGATACTTTTGTACACGACAAACGAGAGAGCTGTCTGTGCCTACGTCACAGTTCACTGAATAAAAACTGCCAATTCGAGATTAGCACAACTGCACTGATCTCATATTTCAAACTTTCATAGCTTTTCTATTAGTCTGATATATTTCTAACTTTCGCAATTCTGTTTGTCTATTTTTTTGTTTGCTTTCATACAAATTGACTTGTTACAAAGGTATGATTTCCCTTAACCGTGTTCCTATGACTCATGCTCCGGTGATCATTGCCCCCAAACAAATACTTTACAGGGGACAGCTTGAAAATGCCAGAGCTAAAATTACCAGGTGTAAAAATGCCAGATGTAAAAAAATGCCAGATAAATCACAGTTGAAAAAAAAAGTTTCTCGTTTTGTATTACATGTTTTTGTTTGGTTTGAATGATGTACATTGTACATGTTCATTATTTTCTATCCCGTGAATACACTTTGAACTTTAAACTTTGAACTTTGAACTATTCTGATTTGAAAGCATAGTTGGAGCAAGATTATGAAGGAGTTTCAATACTGTACTTACAAGCTTTTTTTCCAAAAGAGAGTATCAAAATAATGTCGGCCAAGATAATTGTTTAAAAACAGCATCAGACGGAGTTTCCAATGTTAATTTTGTCATTAAAGTAACATGCCGCCCTCTTGTGGAGTTGATTAAAAATGTCATAGTTTGTCTCATTTCTACCTGTCTATACATTGCAGAAAAAAAAGGATTTCGGGCATGACTAACCCATTATACCTGGGATAATAGCTGTTTAGAAAATACTGTTTTCAGTCTCCATATAACACCTGAGTTTTGTTTGACTTCATTCGCAACTAGATTTTCTATCACTCAAGACCGCTATCTTGAAGGTTCTGAATTGCTAAAACTCCATAGCGTCTGGGGGTTTTGTCCCCTGGACCACATTCGTAAAGATAGAGGTGGTTCCCAAGACAACCCTTTGTTGTATAAAATTGACCTTACAAGAGAGCGTGTGTTTTTGTCGCTCAAGACGGCTATCTTGACGGTTTTGAACGGCTGAAACTAGAAATTTTCTAGGGGCTTTGCCCCTGAACAACATCCGGAAATTCTTACGCGTTTGCGCATACTTTGCCTTGCCCCCTCCATTTGAAAATACTGGATCCGCCGCTGCTATTTAACACTCCATGTTATGAGCTTAACAAACGCACCCCTTTTGTAACCACTTATTTCATTATTCCTTTTAGATAGCCATGCTCACTTGGATTTGTTCCAATATTCCATCATTCCATTAATGCTCCTGGAGGTTGACTAAATAGAAATGTTTGGTGTTTGACAGCGACTAGTATTTATCTATTTATTTTTGTTTATCAATAATACGAGGACGACATAAGATTGGTTCGCTTAGCGCGCTATTGAGAGAACGTGCAATCCACTGTATACTCCAATGATCTTTGTAACGTCCCCGAGAGCCAGTATAGAAACAGCTATGCCTCGAATATTAAAGCAGTCCATATATCTTTTATATACCGAATCCTTTTCTTGAGTAAAGATTTGTTAAAACATCATAGATAATCTGAAGCACTGCACTGTCTCTTAATCTTCGCTGGAAAGTTGCCTGAATTTTACGATCATTCGGGAATCGCACACACACTGTATGGTATCTGCGCTCGCAAAAAGAAACTTTTTACACGTAAAACCAATGGGGATCTCAGCAACATGTAACTATGCACGGTCGTTACCCGGGGCAACGGGCAATGGTTTGTCTCTTTGCGGGCATGGCTAAAAATCACTACTCCAATTTCGACCAATCAGATGACTAGATTCATTCAAGATACTAAAGATAGGTATATAATAAGTAATATTGACTGCCTTCAGGGCAATACGACATATATCGCCTGAACAGAAGGTGAGGGTGATATATGACAAGTCGTATTGCCCTGAATTAGGCAGTCAATATTACTGTTATTAACCACATCAGACATCTAGAGCAAACAAGAATATCTTACTATCTTATACTCTTAAATTATGTAAAATACAGTAGCCTACACTGTACAGGGTTTCCTAGCATGAAAAGTTGCAAAAACTTCGTCAAACCAGCACTGTGCATCTAGTGCTTGACGAAATTTTCGATACACTGCAAACAGTGTGCCTTGGTTGTGATTATTACGTCACAATAGAGTGCGCGCAAAGTGCGCAGGCTCTCATACGAGTAATAGATGCGCAAAGAAAATTACAAAAAACCCGGTTGTTGGCTTGACATTATTGCCCACTAGTTTAACACGCATTTTGCCATTGACTTTCCAGAATGGGCAATAAAATTTGTTCATTGGTTTACTGTGTAATAATATTGACCGGCAAATTAAACACAAAATCCCATTGACTTTTCTGAGCGGTCAATATTTTTTTTTCGCGCGTAGTTTTGTTGGCTTATCAATTAAACTTAGAGGGCAATACAATTTAAAAATTGCCCTGCTCAGATGTCTGATACGGAAAAAAAATCTAACAATTTGCACCTTCCCGGCCTCATGCGTACCCTTTTTTTTTTAAATACAAACAGTCTCTTAAAAATAAAATCGATCTAGCGGTCTGTAGCCTACATCGCCAAATGAAGAAAAGTTGGCTCAAGTAAATGCCAACAAACTTGTAAAATATTCAAAACTACTTCAAAAGAAAATTGAAGATTTTGTTCTTCAAATTCAGCCACTGACGCATTAAATTCAGACTTAACGAGCATGACCCATTCATCTCTCTCTCTCTCTCTCTCTGTCTGTCTTTCGCTCTCTCTCTCTCTCTCTCTCTTTCTTGCTTTACCACAATCTGACACACTCACTTTCCATTCTATAAAAATAAACAAATTTCCCTCTACCCTGCTTCTCTTCATTCTCTTTTTTTCAACATCGTCTAGCGCTTTCCGTTGACTTTCTTCTGAGATGGGGTAGACAAATTCGGGGTATGTAGAATACAATCAAACCCTACTATTTTGAAGGAAGAAACATCTTGAAGGTCATAAGAAGTGAGTATTATATTGTTAAGCTACTGACTTTAATTTTCATTTACTTAGATCTACGTAAAAAGTGGCTGTCATCAGAATGTAATTTTTTGTTTGCTCTCTATGTTATGCACTATCATTTTTTTAAAATAAATAGTACACACAAAAATGAAAAAATGAGTTAAATGAATATATATTATTCAGGCAAAACAAATGAACCCTTCGATGAGCCCCGATTCACGATCTAATCAAGATAAGGGACGTTAAATATTTTAAATAAAAATTGAAGGTGCCTACGGTGTATTAACCGTGACTCTCATCAATGAGTTCAACACAGCATATAGCATATGTTTCAATACTTCAATCAGTGAAATACATGATTTCCCACAACTTTCCTTATTGGTCCGTTATAAATAGCTTCAGAGCTCCGGGAGGGGGTGGTCAGGTGCCAAAAATGATGTAATATTGGTTGATTTGACAAATATCTTTACTGAAACACACCTCCCAATGCCTTTCATGCTCTTAAATCATAGCCTCTATATCATTACGATTTCATACGTTGGGCACATTTGACCCAAATCCAAATTTTACAATGGAATCCATGATTTAAAAATGGGAACTCCGTTTCCTTATCGGAGCAATCTATGCACCTAACTACCATGAAAGCTATGCAGACATTACTTGCTATAATTACTATTATTGTTTGGCTTTTACTCTGAACTTTAACCCAGGAGAGCTTTTGTTGAGCGAGTTGAATACCCTTCATCGTTATGCATGAACACTAGACATACGCCAGTGGCTGATCCAGGGACCAGAAGCACCTGCTTGTAGCCTCCATCCCCCTCCACCCCTCCACCCATCCCGGATCCGCCACTGGGATAGACATTGTCATGAAATGAGTAATGGGAGATCTTTAACTTTGAAAGCTATTAACCAGACTGTGGCAAACTGAAGTATGTTAAATGTGACATTTTTATTTTACTTCAATATCACCTCGTGGAAAACGAAGGGAAATGCAAATTAAGTCCAGATTATTACGTGCTTTTAGGAATATATACGACTTTTAATATGTAAGATAAAAACATAGTATGATTTACAAATATTTTATTAAAAACATCGTATTTACAAATCGTTATTCAACAATAATTCAAAATTATACAAAAAGTTAATGGATATGAAAACGAATGAATGAATACCAGGCAAAAGTAAAAAGCAGAAAGGGAATGTATACTAGCCAGAGTGTTAGCGCGCTAGTATAATTAGGTGAACTTCAAATGTTAGGACGCAATTTTGACAGGCATACAGCAGCAATTTTGATGTAAATTTTGTGAATGTTCATGTAAATTGCGGTGACATGGTTGAGAACTGGAGAGTATGAGACTATGAGACCGACATTATCAAAATAAACACTTCACGGACGGTCTACTAGATCGACAGCTATGACACCGACAGCCCAAGGGACCAACAATGACAAAAGCTTCACGAGACCAATATTGACAAAAGGATAAATAAACCTACAGCCCACTAGATCCGATCGAGACCGATAAAACAAAGAAATGCATAATAAAATACAGAAATGGGAAGTTTCCAAAGGTCCACGTGACCCACGGCAAAAGACACCGACAACTCGTTAGACTGACGAAACAAAGAAATACAAAGAGGAAGATAAAAGAAAATGCTGATCTCATTCAGGGGCGGCGATCCCGGGGACGGGGGGTGGGGTCCCCCTCAATTTTTAATCCCCGGAAAATTTGAAAAAAAGTATAGCAAATACTGACTAAAGACTGCAACATACTTTTAGGCTCCGGAGGGCCGAAGAGTACAGCGTTAAGACTAACACAAATGCAAAAATATTCTCGCTTGGTCGCTACGCTCCCTCGCAATATCTTTCAAAATGTACAAGTAAATATTGTAGAAAATCTGTATTCCATTGGTTTCGCGTAATCACAGTTTACACTGTATGTTTACAAGATTTAGAGTTATGGAAATAGATCAGTGCTACCAAAATGAATATTCCGCTTGCTCTTTTAAGAATTTCCTTTCTGCCTACTTGCAGAAATTTACCTTCTAAATATTAACAACCCTTCGGACTGCACACTCATTACCGGCAAAGTAAAAGTGAGGTGTGAAAAATGTAAATTGCTTGTTTTTATACTATAATTTTGATAAAGAATGAAATTTTTTAATACAACAAAACTTCAAAAACATGTGAGGGGGTAGCATAGAGCTTTAAAAAAAATTATATGGGGGTATTCACTTCTGTCACCTTCGCCCCTCTCACTGGTGTACTGATGGGGGAGGGGCTTGGGGGAAGTTCCCCTAACATTTCAAATGTGGTTTATTTCTAATTTGATACCATGAGTGATTTACAAATATTGCTAAAATTGCATGATTTTTCCCTGAGCTCCTGAGGTCTCTGCACCCTGGACCCCACCAAGGGCCAATAGGCGGGCCCCTGGTTGCTCATCTGACCGTAATTAAATGCCTAAAACCCCTGAGCTTCTGGGAGCTCCGCCCCCTGGACTTTACTCCAATTAGTTTGGCCCCCACGCCAATTTACGCTCCACTTGCTTCGCTCGCTTTGCTCCACCTTTAGCCCTGCACCCACCCCCCACTTTCAAAAACGTTCTGCGGGGCGCCTGCATGTAACATGTAAGAGTGATAGTGATGCGGATTTTCTTCTGCCCCCAAACGTTTTTGTTCATTGAGCCACTGGCCCCTCTTGTTCACTACGCTCCTCCCCTCGCACTTCGTCCCACCCCCCGGTCATAAAAAAGAAATCGCCGGCCCTGATCTCATTGGTTGTAGCCTACATCGATAAATGCAGAAAAATTAAATGCCAACAAGTTGTAGAAGAAAAGTAGGGGAATTTCAGAGGCAGATTTCTTTGTGCTTAAATATTGAAATATCACTAACAGTCATACTTTCCGATGATTGAATATTTTGCATTATTGTGAATAATACATCTATTCTTGCGTTCTTCGAACTAATACAGAAAGTTTAAAGCGCTTTGCAGTTTGTAATTATACATATGTTGACGTATCATGGGAAAATGCGAGAAGTTGTACGATCAAGTGGGTGAGTTCAATAGAAATTTTGAAATATCGTTGCGACTAGCTTATTTCGGCTCATTCTAATTAGTCAACCATGCATTTATTTATCTTTTCATGTACTTTTGGACTACATTGTAGCACCGCTTAGATCAGGTCATGATGACGTACTATCATGTACTAGTAGTCCATAGCCTGGACTGTTTCCGTGTGACGCCCCAATCAGCTGAGAAAATAACACACCCTCAACGCTGAACTAGGGACAGTAGAATGGATAGCTAACGATGAGCAGAACTAGAGGTGAGAGCGTGGCCAAGTCAAGGATACGCCACTCTTTATGCATATTCATTGGATAGCGCGCACGATGCAATTTCAACATAATGCATGTGCTCCGCTCTTATTATTTGTGCTTTTTACAACAGACCCGACCTCTAGTTCCGCTCACACAACCTCTAGTTTAGTTTAGCACTAGCCATGTTCAGGCGGGGGCTTCCTAGTCGGCAAAAGTTTATTCCTGCAGCAGTAAATGTCTCATTAATATTTGACTTACACTATTAGTTGTCCACACCCTCTTACTCGGAACTTGCCATGGTTAAGTTAACACCACCATCCACCGACCCAGTCTTACTCAGCGTAACTTCTAGAAGTCAGGGGAGGATCCAGGATTTTACAAAAGGGGGAGGCGTGAAATGTACGAAATAGAGCGCGAAGCCTACGGTGTGGGGTTAGGGCCCGGTTAAGGGCCCCGGAAAATGTTGAACCTTAAGATGCTCTATGGTACATTCTGAGGCATTTCTGAATGAGTAAGCTGGACATTATTTATGTGATTTTTCTATAAAGGTTAAGGGGGCGCGCCCCACGCACCCTCGATCCGCCCCAAAAAGTGGTGGCGCCCGCACTAGTCTACCTCAACCCACCTTCCGTATCTAAACCGTGCAAACTCTAATTTTTATTTCGATTGTAAACAAACAACCCTCGTGAAAGGTCACAGATACTCCGAGTGCCAAGTGAGAGCATACACACGGTCATCTTACGCTACCTAGTCGTGTAAGCGCGTTACTACTGGATAACTACCTGATTAAATCGGTAGGGGTATAAAGGTAGGCGTAGCTAACACGACCATCGTTCAGACGAGCACTACTCCGACCTCACCATATTTACGCTGACTAGCTCTTAACACGACCTTTACGCCGACCAAAATTGCCATCGTCTGAACAAGACTACTTTCGATTTTTGTTCTATCCCAATCTCACCCATTTGAGTTTTTTGTCGTCCATAATTTATATATTATCTTCTATGTGACTGCTTTCATTCCATAAAATTGAACATAGGCCTAACATGCTTACAAGCATTCTTTCCACGTAATTTTTTGCTCATTAATTAATGCAGCATACAACTACATAATTATACACGTGCATGTAAATCAATTTTACCAGCCTCAAAATTAAGGAGCACAATAAATAATGTAATTGGTTTAGTGTTATCATCTTGCCATTTAATTTCTCATTATAATTAATGGGTATTGCATTGTAAAGATAATGAGTGGAGTTGATAGACTGAATCGATTAAAGAGATTTTTAGGGTACTTGATAAACATTTATGTTTACAAATTTGTCCATCAAATTAAGTTGACATTAGATCAATCAAATCGTGACACATCTGACTCATAGAAACACAAAAAATTGTGTACTTAGACATTATTTTCTTTCAAAGATTAACCCCCCCCCCCCAAAAAAAAAGAGTACTACAAACCATGTGATATAATGTACAGTGTTAACAATTATACCTATATAACTGGCCAAGCAAATGACTTTCGTAAATGTGATTAAAGCCAAGTCTGATAATATAAAATATCATGTATTCAATATCAAGTATTTCACCACAACAATTGCAAATAATTTTACAACTATTCTCCTTTTATTATGCTTTAGTTTTGTTTAATGTACCTTCCATTTTCCTTGAAGGTATAGGGTGTTATGCTCAGAAAGCTAAAAATGTATAATCCACATGATTCACTTTGTGTCTTTTCACATGTGATGGAACATGTAGCCATTATTTTGTATGACTGGAGAAACTTTTATAATCGCTATAATATTATATACATCACGGCCTTTTCATTAAAAGTTGATACACATACCTGTGTATCTCTTAACCCTAATAAGGCCGGGGGGGCCCATCATGGCCCCCCCCCCCTCCGCGATTTTTCTGATTGTTCGGGAACGCAGACAGATGACGCCCCGCCGCTTCATGACTTTATTCTTTCGAGTCTTGCGCATCTTTTAAAACAATTTTTTGAAAATCGGACCTACCGTTACAAAGTCACGTGACCTTTTGTCTTTACATGTCGGCCCGAAAATCGCTCATTTTCGTGATTTGTGTACAAAACATATGGAAATATCATTTTTCCTAAAAGAGATAAAACATTGGTTATTTGGTGTTTTTTAAAGTTTAGGTGTTTGTTTTGGGGGTCAAAATAGTTAAATTATAGTTAGAAATTAAATAAAACAACAAAAACAATAAAATACATAAGTTAAAAAAACAATGAAATACATAAGAAATTATCAAAACAAGAGATAACATAAGGAATAACCTAGCTTTCCAAATTTTTTTCGTATTATTATTCCAAATGGTCTAACAAATATATGTAGTGGAAAAGAAAGCTTAAATATGAAGAATATATGATTTATGGGTAAAAATATGAATTTTTTGACCTTATTTGCATAAATTACCATAAATATGCAAATGAGTAATTTTTTCATAAAATTGAAATTGCTATAGTATTCTATACACTTCACTTGACATGCATGCATGCATGCCGAGATCTTAAGGGGGGGCCATAATGCCCCCGGCCGTATTGAGAACTCAAATAGCCCGGCCTTATTAGGGTTAAAATTGTTGAGACAACACAGCCCTTGGCCAAATTATACATGGATACAGATTTATAGTTTACACTAGCAATGGCCGTCATTTGCAAAGCCCTTTTTGGGAAAAATGGGCTCATTATATGCTACACATGTAAAATGACACCTTATTAGGCACAAATATCACAACTTATTTAGAATTATAAAGAATACGAATGTGGAATTACTTGTATCACATTAAGTGTATGGCATACAATTTCTTTATCAAATTGAACATAAATTAACAGAAAATATTTTCACTTCTCTTCGCCAACCACCTACGGTCAAATACATTTTTTCTAAAATCAGTTATTCTTACTGGGGATAACGATGGGGAAGGGGTGAAAGTGAGTGCATGCTCGCTTATAATCGAATAAATTTTTAACGATGACCCATATTATTGATTTTTTTCAAGTTCGTCATGAACATCCATAATTATACGAACGTTGTTTTAAAGATAAATGAAATTAGATTTAATTCACTTGAATGAAAAGAAAAGCAACAAAGAATCTACAGACTCCTTACTGACATTATCACTGTATTTTTATCGGAGGTTGCATGAGCGATACTATATAAAGCACACATAAATACAAGGAGCGATACTAGAGATCGGGTATATAATATAAAGCACAAATAAATACAAGGAGCGGAACTAGAGGTTGCATGAGCGATACTAGAGATCGGGTTTATAATATAAAGCACAAATAAATACAAGGAGCGGAACTAGAGGTTGCATGAGCGATACTAGAGATCGGGTTTATAATATAAAGCACAAATAAATACAAGGAGCGGAACTAAAGGTTGCATGAGCGATACTAGAGATCGGGTTTATAATATAAAGCACAAATAAATACAAGGAGCGGAACTAGAGGTCGGGTCTGTGATGTAAAGCACACATAAGTACAAGGAGCGGAACTAGAGGTTGCATGAGCAGAACTAGAGGTCGGGTCTGTGATGTAAAGCACGCATAAATACAAGGAGAGGATCTAGAGGTTGCATGAGCAGAACTAGAGGTGGGGTCTGTGATGTAAAGCACACATAAATAAAAGGAGCGGAACTAGAGGTTGCATGAGCAAAACTAGAGGTCGGGTCTGTGATGTAAAGCACACATAAGTACAAGGAGCGGAACTAGAGGTTGCATGAGCAGAACTAGAGGTCGGGTCTGTGATGTAAAGCACACATAAGTACAAGGAGCGGAACTAGAGGTTGCATGAGCAGAACTAGAGGTCGGGTCTGTGATGTAAAGCACGCATAAATACAAGGAGCGGATCTAGAGGTTGCATGAGCAGAACTAGAGGTCGGGTCTGTGATATAAAGCACACATAAATAAAAGGAGCGGAACTAGAGGTTGCATGAGCAAAACTAGAGGTCGGGTCTGTGATATAAAGCACACTTAAATACAAGGAGCGGAACTAGAGGTTGCATGAGCGGAACTAGAGGTCGGGTCTGTGATATAAAGCACACATAAATAAAAGAAGCGGATCTAGAGGTTGCATGAGCGGGACTAGAGGTCGGGTCTGTAATATAAAGCACACTTAAATACAATTAGGAGCGGAACTAGAGGTTGCATGAGCGGAACTAGAGGTCGGATGTGTATAGTAGGTCCATGGTATAAAGCACAAATAATAAGAGCAGAACACATGCATTAAAGCCCCACTGTACTAATTGTAGCTACTTGCTCCCTCTTTTTAGAAAACAATGCATAAGCGGTGCCCGATGGTCCCCTCTTTAAAGCCGCTCTGCACTAGTTTCGCCAGGAGGGATAGAGGGATTAGCGTGGTCACTGACAGGTGGTTATCTCATCAACTCAGCTGTCAATTAACATAATAAAAAGATGATCATGGGGACCAACAGGCACCGCTTAGGCATTGCTTTATATATAGAGGGAGCAAGTAGCTACAAGTAGTACAGTGGGGCTTTAAAGGAAACCGCAACCCAAATAATGAGTATACGTATTCTGAAAAAATGAGATGTATTTCTGCTCTTTGATGTACAATATTCCTTAAGTAAATGTACAAGAGAATATAAATTAAGATATTCTTGGCATGATGTGATGCCTTTAACGGAATGACATGGGCGCACCCATTTTCTTTAAAATATGACTTACTAGGTGAAGTTGTACATGTAGCATGCACCAAGCTTTAGTTGGAAAGACTTTTTAAATTAATAACAATCACTCCTGAATGATAAACGCCTATAAACCTAAACATCAACAACAACAAAAACAAAACCTTTCCTTTTCATTGAGGAAATATCAACGATGAGAAGATTATATCTTGTGGAAAATATATAACAGGGTAACAATTGTAGCTTATTCATTTAAAAATAATAGAATATAGCAGTTGACAAATCTATTTCATTTATGAGAAAGCTTCACCCAAGAATAGCACCAACTTATTTACGCAATTTGCGTTGTGGCAGTTGTAGTACAAAGGATAATTGAAGGTGGATGAAATGTTTCATCACCACTCAGTGACGGGCACACACGCCTGGGAAGGAAGCATCCATAAATTTGAATACATTTGCTTGGTAAAAAAGAATCACATAGTACGTAACGTTATCAAGATAATGGCGATGCCCATGTCGTGTTGAGAAACTGTACATTATTCTTGCTTTATGTCTCTGTCATATATCTTGGTGGGGAATCTTGTATATTAATGGGGAATCTTGTATATTAATGGACAAGAATATAATAAGACTTGAATATAATAAGACTTGACTCGACCACGCCCGACCTCTAGTTCGGGTCATCATATGCTATCCCAGTAGGTAGAATTAGAGGCAAGGACTATACTGTCACTGGTTCAGCGTTAAGGGTTTATTTTTTTCTCAGCTGATTAGGCGCGTGACACGAAAACAGTCAAGGCTGTTTCCGTGTAACTAACTAATGTATCATGATGATTTTCTACATAACAACGCCCGTTTCTCACAAACGGATTTACTATTTTCTGTTACATCGATTAGTTTGATCGGGAAACTGTATGCACACGAAAATGAATTATTTAGCTCTTACCTGTGTGTATTATACCATCAAACACAAAGTAAATTCTTCGGATAAAAAGAGAGCTAAATTTTAAGAACAAATTTCTAGCGTTTTATCGTGGTATATTGTATGCGCTGATTTGTGAACTAATTGGACAATCTACAATTGCATTTTGAAGCAACATATCTTTGATGTTATATTTGGATGTTTAATATTTGGTCATTTTAATGTAGTTCAGTATCTCGTTAGTCAAGGAGCACAGGTTGAGAGGGACAATAATATTGGTGAGACACCACTTCATATTGCACCAAACAATGGTCATCTTGATGTAGTTAAGTTTCTCACGAGTGAACAAGCACACAGGAAAGAAACATCACCTGAAGGTATGATTCGCATTTTAACAGTGATCACTATTTTATGTCAAAATCGATGTATTCATAGATACAGAGCTGTCATAATATTTTACTTTTAAGAAGATTTTATCCTGTACTTGTTTCAAAGGTATTTGTTGAAATATCCCCATATAAATTAATATATACGATGTAAACAAAAATCTTCTAATGTTTTAAAGGAAGAACTTTTACCCCGCCTTACCCAGATTGTAGAACCATATTCAGCAATTTTTTTTAAATCCAATAACTGAACAAATTTTAATCAAAATAAATTGTGTATTGCCGTATGATCAAATGCCACTTGGTGCAATACCCAGTTCGTCCAACTTCATTTAGTCTACACCCAATTTTACACGGGTAAACCTGATAAACCCGCTATACATGGTCAATCAACGTTTCGGCCATCGTCATGTTACTAAATTTATCGGCAAGGCCAATAGCCACTTGTATGTTACAAGTTAGTAAAATGGCCACTATTTCCAATCTATATTTTTGGCCTTTTGGTCCAATAAACCTTTGGTCCATTATCATTTGGTCCAATTGCATTTTTGACTAATATCAAGTGTTATGGTAATAATATAGGTAGCAACCGATATATAATGTATTTTCAGGAACCAAATTAGGCTATCGGTCGAATTATCCATGAAAATAAAACCTGATTTCAAGTGACAGACATGATTTACAGTCAGAAGGATGTTCATAGTGCATGGTGTGTTCAAACTTTCACCCTAAATCACCCGAAATTAAGGGGGCATTATGTTGAGTAGGAGAGGTTGTGTGTTCAGAAATGTATCGGTCTAGTGATACATAAGTAAGATCTGGATCCAGGTGATAGTCATGATTTTTAGTCTGACTCATGAAGATAATGGATGGTTAGGTTCAGAATTTGCTCTCTTTCCCCCTTATGTGTGCCCCTCTCTTAGAACAAAATTAGAGCAATTTGTGCAAAGCGATATACGTAAACTACATTGCGATCGAAAAATTGGTCCAGTATTTTTTTTCTTCAAATAATCTTCACAATACATTTGAAATTTAATCGTTAAAATTGACCCAGTTATTGATTTCATATAATAAATAAATTAACCAGCCAGATGTAAGACAATATAAGAGACCTGGGACGTGTTGCATAAAAGTTACCAGTAAGGGTAACTCTGTCATCAACGGTAACTACCATGGTAACATTGCTCAACCGCCAATTAAAATCAAGTTACCATTAGTGGCAAAGTTACCACCACTGATAGGTGTTATGCAGCGGGCCCTGGATTCAAATGATAGACTGGTATCACTCTCTAAAAACTAGATATTTTAAGGTTGGAATCAGAACATTTACCCCGCATCCCCGCACCCTAAGTTGTATGATGAGGTTGGGGAGGGCGGGGAGGGGGTGTGCCACGCGCGGATCCATGGGGGGCCGACAGGCCCCCTGGCCAATTTATATTTTCAATTTCCGGGGGCAATTTTTTTTTTAGTGCGCATTCTCCCCCACTGAGCGCGGCGCGATTTTTAAATTTCCGGGGGCCCCCAAATAAAAAATACTCTTGCCCCACCCCTCTATTTTCTTTAAAGAAAATGCTGGAACTTGATGATATCACCTGCTGCTATCTGGTCTACAATGTCTCTTCCACCTTCACTTTATAGTGGTTTCTGGTCATTTACCAGCTTAAAGTAGGTAGTTGTGAGGGGGATCTCAATTGAAATGTTCTCATTGGTTTCCCTTTTCCAATGTGCATCACAATTCCTTGCAAGAGTATGTGAAGTTTGTATTTGATATCATCTCCTCTTTAACGCGCTCCAGCTTCTCCATGGTATAACTGTTAGTGTGGATGCAAGCGGTGCATAATCACATATAAGTCCTGGACCGCTTCTCTGATCTAGGACTGATATATTCTGGAACTCCCGTTTTAGTAAACAGTCGTCTGCTATTGATCTGTCATTTCTCCACCAATGACTTGGTCCAAGTTCCTTAACAATATTTTGCTACCTGTCACGGAGTGATTCCACCAGCAATTCTGGCAGGCCATAAATGAGAGGAGCTTACATCTCATTCAAAAGTCGACTGAATGCAACATCATTATGTTCATAAAGGTATAATTTCAACAAATCAGAAGGAATGCACAAAATGTTTAAGTTGTTCATAAATGATGTATATTATGTTACATTATTAGATACCATAGTGTGACCTCACCAAATTAGTCGAAACAAAAGTCACCTCTGCTAAGCTTCCTCGCTATTTCCTGATTTGATTGTTAAAAACTCTTTTTGTGCAAAACTTGCACATTGGCCCCTTTTTCCTTATTAGGCCCTGATTATTACAAATCTCTTAAATCGTTTAGAGTCTAGAGGGATTCGGTAAAGCCAGATGTTATCTCAGCAGAACATATTCCCCACAAAATGATTGATATTTTTGTATAAAATAAGCACTCGTACTCAGGCCCACACTTTGAAGCTATGATTATGAAAATGTGGAACTCCCAAAAGTTACAGTTGCAAAAAGTCTCCCCGAATAAATATTCCTCGAAATACTTTCAAAATATTTCTTTACCAGGGTAGGGATAAGGGTCTTTTGTATCAATGTCGTTAAATGACACCAACAAATTGATGATAATGTAATGCTTTTGAACAAATACATGTCACTTTTGTGCAAGGGTGCAGAGTCCTTTATTCTGGCTGGTACATCAACATACAGGTATCATGACATTAATAAGATTAGATTTTCAGATTAAGCTTACATGTGTCAATTCAGCAATGCTATTTGTCGAGTGATGGGTTAATTGATTGATTTGTTTCTTGATTAAAAATTATTGATTGATACTTGGTCTCATCTGGTTCTAGGACACTTACCTCCTGGACATCCACCCCGGATAACCACCCCCAGTCAACTATCCCCTAGGACAACTACCCCCTAGAGCAACCACCCTCTAGGACGACTACCCCCGGGACAACTACCCCGGACAACTACCCCCCGTACTACTACCCCCTAGGCCAACTACCCCGGACAACTACCCCAGACAACTACCCCTACGACAACCATCCTCTAGGACAACTACCCCCGAGGCAACTTTCCTAGGGGGTAGTTGCCTGGGGGAGTAGTTGTCTGGGGTAGTTGTACGGGGGTAGTTGTCCTAGGGGGTAGTTGTCCGGGGGTAGTTGTCCGGGGGTAGTTGTCCGGGGGTCGTTGTCCTAGGGGTAGTTGTCCTAGTGGTAGTTGTCTGGTGGTAGTTTTCCGGGGTTACTTGTCCCGCGGGTAATCGTCCTAGAGGTTGGTTGCCCTAGGGGAAAGTTGTCCTAGGGGGTAATTGTAACGAGCCCTTCGCATGCATCTGCTTCGTTACTATTCAGACGTGGTACTTCTACTTCTGTAATATAGGAATCTATTAACTCTTCATTACACTCATTTGACCTATAGAGTCTTGAGTAAAACTTCTCAATAAACTTTAAGATTTTGTCCTTGTCGTACTCTCCCCCAGTCCTTAAACAAGAGATGGGTCGTTTTGCACCGTTTCTTTTTTCTAAACCTAAAAAATATTTGGAGTTACTTTCCCCTTCTTCAAACTGAGTTACCCTTGCTCTAACTCTAGCACCGTCACAGACCATTGTTGGTTCTCTTATCTTTCTGACATCACAACAAGTATGCCAGCTCAAAATCAAAAGCTCACCAACAAGCAATATTGCAAAACCTCAGTAAAGTAATTATTTGCTTCCTTAAGCATAAGATGTTTAATTTTTAAATGGTGTAAGCCGGATATCCATTATTTATGATAGCTAGATGACTTGACACTCACTTTAAAATTATACTCTGCCGGCTGAGTCGTCGTTGCGAAATTTTCCCTCCAAAACTGGACCAAAAAAATAAAAATTGTGCTTCCCCCATTGATCTTCCTGTATGGCTGTATCACCGGAACTTGGGACAAGAACTGAAAGTAGCGTCAATATGCACTATGGACCTAATGTCGAATATTCCTCTCTGTACAAGTGAATGTTAGTATATTTTCGAAATACCATTTAACTTTATATAAAAAGGGATGCTCTCTGTTCTCTTCGGTGTACTAAACTGCTAATAACAGTACTATTGAGTATTGAACATTCTGCTCAGTCTGCTGATAAAAAACCCACACTAATAAGTGTTTGACAGGATAAATTAGATGCTCTATTTTCTGTGGACTCTTGAGTATTTTTGTTCAGCAATTGTTTAGATCATCCATCTTCACCAATCTAATCCATGAGTGTTTTTTTTTTTAATTAACAGTATATATACAAGTATATCACTCTAGTCTATTAATTTCTAAGAGCCCGGTGTTTTTTAAAAAGTTGTTTAATAATGGTCTTCCTTAAATTTCATGTAATTAAAGTTAACAAGCATTGTGGACATATGTTCTCCCTTGAATTTTAAGAGTGCACTGTTAACATGGCGTTACATACAGTTATCTAAATCATGGGGCATATGCCGATCCCACAACAATCTGTTTTTTTTAGTGGAATATAGTTTCTACATTTTAGTCTTTGAGTTTGAGTATTCACAGAAGAAATAAAGAGGGCAGTCATTATGACTCAGCTCTTTTTTTTTCTTTTTTACTCCAGAGAAAAGGCTCATGTTCAAGATTCTATTGTTACAAAGATATGAGAAATGAAAATGTCCTTAACTCAATAACAAAGCAGTATAAAAACGATCAAACTTATTAATCTCAGTTTCTTTTATCAGTCTGATTACTTATCATTGTTAACACGTTTTATGAGTGAGGGCCATGTCAAGGTTTATTTATGTAATTTTTTTTGTTTGTTTATTTATTCTATTTTATTTTATTTCATATATTTATATAGTATTATTCAACAGGGTAGCCCAGTCACTAGTTGAAATACTATCATAAATGAGAAATTAATTCAACATAACCAAAAAAGAAATCAAGAAGACTGACTACTTTTTTGTTAGTAACTGCTATTTCTTACACAACCACTATCGTTAGGTTGTATTCATGGTAAATTTAACAACTGGATTATGAGCAGTTTACACACAAATATGACATGATTATATATATATATATATATATATACAGTTACATTATAACAAATGCATATACAGTATCGGTATCCAAAACATAGGTAAGCTGCATAATGCTTGTAAACGATCTTGAGTACTTTTTTTAAATTTTGATTTAGAAATGGCATTAGAAGCAGCCGGAGATAAAGTCGCTGATGCAAGGTTGTCTGTTCCTCAACCGAAAGTAAATCTTAAAAACATTGTGATGGCGGACCTCACTGTTACAGACTCCAGTGGGTTTGAATTTGCCTTCCATGAGAAGAAATCAAGGGAGCTTGAAGGCTGTCATTTGGGTGGAGGCTCTTTTGGGGAGGTCTTCAAGGCTGTACATAATGTACATGGTGATGTAGCTGTGAAGCTTGCTAAATCTGACAAAAAGTAAGTAAAAAGGTTTATTTATTGAAATTTTGACCCATAGAGGAATAGCATTTTCCAAATATCTGCGGCAGTATTCTGAAAATTATGTTAACTTATATGTGTCCCACAGTTAAAGGCTCTCAAGCGGGGATTCTGCGGGGAAACGTCACTATTTAGCTGATACGCTTACTTCCGAACTTAACGCAAGTATCCGGCACGCAGCGAAATGGCTAGCCACGATTCACAGCAAGTACATTTGGCTTCGCATCAACCTCAGATATGCGTGGGTCGATCGACAGTGCAGTACTTTGTGCATGCATGTTGTGATTGCATGCAGCGCAGTGAAGCGTATTACACTAGTACACATCAATATGCCGACGTAATCTAGCCAAGCGAGAAGAAAAACAGCATCGAGGTCTTGACTTTAGCCCACATAACATAACATAACATCTAACAACTAATACGCAATGTGCCATGGATCTGGATGAAGCAATCGTAGATTTGACTGCACAGAGCTCTCCCTTCGTGGTGTCGAAGAGTGGCAGGCCGAGAACGTACGTACGTACATAAAGTACATATAGACTCGTACGTTTTAATTTACGCACTCGCCAACACGAATGCCCGGTTGCGTCTTTTTTTCCCCGTAACCTAGCCATCCTACCATTGCATTTGATTGGCTCAATAGGAACCTATACGTCATGCGCTAGTCACCAATATTCATGATACGCACGCACACAGAATCTGATGCGATAATTTATCAAATATGAGATTTCATAAAAAAAATTACAAGTGCAAAGCTAAGTTTACTTTTTTTAAATGACATTGCGAGAAAATCGGGAGGCTTACCGTAAACGAATGACTACCCAGGTCGTAACTTGCCCATAATCATTGCGACATACTGGTTTAGTCCGGAATCTGGCCGATTTAATTTTGATCTCCACCACACCGTACCAACGCAAATATCCATATATTCAAATATTAATATGCAGCGTAGGATGGCTAGGTTACGGAAAAAGACGCGGCTCCGGATCCAGGCTATTTGTACTAAAGTGTATATTCTATAAATTAAAAAATACATAAATTTACCCCAAAAAATACATATATTTACATGATATTTTTTTTTCTCATCAATTATATTTTTATTTGTTTTTAAAAATATTTTTCCTCCAATAATTACATCAATTCGAATCTTTAAATAAATGTTAAACACTACGGTGAAGCAGTCGACCACTTCGTGACTCCGATCAGGGCCGAAGGTTTAGCTTCGGGCAAGGCTCGTGCATTCCAGCCAGGCGGGTACTATGCGTAGTGCTCAAGAAACAATACACGTAGGCTAGTGTGCGTTTTGCACGGAACGCACGGCGTACGCAATATGGTATCGCGCTAGGGATATATCGTGTGTGCGACGCATGAAAGACTTTATCATACCTTATACCTCTTAGTCGATATTATGAGAATTATGTCAGAAGAATGCTATTATAATCTAGGTTATGCCCCTGACATGCCCATTTTTTATAGATTCTCCAATGGGACTCACTTTTAAGATATCTCAGCCAATCATGTTTCATGTTTGATCGCGCGTAGACCTATTTGAACTATAGCGCGTATTAACTGAGCATCATCAATTCATACGCACTACCTTTATTCGAGCCCTTGTCATATCATGAAAGTGTTCATGAAAAGCTACTTTATTTCTTTCTTTTCTTCGTTCTCTATGTTTATGTTACTATCAAAAGTTGTAGATTCAAAGAATCATATTGTAGTGATCAAGGAAATCAAACAGGAAACACACTGAAAATAAAATATATATTCACTTATAAAAAGACCGATGTACAATACGACATCTACACCGATGTTACTTTCTATGTTACTTTCTATGTTACTTTCTATGTTAATTTCTATGTTATCTTTTGCTTGAAAGAGTTTTCAGAATACCAAAACTGTGTGAAATATCATGTTAAGTCTATGCATAAGGCTTGCATAAGGTTTTGTGTATTGTAGGCTGCCTCTTTCCCACCAAAAATTCTGTTATCATAGTTTTGGATTTTACATTGTTTTCAGAATACCAGTTATATTAACTAACATACTTTTCACAGTCGGTTTTATATGATTTTACACTCCGATGTGCATTGCCAATTTCAAGATTATTATGTTCATGATTGACTTTTTGAAACTTAATAACCACATTTCACACAGAAGAGATGTAGTCTTAAGAAAAAATATTTTGAAATAAAGCAGGCAAATCTTAAGGTTTTGAACTGGACAATAATTTACAGGCGTCTGCTGTAAAACATAGGAACCTCATAAGTCCAGTTCCATAGACATAATTCTGAATAGAGCAAACTCTGTGGCAAAACTAGCTTTGACTACAAATATGGGGACAGGGGGATGATATTCGCGTGATTCCTCTTTAAATTTAAGTTTGTAGTGAGAGATGAATATTTGAACGTGTGACATACCGAAAGATTATAATTGACTTAAGGTTGTTCCCAATGACAATGTATTAAAATATGATGCCCTAGGAGACCAAGAAGTTTTTCAGCTTTTTATGACCATATATATGTAGATCTTCTAAGAAAAAAGTCCTCATGCCTCGTGGTAACATATCATCCTCTTTGATTAATGTTTTTCTCACTATCCTTTATAGAGGTCAAATGGTGATGTACCGGAAAGAGGCTCGAAAGCACGAGAATTCCCTCATATGTGAGCATATTGTCCCCATCAAAGGGTTCGTGGAGTGTGAAGACGATAACTGTACATGTGGCCTTATTGGTATCGTCATGAAATACATGGAGAATGGATCTCTTTGGGACTTCCGCATCAGTAAATGGCAACGTGACCCTGTTATCTGGCCTCTGACCAATAGAATGGTCTATCAAATCTCGTGCGGAATGCGTTTTCTCCACTCCAATTATATCATTCACCGTGATCTCAAGCTGGATAATGTTCTAGTAGATAAAAATCTTAATGTCAAGGTAACATTCTTCACCTGTCATCTCTGCAGCATTTCACGAAACCATCATAAGTACTTAAGATATCCCATTGACAGAAGTGTATTGTAATAAACACACATTTCAGTGGGATGTCGGTGAACGTGTACTTATGAAGGTTTTCATGTAACAATGCCCTGCTCTATATTTAAATTCTGAAGGAAAAACTTCGGAGGACCATATAAGTTTGAGTAAACTACTATTTTTGTCTGAAAAGATTGAAGAAAAACAAATCTAACAAACAGCATTTTGAGGATTACGGTACTAAATATGAGCTTTGGATGTTATGAACTGCAGTCTAGATTAGCAGGATATAATATATTTACTTCGATTCGTAATAAATCTTGTCTAGCTGCAAATTGAATTATCTTCATTGACTGTGATTCAGGTGCAGATTAGCGATACACATTCCCAGGTTGTTCACAAGATTCATACCAGATGAATTATCCAAACGTTTCACTTGCTTTGCACATTTTCCTGTCAGAAGTTATGCAATACTGAAGATATAGAATGACCTCAAAGGGAGGGGATACTCTTATTATGAGCATTTGTAACATTCACATATATCTGTGAAATAAAATTGGTTTCATTATTTTCAATTTTAATCATTCAAGTAATTTGATGGGAAAGCATGTAAGATTACCATATATTCTCCTTCATGAAATCAAACAAAGATCACATGAGCTTTCCTGCCAAACAAAAATATGTATTACCTTCACTCTTCGGGACAAATCAGTCTAGAATAGCGTGATGTGAATTTGATGGTTTCTCTCTCTCTCTCTGTTGATGACATGTACAGATTGCAGATCTTGGCCTTGCAACCAATCTCCAAACGTCATTTGGTGATAGGTGTTGGGGCACGGATAGTCACAAGCCTCCAGAAGCTTTTAGAACAGACTTACCCAACACAACTAAGGTTGTTACTCCAAAGTATGATGTCTACAGGTAAGAAAATATCATTCATACACACAATCCTCAGAAGTCCATTATATGAGCAAAGAATAAAGCATTGGTGATATGCCCAATCAATGTATATTCTAATTCTTGAAGGAGTTCTTGAAGGAATTTCGGGTATACTTTGATCGTCCTACACATTCATGTATTTGAGGGGATAGTCATCCAGGTTATAGTGACTGAAGGTCACTTCATGCGGGATTGTGATGACATTTTTATAAACCAATTTTGGTATTGTTTTAAATGTTCTCTTTTTTTTTTCTTTTTTTCTTTTTCTTTAATAAAATCATCTTTATTCAATATTGCTCTCGACTTTGCAAAACATGAAAGAACATATACATAATTATATATATATATCTACACACACATAATATAACCAATAGAATCAACATAAACAAATATAACTGATTTTACAGGACATGGTATATAGTACCTACAAAAATTAAGGCAACAAAATGTTTTTCCACCTATTATCAAATAATACAAATTTGTTATTTTTAACATGTTTTTGTTTATTGTTAAACCCTTCTTTCACTATTTCATTTTGGTACACACTTTACTTCAGCATCAATATGGCCACCTTGCTGCCCAAAAAGGGAGTTCGTAAATAGCTCCGGAACATGACCCTAAAATATCCACATATCTTCTTACACGATGGATACGTCCCACTTGTGCATTTTAGAATAATCACTGCCGAAGTGATGGAGGTGCTTCATGAATACCGGTTGTTTGCCTCTTGAGAAGAATACTTCCACCTGTGTATCAGATAAATGTACTGTTGGTGCATAAATGAATACTGATTACATAACTTTCATGAGCACGATACGAGTGACCTTGCGCAAATCCTAATTACTAAACTTCAAATATCCTTGGCTGTTATTATATAGTTTCGAATTTTGAATATCAATATGTGGGTTATATACATGAATTTTTCTATTGGCTTCTTTTTCAAACATACTTCATTTAATCATTCATTTTGGATCATGTTTGTTTTTCGTCCTTTCCTCTCTTTTCTCTTTTTTGTTCTTTATTTTTTATTCTTAAGGGCCGTCTCGGGCACATGTCTCCTCTGCCCCCAACATAAACGCCACTGAGTAAGACACTCATAATGGGGCCTTTAATGTTATAAATATCCCTTTTGGATCAGATGTTGAACTACTGATAAAATGTAATAAAAATTGAAATCGAAAAACGATTCACATTACAGAAATGGTTAAAGAAATGGTTGAAGAAAAACAAAAGTGTGAAAGCTTACCTTGTCAGAATACTGACAAATAGGGCAGACTTATTTACCTTAACAACAGCATGTGCATAATTCAACAAGGCTCACGTTAAAAGGTTTGAAGACTTAAAAGATTTTTAAACTCGAACATCCGTGCAGACTGACAGTTCACAAGATAGACAATGTTGGTTTAGTAAGAACCTTAGGAAAGTTGTGAAGAAGACGATATCATGTACAGTCGATCTAGAACCCTCCAATAACTTTTTAGAAGACCCAACAGGAGAGTGACAGGGTGGAGAAATTGTTTACTGCACTGGTCTTTTAATAAGTAAGAAAATAATAGCGCATTAACAAAAACAATTACATACAATAATTAATAACCCACATTTAAATCATGTCTTTTATGTAAAACAAGAAAAAAGGCGATTTAAAGCGCACGATTTTAGTGTGCCAAACATGATTTCATATTTGTCTTATTCTATTAAGTCAGGATAATAATGTCTTTATTGAACTTTTTATATAATGTTTTTTTTTATACTTCAACAAGTTTTTCGGGACGAATTCAAAGAATTGAATATTTTATTGTGTATTTTCATGAATAATGAAATATTTAGATGCTTTATAGTTACAGAAACATGAAGTAAAAATGGAGAACAGTGTATTTCACTGTGATTCACTCAACCAATCAATAAAGTTCAGATAATAGTACCTTTTTGTTGAATATCTGCTTTTAGTCAGTTTTATATAAACTTGAGTGCAGTGTATTGCAGTATGTGAGATTTATTTGATGTATTACTCTATTTTAAATTGGACAATAAACGAATTTCGTTGTTATTGGTTTGTTGTGTGCATGCATTAACCCACAGCTTTGCGATGACTGTCTATGAACTTCTCACAGGTAAACACCCATACCATGGTGAGTATTTGCTTCCTGTTTTGATAGCATTACTTAAATTTTTTTTAAACATGATTTCTAAAAAGGCGCATGTATGTTTGTAAGTAAGCGACCCGATGACTGACTGCTTTAAATCCTCTCTGAGGGACATGGTAATAAGGTTTAATGCCTTACCAAAGAGCACTAGTCAAGTGAATCTACATGGTTTACAACCTGGGTACTCCCAGTTATGAGATAACTGTTCTACCACTGAGCCATCTCACTTCCTCAAATTGGTGTAAATTTGTTTTTAACTAGATCAGAAATCAGCTTATGAATATAAAAAAATTATATTACAAAGAGGCTATAGCCTCAATTTGATAATGTTTTTTAAATATTTTTATTGCTAATGCAATTAATTTTCCTGTATTATAATTTATAATTTTGTTGTGTATCAGACAGAGGATTTGACATGGTGAAGCTACTGAAAGTAGATGTAAAACAACCTCCCTGTCTGCAGCCTGTTCCAGTAAACACTCCTAAAGATCTGATCGAAGTTATGAAAGAGTCATGGAGCTATGAAGCAAAAGATCGTCCAAATTTCCAACGTTTGTTCATACTAGATTGGCCTTAAAGGCAGGATATTCTACTGATATTTCTTCAGATTTACGTTTACTGCCATCTGCTGCTCACAATGTCCCGATGCGTCGATAGCCATGTCCCACAATGCATCACCAACTGCAGGGCACGCGCATGAAGAAGCTTGGGTACAGGACCGGAAATCGCTCTATGTACGCCGTCACCGAAAGATTGCGCAATTGAAAATACATTACAGTAGTGGTAGTGATGTCAGTAAAATGCCCTGCCTTTATATCACAGTCTTGACCTTAAAAGTAGAAACGTGTACTTAATTCTACCAAGTTCTTTTTTTTTTCTTTTAAATTAGACATTGCCATGACTGTAGTACGATACAGTGATTTGTCATTTTTATTGCCTAATGAAATGTATTAGTATTTGACAATCTTGAGAGCAAATTCCATGAACAGAAGGGGGAGGAGGTGTGTTTTTTAAAACAGTAAGGCATTCTGTTATTTCTTTTTAGAGGGAGGAATATTGACTGTGAGATTGTGGAAAAGTTGATATCACCTTTGAAATCTCAGATAAGGACTTCAAAATCGAATGTCCACCTATAGCGATAGTTGCCTGAGGGTGATTAGGTTAATTCTTGAGGGTAATTGTCCTAGGTCTAGGAGGTCATTTTCCATGTTGTGTGTATCGTGAGGGGTATCATACCCTAGGCAGTAGATTTCCATGTTGTAAATGTCCAAGGAAGTCTAAAAGGATAGTAGTTGTCCTATGGGTGTGTTTTCCAGGGGCAATTGTCATTACAGTTGAGCTTGAATTGCCCATTTGCTCTCAATTAAAGGGTGTGCCTAGTAAACATGACTCAGAGTCGGGAGTCATTGACTCCTGATAGGGTCTTGATTAGGTGTAGGATAAAATTGATGTGCTTTATTTCTAAATATTCAAAAGTTTGTTGTTGTTCTTGATTTTTTTAATCAGAAATTAAAGGTCGGTTAGAGGATCAGCTTGATATTAAACCATCTCATGAATCACTTGGACACTATTTAGGAGAGGTTAGTCTGTTATTTTGTCACTATTTTTTTTTTATTGTACTGTATGGGAAGCAAAGTACATTTTTTCCATTTATTGAAGGTCAATCGTAGAATATTAAGTAATCATTGTCTGATGTAATGTGTTACAGTTGATACTGAATACATGTAAATGTGTGTGAAAAACAACATACATTGAGAAAGAAGGAAATCTGCATGTTATTTCCACTAAACATCAATTTTATTTATTTTTTTTTACATAGTAGGCCTGTTGACGAACTGTTTCATCTTAATTTTGATTTTCTCTATCTCCATGTGCATTTGTAAGATTTGAAATATTGCGTCATACAGTGGCCTGTGCAAATCCAAGAATGTTTTCATTCAAAAATTTGTATCACACATTGTTTTTTACATTTTGGAGATTTAGCTACAGTGTTATTATTTTATTAGATATTTTTTATTTTATCTCAAAATTTCAATAATTCAGCGAAGGTCTTCCAAGAAAGAAGGAGATACAGACAATGAATCTGTAGGAAGAGGAATGAAAACTTAACTGTACAGGATCAAGCCCCAGCCAGACATCAGAGTAACACCATTACAGCAGTACATGATACTCAGCCTGTGAAAGACAATGAATCTGTGAGAGGAGGGATGGAAGACTTAACCCCTGTCGAGCAGAGTAACGTCAATACAGCAATACCTATCACTAAAACAGTGACACAAAATGGTCATGAAAGGTCATGAAAGTCATCCTAGTCATCTTAACGAGCAGGACCCAACTTATCCCTCTCTTTCTCTCTCTCTCTCTCTCTCTCTCTCACTCTGTGTGTCTGTATGTCTCTCTTTCTCTCTCTCCTTCCCTCTCGTTCTGTCTATAATTCTCTCTCTCTCTAGCTTTACCACTCTGATCTCATTTTCAGTTACTTTTTTAATTCCTTTTCCCTCTACCCTCCTTCTCTTCTTTCTCTCTTTTTGAACACCATATACCGCTTTCCATTGACTTCTTTATTTTTTTTGAGAGGGTGGAAGGGAGACAACTGCATGTCCACCTATCCATCCCACTTTTTTGGTGTTTTGCTGTGTGTGTGTGTGTGTGTGTCAACATCCCGTCTGTTCGTTTGATCAACATGATCAAATGATCTTTCCTTTTCATGACCTAATCATTGACCACTTTAACTCAATGTTGAGACATGTAATATACAGGCATACCTTTTTTAAACACCCTATTTTGAAGAAAAGGGTATCTTGAAGGTCATAGGAAGTGAATAATATATTGTTAAGCTACTAATGTTAAATTGTTATTTACTGAGATCTATTAATATCGTCACTGTCACCAGAAATTTATTTTGTTTTGCTCTCTACATTATGCACTATTATTTGAAACCAGTAAACAAAACACAATTTAAAGGAGATAAATGAATAGTGCAATATTGTTGAGGATCACTAGATTATTCAGGCAAAAGCAACGTACCTTTCGGTTGGCCCAGATTTACGATTTAATCATCTTCACGTAGTTATGTACCTCGTTAATCAAGGAGCACAGGTTGAGAGGGGCAATACCCCTTCGTGTTGGACAACGCTGTGGTAGTCAGCTAGCATGTATTTCAGTATCTCAAGAGTGAACAAGCTCAGAGAAGGGAATTAAATGTACTGTTCTAATAATATTGAAATCGGAGTACAACAAAAGCGCTCTAAAGTATAATCAATAATTGGCAACGTTATTTAATGTATTTATGAATTAATTGCACATAGTTGTAACACGATTACAACTACTTTATACACTTCAACTCAATGGCGATTTCGATAGCCTAATGGATATCATACAGGAATCATGTTCGGATTGCGCAATACGTCATTTTAATGTTCGCGTATTTCTAGAGGTGATAGACGAAGCTTTTGATTTTTTTTCTGAAATTGGCGATCTTCTGTGTTCACTGATACTGTTAATTTCACATATCTGTGTTTTCTTTATGTGTTGAAACGTAATTTTGTAATTTCTGGAAATATATGTTAATGTAATATTCAATTATTCTGCATTACGTTATTAAACGAAGATTTTTGTCTAAAGCAAACAAACAAACAAGTTGATTCTTGAAAGTATTTGCGATCATGTTTTGTCTAGCATCCGTACATTATCTCATATTCTTACCATACTTAATTGCGATTGTTATATACATGTATCATATATAATTATGTTAGCTCTATGCGAATTCTAAACATAAATTTGATTCATTTGCATACCTTTCTAACCTGTACGTACCATTTGTGTTAAGAGTACATATTTGTATGAAAGTCAAATTTTGTAATGGTGTGAAAACAAAGGATTATTCATAAAATTAGTATCGTTAACAAAATATTTCAAAATTAATTTTCTTGTGACTGAATGGTACATACTATACTGATATGAAAGGGTGCGATAACATTTTAACCGAATTTATACTGTGTTCTAAGTTTGCTTCTGGTTTGATTATCAACATTGTATAAACACGTTTAGCATTGCAGTATGGTTTATATCTAGACATACTTGGAAATCAAAATTTATTTGACCGTGCAAGCAAATGATCAATACAGTGCCTTATTAACATAGTATTGTAAATGTCTTATCTTGTGACTGAATTGTACATAGACTATGTAGACTATTCTAAAATGTTGTAGACAGAATAGTCGGTTTTAGTCAGATTATTATCTAGTTTTAAAGTTATTATTTAGTTTGAAAGATTATTTCCAAGTAGTTGCTATCGTATTAAATATTGATGCAATCACAACATAATTATAGATTTAGTCGGTGATGCACAAGTTGCAGCCTGTCATCTTTTCTTTATTATGTCACATTGATCAATAAAATCACATGAACAGCTGAACAGTAGCACGTCCATTTTGACTATGCCCAGGTTTTGAATGAAATGGATGCTCAACCCAAGATTTTTTTGAATGGCCTTCATTCCAATTGAATGGACTTATATAATATTTATCAAAGTAACTCGTGAACACTATTATCACAAAACTCGGGCAAAGTCGATTTTCAAATGCTTTTTAAAAGTGGTCAGTCATCCATGATCGCATTTTGATGATCAGCCTAACAATAAAAACAAGACGTTATTAACAACGGTCACCATTTAATACATGTATATACCAGCAATTTTGCTTGTTTTTTATGATCATGGGACTTGAATATGGATTTCCATTTTTACTGACTTACTCTGTCTTTGGAATTCGATGTTTAAAATGATGAGAAAACGAAAGACCATGTCTAGTGTTATCTACAAAGTATTGAGAAAATCTTCTCTTGTAACGAATTTGTAATAAGTATATTCTAGGGCTTGTTAATGATTTCGTCTGATGGATCAATAATATTTTCGGGATTACTATGAGGGCCATATCATACTACAGTATTACACTTATGTGTTAATGGCCTCTCTAGGGGAAGTTGAAACATTTCCAGACACCCCCTTATTATTATTTATAATTCCTCAATTGATGTTATATAAATAAATATTGTTTTCAAGCCATGCTGGCTAAGAAAGGTAACAAGTAATTATGATAAGAATTTAAAACAAAGAGTCCTGTGGCGGTTGACGAAAAAAATATTTCTTCCTTTTTTAACAGTTAGGATGGATGTTCTGTGGGTGAGAGAAGCGATTGAGCGAATACTTTGAGCAAAGACTAAATGTGCATATGTATACCCAGCAAATGAACGCACAAACAATATGTATTTAGAAAATTGTAATGTAATGTGAAAACAGTTTATAATCTTTATGAATGTAGCATTATAACGAATTGTAAAAATCATCTGTTTTGACTGAATTATATTGATCTCAATTGAGAAGGGTGTTTTAAGCGTGGAGTGGTCGTGGTAAAGTGGTTCATTCACTTTACTCTCAATCCAAGGGTTGAGTGTTCGAATCCCAGCCAGCACTAACGTATTTTGGCAGGACATTAATACACATTTCCATTCTGAATAATGTGGCTTCTCTGGGTACAACAAAACCTAATAATAATTGTAATCATTAAACCTGTTTCTTAGTTGTTGTCTTTCAAGTATCTACATTATATATGAATTATCTTCCTATTTCTCAATTTATTAGCTACAATGGTTGGGTTCATTTTGTATCAATACTATTCGTATTCATATTACATTAGTAATGTGTGGTTTAGGTTATTCCAAAGAGGGGCCTACCTGGCAACGTTGAAAACAAATGCTAATTTCTTTAAACACAGTGCCTTATTTGTAAATTATTGTTAATTTCCTCTCTTTTCACAGAATTGTACATGGACTATTCTAGAATGGCGGAGAAAGAAAAGTCAGTTTTTATCAAACTTATAACGCGTATTTTGCCTGTAAAACATGGTTTCATTTTTTTTAAATCTCTCATTCAATCGTTTAAATTGTAGATATTCATACAAGTGCTTGTAAACCATTTGTATTTCTAATTATCAATTTCTTTACAAATAGGTGAAAAGTTTATACTTTAAATGTACTTCATAATTTCATGGTATTATTTCCTTTCTGTGCATATCCGACTTGTCCGATGAGTCATGCTATACCTACATGAATATCAAAGTTTTATATAGTGTGAAAATAAATGTTCATTAATTAGTTATTTTCACAAATCATGGTATTTTCTTCAAACAGAATTGTACACAGATTGCTCTAAATAGAGAGAGGTGAGAGTGAGAGCAGTTACTCAGAGTTGTTATTTTAGTTTTTTAATTGTGTTTTAACCCTGTTTCTATGTTTTTCTTCAAGTATCGACATTATGAAGGTTTATGATTTATACAAGTATCTTCATCTTTCTAATTATCAATCTACAGTTGGTGGGTAAATGGTTGGTTTGTGGGTAAATTCTTTACGCTAAGCCACCAAATTGAAATATGTGAAAATTCTCAATAAGTGATTGATTTCAAGATATTTGAAATCACGTATAAACTATGCATTATGTTTCAATGTACTATGTTGTGTACAAATTGTTTGTACTATGGTTATCATAGTACATTAAATAAAGTCCTGATCATTCCTAATAACAAATAACAATTATTCTGGACATATTTTGTATTTCCCTTTCTTTTTTTCACGAAAAGATGTAATACTGAAGAAAAAATGTATAGAAGATATTATATTTCAATTTGCCACAGTCTGGTTGCAATATCCGTACATACATCTTTAAATCAAGTTTGGAAATATGCTGGACTCAGGATGCTCTGGCAGTGGGAGCACAAGTCTGCAAGTTCTCTTACAAGCAAGAACAAATTTAAAAGGGGAAAAAAGGTCATCACTTCTAAGTTATGCTTATTATTTTCTATTTTTCTGCCCCCTTTTGGAGGGGAAAGGGAGTGGCTAGGAGCACACGCCGACACCCCCCTCCCCCTCCTTCCCCCTCCTGGCCCCTGGATCTGCCACTGACTTCTATCTAGTGATCATGCATGACGATGAAGAGATTTATTTATCTTTACCTGCTTTAAACTCGCCCCCTAAAGCTATCCTGGGTTAAATCCACAGTACAAGCCAGACAATTGGAATTATTTCATTAAATTTAAATTATTTCATTTTATGTTTTCCTTCGTTCAATAGCAAGTACTGTCTCGACTGCGTACATAGGTAAACTGGCTGAATGGGTAATGTCTATGTGATGTAGTGCCAGACAACTTCCTCATTTGATCCAACACACACAATAACTAAAATATATATATTGTTCAAAATGTATGATTTGGGGTGGTTTTTCTTTTTAGAGGACTCATGATAATATATTATCCTTAATATATTTTGAGTAGTGCCTCCTTAGGACATAAACAGAAATTATACTGATATGTTTATACACGATAAACGGGAGAGTTGTCCGTGACTACGTCACAATCCACTGAGAAAATTGTCAACTTGAGATTCAAATAGCTATACTGATCTCCGATTTCAAACATTCATAACTTTTCTATTACTAGTCTGATTTATTTCAAACTTTCGCCATTCTGTTTTCTCATATTCTTTGCTTTCAAACAACAAAAAGAATTATAAGGAATACCCCTTAACTGTGTCGCTATGACTCCTGGCTCCGTTGCCCCGTGGTCAATATCGTACACTAACTGCATTTCCAACTTTAAGTTTCATACCTAAACATGACTCTAACCCTTTCAAACCCAGTCACAATCCGTACCATAGGGAAAGTGAAGGAATTGGATGCAACGAAACCCATTGAAATTGTCAGTTATTTAGGTAAAATTCATTTAATGTATTCCCTCCTAAATGATGTGATGTAACAGCGCTGCAAAGTAATTAATTTGGCGTGACTCTGGATTTTATCTCTACTTTCTATAATGTATGCATATATTTTACTCCACTGTTGATTATGATAATTAATAAAGTGATATTGAAAAGAGCAGGGTTTACCTCAATCTGTAAATATTAATACAACTCTGAGAAGGAAAACATGATTTCCCAGGATACATCTGAAACGCTTAATATGCTGAGAGCCAGGAGGGCATTCATTTTGTGTAAAATAAAAATGAGTGGACGCCCTAGCTCCAGGCAATACTTCTACAGACAGGACACTTCAGTATACATGTATTAAATAGAAAACAAACAATAGAACAAACAAAACAAAAAGGGCTAATTATATTCTAAAAACATTTGTACACGCAGAATGAATTTATTGTTTGATTTTTTTTCTCTCACATTATTGGCATGGTCACCTACAACAATATTGTCAAAACGATTCCTCATTTTCATTAATCCAAGAATATGACATTTATAAATAATCTAATTTAAAGACACCTTCCCTGCCCCCCTCCCTGTCCCCTTATTATACTTCACCATGACAATGTGAGAACGTAGTACATTTCTAATTAAACATTCATTTGGTCTTTCTTAAAGTAAATACTATTAACGCCACATTACCAAAGGGTCTTGCAACTTATAAAAGCCTTGATCAGACATGACAAAGCAAACCAATTCCAAAAGAAATTAGAAAAGATATTAAAAATAAACAATAGAAAACAGTGGCAATATAAAATTATAAAAGCATAGTACACATCCCATGTCTGTCTGTAAAAAATGAGTGCTATGCTTTAAAAACACCAGACTTAAGCATCCAAGAAATGTATGAGAATTTATTGAGGGCTTCAGATTCCTGTAAGTTTCATGCCGTGATAAAATGGAATCACAACTGACACAAAATTAACTCTTTCCAATTTCTTTCTTGCAAGCCATGAAAATAGATGTTCTGAACAATTCAAGACGTTCATATCATTAAAGTTTCCGGTGTTACAGTATTTCTCGATTTTTGTTTTTCAGTCATTTACATTTCCAGATAATTTCTCTCTCTCTCTTAAAAAAAAGCTTTGCAGGTGCATGTTTTAGAGAACATCTTCTTCTGATGAAATGTTCATCTGCCCTTTACAAACATGACATGGTGGACTGCCTTAAAATACTGCAGATAGAAATTTAAGAAAAGGGAGAGAAATTATCATGGAGGAAACACTTGGTCTGTAGTCTGATTCTTCTCTTCATTTCTAAGTAATCTATCATAATAAAATGTAAAAAGAACAACAAAAAACACTTAGAATTGTCTCAAACATTCATAAATAGCAATATACCCATACTCTTTCTACAGTCGTCTTTCATATAAAGCCATATAAAAGCTCTATTTATTATTTTTGTTGAGGGGAGGGGGGATATTGTAAAAGTTCTCGTTTTACACAACCAAAGGCCACCTTTCCTATATCTTGCCAGTATTTGTTTGTACAAGAGGTCTGAAGTAGATTAATACACAATTATGAAACCATTTCATGAAGGAAAAAACCAACAAACACCAACAAACAAATAGTAGGGCCTACATTAATTTTGTGTGAAAGTATACCTCTATTTATAGCTGTAGTTATTGTAAATATATGGGGATTTAGTTCTTTGTAGTGTGAGAATCAGTAACATTTATTTCAAGAATAGAGAGGAGACACTTATAAAACTACTACATGTACAAGATTTGATATTCCTACAAAAGTGTTGATAACAAATTACAGTGTAGTTTAAAATTCTATCATACAACTTTTTTGTTAAATAACAAAATAACTACTACTCTGTGATTCCTACTTCCCTATTTGTCACTTCTCGTGTTTTACCTGACATAGAAACATAGTATACAATGCAACATCTTTCTTTTTAATTAGTCAGACCATAACATAAAAACTAAGTGAATTTTGGTCAGTGCTACTCCAATTTTCCATATCAACCATTTGGATAATTGATTTCCACACCCAAGCCAAATACATCTCAGGTTTAGTATTGACATTGATATAAACCTGTAAGTTTGATAGTTCCTAAGTACATGTAGAGAACAAAAAATGGTCACGAAAGGACACACAATGGCTCAGTGGTAGAGCAGTGGTGTCGTAACCAACAGGTCCCGGGTTCGAAACCGAGTCACTGCGCTAGTTCACTTCGGTGCATTTTAGTATTAATCCTCATTAGCAAGTCCCTCAAAGGGGACGTACAGGGCAATCCAACCTTAAAAATAAGTTTTATTGTTGAAGCAGAAAAATATGATGAACAGAATGGCAAAACTTTGACATAAATCAGTCCAATAATAATAGAATTACCAATGTTTGAAATATGAGATCACGAAATGAGTGCGAGTCTCAAATTGGCAATTTGGTCCGTGGAAATGTGATGTAGACATAGAAACTCTCCTCACAACCTTCCACCTCAAAATATATCATGAATAGCATATTATAATAGGGCCTCTTAAGAGAAAAGACCAATCCGAGTCATACACATTTTTGAAAACTTGAAATTATACTCATTTTTTGTGTTGGAAGAAATTGGAAATTTGTCGGCCACTACATCACATAAACATTACTGATTCAGCCCATAGCTATATTGATTGCAATTCCCAACAAATCACAACTTTCTCATTTTTTCGATCTGATTTCATTGAAACTTCACCAGTCTGTTTCTCTGATTTTTCTGGTTATTCTAGAGTACTTTGTTATCAAGGTTGGGTTTCCCTATGAAGCTGTTGTGATGTACAAAGAGGAACAGATCATTTTCAATCGGATCACAGCTAAAAGACTACAATAATGGCACACAAAGTGAAAAGAGGTTTATAAGAAGAGAGAAGAGAGAGTGTAAATGCCAGGGGGTGTGAGATTACTTGTACCTCAAGTCAGCGTGTGCTTACACAGCCACTCTGTCCACACATCAATGATTCTACTAGCATTGACAGATCATCCCATTTCTATACTCTTGAACACATGTGGAGACAGGAAGTAGATTGGCATTCATGTGCTTCCAAACTTCTATAAAGATCAGTCTTTATTGCTTGGCGAGAAATGTTGAACACATGGACGACCTTTTCAACCGTCACAGCTGACAGCCCTACGGTAGTGACCAATTCACACTTTGAGCATGACTAGTGAATTGCAGTAGATGTGACGATTGTAAAACGACAAATGTGAACCTTGCATGCTTCACAGGCACATCTCTGATTAATAACATAAGATGAAGTCTGCAAATGATGTCATACCATCTACAGAACTGGGGTATTCCCCTGGCTTTAAGAATAGACCTATAGCAGGGCCCAATACAAACAAGGCTCTGGTATAGATGGATCCAAAACTTTCTCTACAGTCACATGTCACAATACAAAGAGGGGTGTATGCACCCATAATAGTTTGCTGTGGATGACCCTCAGGACAAAGACCTCAGTGTGGAGCCCTGTCTATCAGCATCCATGAGTAGCTTTAAAATACAGAACAGATTCATCTGACTAGTGATGTAACTACATACTAGAGATTAGAGTTCAGTGTATATACATCTAGCATTCTATGTGGTTAATCTCCTAGTAGTATCGACCTCTCCCTCGTCCTCTGTTGCGCCCGTAGCCTCCTCGCCCCCGTTGGTTCTGGTAGCCCTGCATGCCTCCTAGTTATGAAGGAACAAAAACAGACAATGTTCCACTTTCCTTACATCAATATCACACCTCCTACATGTAACCTCCTACATGTAGATGATATTGGTTTATAACGACAATTGGAATTAAAACTAAACTAATCAAGGACAGCTGTAGCGTACATGCGCACCTTAGCTCTGCAGGACTAGCTGATCATGTATTTACTGTACATAATACAAGGAACTCCAGGCATTGTGCATGGTGAATACATAACCAGCTGGCCCTGCGCAGCTAAGGTACGCTCGAACATTCTTTAAAAGGGACATAAGCTGGCATAATTTGGTTTTAAATCAAAGTGGGAAAAGGAGGGAAAAGGGAATGATGTGAGAAAGGATAAGAAAAGAAATTACTATTTTTGAGTTGTGATCAACCGAACAGAAGCTGGCAACTCGATGATTATAAAGATGTTCCATAGTATATGAAAAGTATTAGGTGGATATTCACAACTCTACCTAAACAAACATAACAATATAGTGGCTCACAAAAAGAGGAACCAAATATTCATCCATTTGACAAAGGTTTTCATTCTCACTTTATCTTCCCTTGCCCTTACCATTCCCACACCCTCATGGATACTAAACATCCGTTTATTTTATTTTGACTATTTTTGTTTGTCATCAACTTTCAGTCCCACATACTTGATATGCTGTTGGTACCAAATCTCATTCAGTCCCATATGTCATTTTCTTATGTATCAAAGTACACCCGACTTACCGTAGTTATCTCCATAATTAGCATCACCGCCTCCAGGAGCTGAGCCTGCCTTCTGACTGTACTTGCCACCAGGGGGTGCATACATACCCCTGTTACTCCTCTTCTGCCCCCCTCCACCACCCCTATTCTGGCTCTTCTTCTTGGCTGGGGTAACTCCCTCTGGGAAAGAGATGGGGGTGATGTTGCTCCTCTTTTGTCTGTTGTAAAAGGAAGGAGGAATGCAAAGAGCAGATTATAAAACAAATCATACATATAATTAGGGTGTATTTGTTCTCATGGATGATAGGAGTCAATATGGAGCAAGGATAAAAAGGACAATCAAGAAATCTTCAAATAAAATCAAGTGCTGTTTACATATTGCTTAATTTCCCAATACTACCTACCCTGTTTGTTCTTTAGGTGAAGGTGCTGTTTACATACAGTTAACAACTAAATTATTTATACCCTTACAAAGTTTTGTAATTTTTTAAGTATGTGAGCAATTGATGTGTGTCGATTTATGTTTCTTGAGAATGTTACATATTAAAGCTTACATCTAAAAGTATTCAGCAAAGGCCCTAATTCAACCAATCTACCTTTCATTCTGGAGTTACGAAAACACAAAAACGTCAAATTTAGACAGGTATGTATAATTGAGTCTTTAACTGTTAAATAGAGTGATGTTTTATGTGCTGTTTACATATGTTGTCATTTTCCCCATGATACCTACCCTGGTTGTTCTTTAGGTGAAGGTGGTTGCTTGGTAACTGGTCTCCATGACAGGATGACTGTACTCTTATATGAGGGAGGGTTGTGGAACAGATCCTGAGTCAAAGAACACAACATAGAATGAAGAAATACTTCTATAAATTACCAGCAATTTTGTGTTCTTGCATCGTAAATCAATTCTTGCAATTCACAACTATAAATGTTTTTTAGCTGAATTTACAAAAGAGCACACACTCTCTTTCTCTCTGTATCTAATGCAGACCTACATGTATGGATATGTACTTGCAAAGGTAGAATCTGCTTTTAATCTTAGTCTTTCTTCATAACTTCTTTGTCTGATTTGTCTCAAAGTCTAAACGTAATAATCTCTAATTTCTCTGCTTCAATCCAAGTCATCTTTCTATGATAGATTAATATCCCTTATATGAGATCATCATCGTGACCTACACACACAATGCACATCAATTTTGATAGCATACAGGCGTGATCACTCTGTTTGTTTGTTTGCTTTAAAGTGATACTGAATTGATGAACGTTCTACCCTAGCGTACTGCTTATTGCACAGCGCCATCTCGTGGTCAACACGCCCTCAGGGCGTAACCCAATACCTATAATTCCTACTTCGCAGAGGACTACATGCGAGAACCAACAGCGCAGCTAGGGAAGCGGTGAATTACGGGACCATACTCATACAGCTGACCTGAGATGGCGCTAGAGGAGATTTTGCCTAGTGCTTCTAGTATAGTATTTGGTTAATGCCCCATATCGCTTTAATAACAAAATCTGATTTTAATTATCTCAATTAAATAATGGGGAAGTTACAGAACGGAGTAACCGTTCCCCTTTCTTTTAAATGACTGTAGTAATGATTCAATTCCATGGAATAGGACCTACCTTTGTAAGTAAGTCAATGTTTGATGTGATCCTGAGAGCAACAACCTTGAGCTTGTTTTCATCGGTCTTTAGCTGATCTCCAACCTTACCCTCGAGTGCTAGACGAAGCTGTCTCTTGTAAAGTTGTACACCCCTAGCGAAGTACTGTAACCTAGTGAAATAACATTATCAAATAAAAGAATTGATTAATTATTCGTTCTGATTTCTATTCCCAGGTGAATACATATAGCAACTGTCAATGTTAAAGACAGAGATAATAGGGAACTTGACACCGTCAGGTCTTGTCAATTACAAGAATTAGCCTTCAGTTTTATGACCAACAGGCTTTATGTAATGCTCTGTCTTTTCCACCAATCCCCCATATATGGAAAAGTCATTATCTGACATTTCCATCACCCGAAGACTGGCCTACGGGTTTGCTGTGTGCAGACGTGTACACCTATTAATGGTATTTCTACCAAGTCTGGTGTCAGCGAATTATGGCCTTCTGCAAATGGAAACTGACGACCCACTGACTTTAAATGGAAGCCCTGTGTGTAGGAGAGTCAACACCTTTGCACGTTGAGTACCCACTGCACTATTGGTATAAAAGCATGAGGAAACCCCGGTGGTGTAGTACACCAGAGATTAGAAGGCCTAGGTGAAGTCAAATACATAATACCACAAGATCAACACTGGCTGCCCGTAAGAAGGCTGTTACTGCTGTTGACAGTACATACTCTAATGGCCTTCTTGCAGGCAGACGATGAGAAGAAAGAAAGGGGTTGAGACACTTACCTGAGTCTGAAGTCTTTGAGCCTCTCAGGGACAGTATCCTCCTCACTGGTAAGGTATTCAGGATGTTTCCTGGCAAGCTGATGGAATGTATACATCAAACATTCAACATACGAAAATTGAAGTTGAGGATCTTCACTAGCTGGTGTGTTTTCACTGTCTTCACTTTCAGCTGCAGGAGGCAGGGGCATGTACTCCTGTGAAGGGAAATAGAAAGAGATTCATCAAAGATGTGTTAGTGGGAAGTGTTTATCAAACATTCAGCATACGACAATCAGGAACTTCACTGGTGGGTGTGTTTTCACACTGTCATTAGTTTCAGCTAATAGACGCAACAGTGGCAAGGGAATGCACCTCTTTTCCTCAAGATTTGTTGAAGTGATGGTTGGTTTTTTTTTTTAATGAAATAAATGGTACACAGACAAAACAAACAAATAAAGAATAAGAAATTAATACACATATCATTCTTGGAAATTTATGCATTTAAATTTTCTTACAAAAGTCAACAAAAGTAGAAGTACAAACAATAGACATGAAGGTGCTCCCAATTCTGGGAGCCGTAATGAGAGAAACTACTTACCACTAACGTGCTGAACAAGTTTGCTATGTGTGGTTCAGCTGGTAGATCTCCACAGTTTGCTGCCATCTCAGCAAGCAGCTTCAACATTTCTAGTTTGGCACCACCTGAATCTGAATGTTTCTCTTTGTCTTTCTTCTCTTCCTCCGAAGCTCCGTTCTCATCGGGTGCAGAAGCCAGGGAGGTTAGATTGGGAAGGACACGTTCGCATATGTACGACACAAATGCCGTTGACTGGACGTTTTTCTATACAAGAGATAATGGAGAGAAACAAGATTAAAATATGGCAGAGGTAGATCCATTATTTGATTACAAAAATATATGATAACATAGAATCACAAAATACATATTTTCCTAACAAAAATGCTTTCTTGCTCCATTCTTTATCCTGCAGATCAATTGAGAGAATTTAATACACAAATGAATACAAAATCATTTGCGAGACAGTAGGATGTGGCTTTACACACATAATCAGTTACCCTGATGTGTCAAAGAGAATCAAATACAAGGTTTTGAGGCTAGTTTTCAAAGAACTCCACAATGCTGCTCCTGGGTATATCAAGTATTTTCTTGCTGTAAAGCAGAGTCATCACCCTCTACTACATTGTATCTTCTGCATCCACTATGCTTGTAGACCCTCGCAGCCAAACCACCCACTTCTGTGATCAGGCACTTGGACATGTGGCACCAGTCATATGGATCACATTACAAACATGAATTTTCTTGGTACATTTCAAACGAGAATCAAGCAGATCCTTTTCACCCAGAGCTACGAGGAAAGTTATTGTTATATATCTGATATTTTTTTGCTTTCATTTTTTGTTGAGATAACAAATTTCAGTATCATTAGATCAAATAGTAGCGCCTTGAATAGGACTCTATCAGAAAGTAGAATTAATTATTATTATCATTACAACACACAACCACAACCACTCTATGGTTCATTACTAGTGTTACCAACATTAAAAAAACTCAATCCTAGCACTAACACCAAAACCTAAACAGTTTGGGTGAAATAACCATTAAAAGAAATAATAACACAGCAAATGTTGGTGTAGGATGGGTCATACCACATATATGTTGCATGATAGGTCACTTACTGAAAAGAATGGCATAGCTTGGCGAATACATTGCACTAGCCTGTCTACGGAGTCTGAGTCTGTGTGCTGTAAAGAAAGATAAATAAATAGGATGAAAGTATCACTCATAAAATCTATACAAAAATTATCATTTATGAGAGAAAAACTAAAAAGCAACGCAGTTTAATATATATTTCAAAAAGTGAATTATACTATCAGGATTACAATTTCAAAGACTCAAATAAATGTCCTCTATAGAGACATGATCCAGAAATGAGAGGGTGAAAGATAAAGTTGAGTACTAGGCCCTGTTTCATAAAACTTGTTATCAATAAAAAATGCTAAATTTCTATGACAAACTTGCTCTCAGCCAATCAAATGCCACGGTTTCAGTAGCTTATAACAGTTATTGTAACTTGTTATTGATAACAAGTTTTATGACACAGGGTCCATGTCATGCAATGACAAAATGGCGAGAAAATATTTTAAATGATTGCAAAATTATAAACAGGAATAAATATATATATATGTATTATGAGGTTTTGTAATTATTAAACAAAAATTGGTTGCATCATGCTGAATTCCTAAACGGTGTAAAGCACTGAACACAAGTGAGGGTAGACAGGACCACACAGACACTTGGCGTTGTATTTGGTCCAACGTTGACAAATTTTCCTGCTTCAAATCAACCTTTAAGAAAAATCCTTTCACATGAGAATAAACAAATGGTCAAGCTCACAAATAATTTCAATTCCTTACGAGAACTTAAACTCTTTCAGAGATCTTAAATCATTGTGCCACTGGCAGGAGGTAGTAATCATGTGAACATGCCACAAGGCTAATTTTTGATAAATTGCTTCTAAGGTTGTGACTGATCTGTACATGTTATATAATTTTCAAACATGACAGGAATTTCTCTCTTTATTGATGAATAAAGATAAGAAAAAAAGTAGATATCAGCTACCTCATTGCAGTAGTTTTCACAAGGCGTAAGCAAAATTTTTTTTTAAATTATGGGCATTTTAATGCTAACGACTTCATGCTTAACGGAATAGCGTGCGCCTGTGTTTAGCAGAATGGTGGCCACACAATGAAATGTACTCACCTGGAAATCTGATGAAAGGTCAGCCTGTTCTGTGACGAGGTCAAGTAACTGCTTCCTGCCTAATAATGTCTGCATACTACTCAGTCCTGTCAGAAGCTTCATGAATATTACAAACTCTTCACCAGTAACATCGACTAGTACCTGTCATAAGATACACAAACGAATAGAGGAAAGAGTTGAAGGGGACACAGGTGCTCTATCATATCATGGACAAGTAAATATATTTAACCATTGTTAAAGCTAATCGTGAGCTCTGGTATGGACATTGTATGTCGAGAGAACATGGCTATTATTTATTCTGGATTGTTTATCCTGCAGTAGATTGATTGTTTGAACCAGTAAATAAAAACAACCTCGCAAAAACCTGCTGGAAATCATCTTCAATAAAAACCACAACTCTCACTTGCACATGGTGACCTGTGGTATCCGGACTACTTAATTGATTTCCTTATCTTTCTAGGCTCATTACTCAGCCCCTATACATTTTCTACCAAAATCGCTTGGCACATGTCATTTATTTGTAATCTTGAACATTCAGTGTAATTTTTGTTGGATTCTGTGAGAATTTATTGGCTATCATTACCAGAAGTGAGAACTTAAGCTTATCTTTAAGTTGATTTCGAGTTGATTAGAATAAATGCAGGAAATTCAGAGAAATTGATCAGTTAAAAATAAAGAAGAGAACAACAAAGCTATTCACATTCAAACTTTTTAAAAATCCATAAACGAATTGATTTCCTCTGTAGGCCATTTTCCATATAACGTTTTTAAATAACTGTTTTTTCAAAATATGTAAATTTCCACAGCTAGTGAGCTGGCTATCATCATTATCATCTTCTTCTAGTCACAGTAAAATCATTTATCAATTACTGTAAAAAGTAGAAATATTTGCGGTACATTAATTTTTTTCCCGGATTTCGTGCTAAGATTGGTAAGCATGAATTTTAGAACTCACAAAAATATAAGCATGACTTCTTATGCGTGTTTTGAACGGGCTGAATTGCGTGCTACGCGAATTTAAGATCCAGCGAATATGTTTTGGGGTCACTCAGCGCGAAAAATTAATCACGCAAAAGTAAAAGCGTATACAGTACTCACCTCTTTAGACTTCTCTACCAGAAACTCCTCCACCTCCTTAGGGATGCGGTCAGGAGGCAGGGTCTGGATCTTGTTGTTAAGGAACTTGATAGCGCGATCCCTCACTTTGTCATCTCCTGATAAAATCTGATTAAAGAGTCCACCGAGGGTTCCTAGAAAATGAAGATGATTTGAGGTAAAATATCATAATTTTTGTTATCAAGTATTCAGTATCATCTATGTCTGGCAGGGGAAACGCAAACTTAATCACAATAACCCTTACATCACTCCTTTTAATATGAGGCCAAAAAAAAAAAAAATCATTTGGTTGTCCTTGATTGCTTTTCTGAAGTAAGGGCGGGCGGGTGGAACTTTTTTTTTTTTTTCCATTTCATTTTTTCCCTCTTCAGTTGGACTCTTTACTTCCTATTTATTTTCATTTTTGTTCAAATCATGAGGCCAATATTATTATTATTTAAACACAAAAAGAATCCCAGAAAAAAGTCATGAATTGCCATGGCAATATTCAATTTCATTCTCACTGTTTCGGAGGTAGTTTTCGGCTATAGCGAGGCAGTTTTCGGCCGCATGTACAAAGTCAATGGGGAGCGCCCGCGTCGTTCATTCACCAGCTGATCTATAGCGCTTGCGGCGGAGCGTGTATACCACGCCAGAGCTGGCCGCCCCGAAAATTACCCCTGCATGCAGTGATCGTGTGTACGTTTGCGCGCTATCCGACTGCAGTGATTGAATACGTGCTGTGAGACACTTTGAGTATGCTATACATGAAAAATCGCATTCTAAATCTGAAAATACTTGAAATAAAGCTCAGGTTTTGGTACCCATCTGCCTTACAGACACGCGTAAGATATTTGATTTTTCAGATTTGGGTAGCAGGACCGCCGATTACATTGCTAAAATGTGATATTTAAGGATACATTTTCCATTGCAAATGTGGATCTCCTGTGACTCTGAAATGTATTGTATTGTGTGTGATAATTATGTGATATGCTATTATGCTACGGTATGTATTTTAAAGTGATTTCACCATGTGTACAACGGACCTGCCGAAAATTGCCATCTGGCCGAAAATCCCTCCTCTATATTATAATATAAAGACGAATTGCGTACTGAAAGACCAAATTGGCGACGGACACATTTTGATCCTTGCAACATGCATAAAATGGTTAAAATTGCTCAAAAAACTTTAAAAATTGCTCCAAAAAAAAAAATATTTCAAAAAAAAAATAAAATACGAGCGGGCCGAAAATGACGAGCGGGCGGTTGAGGACAACCAAATGATTTTTTTTTTTTGGCCTAACTGATTTGGATGCGCAGTTGGACTCCAACATTAGGCTATCTGACTACGCTTTCACAAATAGTGCTAGGGGATCTTCACATTCATGGGTATGGCGAACTGTAAACTTGTCACAAGTCCGCCCCCCTGTCTCTCTCTCTCCCCTATCTCTCTCTCTCTCTCTCTCTCTCGCTCACCAAAAAAACAAATACTGGTAAATATATTCAGGTTTTAAACAAAAATATTTGCTTAAAATTCTCAAAAGGGCACCATTACTGTATGTGCACAAGGCAACCAAAACTGCAGATTTTGTTAATTTTGTGATTTTTATTATTTTTCATTGGTTTGGGGCGGGTGGGGGTTTGGGCAGGAGGCTTGGGAGGGGTTGAGGGAGGGTCAGCAATGGATTCCATGGTTAAAAAAAAGCCCCTTTCAAGGAAATTAATGAGGAGCCTTGATAAATGAAAAGCTTACCTTTCGAATCAATGTTGTAGAGTGCCATGAGAGCCGATCTGACAATGTTGAGTTCAGGAGATCATCTGATTGAAGAAGTTGTGTGAGGACATCTGCAATCCTTAGTAGATGATCAGCAGAGTCTCTGCACAGGTTGGGCAACTCCTTGATCGCTTGTCTACGAATCTGAAGAGATAGAGGGAGACAAACAATATCAGGAGAGGAATGAACCCAGGATGTAAGAGCTCCCTACCACTGTGACAGCAGCTTCTTCTCTGGAACAGTTTAAGAGGCAGCTGGTTGGGGTAACACTGTGTCAGAACTAGTTGAAGAAGGAGCTGTTTGTTACTTGCACAAGGAGCACTTTTTACTACTCAACTCTATAACCTTTTAGAACCTTTTTTGAGGCTCACACAATGCAGCATGGCACACTAGTTTACAGTACTGCAAAAACGTACGAAAATACTCTACCCAGAGGACTGTACTTGCACTGGAAAAAGAAGAATGGTGTCCTGGGGAATTGATATTGATATTGATATATACAATCAAGCTCCAGCAAACATTGCCCAGCTGTCGCTGCTTTACACTAGCTGAATATCTAATACAACATGTAGAGCCAGCACTTTATCTAACCCTTTAAAACCTACATGTAGACTTATCTTCCCCTTGTGGTCCTAGTCTCAAACTAAACTCGATCATTTTCAGAAATGTCCATATGCTTGGTGTCAGCACCAAGAGTGCTGGGCACTGGCAAGAACAAAACAGGCTTGTTCAGATATGATATAACACAGAGCTCAGTGAATATACGCAAGTCCTTTGTTATTATAATGCTTAAAATCAGCAATGGATGTGAATATTAATAGAAAACGGACCCATATCTTTTTAAGAAAGCGTATGTCACCGCACCAGTTTCAAGAGAAAAGGTCGCTAGAGAAAATTTGTCACGGCAAAAGTCACAAGAACAAACACGGATGACCTACCATAGAGACATCATCCTCACAGAGATCCAGCTGAGCATTGATTGCTTGCTCTGCCAAGGAAGGAAGTATTTGAAGAACTTTGGGATGAATTGACCGGCAAGCTGCTTCTGAGGGGAATCCCCTCCCACTGCACTCAAGATTGAGGCATACGACTTCTCATGCTAGCAAGAAAAAAAGACAAGAATAAAAATAACAAATATGAGTTCACAGAAAAAGTATAATAAAAGAAAGTTAACATAAATAAGAACCGGTACAGTCAAACCTGCTTTAGTGACCACCTGGCTACAAAGACTACATTTTTTGTTTCCCTTGAAAATGGTTTCTCATTGAAACATGTACTAAAGGAACCTGTACTTAAAGACCGCCTGCCTATATTGAAGACCACTTTTCTCGTCTCCCTTGGGTGGTCTTTATAGATATACTATATCATATAGACATGTTTCACTGTATATGATTTATTGTCCATATTAGGAAATATGATTTCCACTGGTTAGTACCAGTAATACAATATAAACATACATAAAATGAGACAAAATAAATACATGACATACAAAAATTACAAATAATTCATCACTCTTAGAAAATGGTTTCTCATTGAAACATGTACAACATGTACAAGAGGAACCTGTACATGAAGAGTTGAAGATCGCCTGCCTATACATGTATTGAAGACCACTTTTCTTGTCTCCCTTGGGTGGTCTTTATAGACATGTTTCACTGTATATGATTTATTGTCCATATCAGGAAATTTGATTTCCACTGGTTAGTACCAGTAATACAATATAAACATACATAAAATGAGACAAAATAAATACATGACATACAAAAATTACAAATAATTCATCACTCTTAAAGTCTTAGAATCAGTTCCATCAGAAAGTTAATCAACAAAACGAGCTTGTTTTTGTTATTATTATTATTATTATCATCATCATCACCATCATTATTATACTTCCAAAAAGATAAGAAAATTGACACGAAACAGATAAGAAACATAACGACTTTTAAATCATGGCCATTATTTGAAGAAAAAATGAATATTTACCTGATTTTAAGGTCTGTTTTAGTAGGGTTTCTCTACGCCGGAGTTACGGGGTCAAAGTAGGGATAGGCTTCTGAACAAGCGCCGATTTTGGGTATGTTTTAGTAGGGTATAATTAAAGCCGAAGTTATGAATACGGGGTCAAACTCAAAGTAGGGATATGATTCTGAATAAGCGCCCATTTCTGGGACGTTCTGCCACTTCTGGAAGTTTTTAATTGATACTAGGCCTAGACTCTAATCTGGGCAGAAATTATAGAATTAGGCATACCGAAATAATATCAACGTCACAAGTTACAACTTACAACACACTTTTGTCAATTCACACCAAAAAGTCCAATGATTCACAATTGGATCGCGTGACCGGATAAATCGTACAAGGTTTTGTTCATTCAATTTACACACTTCTCACAGCCACACACAGTGACAGCTACACTCCTACAGTACACAGCTCAGGTGCAGGGAGTAGATTCGGGGTGGACAATATTTGCATGAAGTAAATGCATGCATGTAATTACCTGGCCAGCATCTGCTCCGGCTTCAGCAAGTACCTCATAATCCTTATAAAGTTGTTCAATAGACACCATGATCGTAGATGAACAGGGTTGACGTAAATAGAGAATTTATCTCTCAAGTTCACCTTGGTTTTCCCTGATCCGACGCTCAACAATCAATTCACGAAACTGCGAAAAGTAAGCCTGTGCACTTGTAAGTACTTTGTGCGAAAAGAAAGCCGATGATAAAGCTACACCGCCATCTGCGGCGATTACCTTGCAAGCTAGCTACCGCGCGTGAGGAGCTGGGGCTCGTTTCTCGAAACCGTCATAAGTCTAACTTCTTGACTATCCCATTGAAACGCGTGTTAATTGTATAACACACGTTTCAATAGGATAGTCAAGAAGTTAGACTTATGACGGTTTCGAGAAACGGCCTGAGGCAATGGAGGGGGGCGGGGTTGTGCCTCACCATTTATTTTAGGGGTATCGCCTTCTCCCCAAAATTACATAGAAGTGTTAAAAGAAATGTAAATCTAGATAGGACTGGGGCCCCTCAGGGCTTTTTCTTTCTTTAAAAAATCAACAACAAAAAATCACAAAATTAAGAGGCAGCTATATAGCTTAATTAATTATTGTTGTACATTTTTTTACTTTGTAGTTGTTTAATTTGAACTAAGGATTTCAAAAGAAGTCACGGGTCGGCACCTTGCACCCAAATCCACTTGGTCTGAGCACTATATATATATATATATATATATATATATATATTAATATATATATATATATAAGGAATTAAACGGGGACGCCGCTACAGGCATTAAGGACCCCTTCCCCTCCTACTAGAGATAGTAGGAGGGGAAGGGGTACGGAATTGTGTGTGTGCCCCTTGTTTAACCGTTTGTAGTTTCAGATTTCAGTTTCAGTTTTATTTTTCATTTGAAACAGAACAGTAAATTTGACAACAAATCAGTATACAATTCAATATTCAATAATGTAATACATTTTACATGTTGTGAAATAGAAAGTATACATAAATATCCAGTAGGCCTATAATGTTTTTTTAAAAGTTTTTTCAAGATAAACCTGTGAATATGGAGGGATCCACTGAAAAGCAGAGCTTGTAAAATGTGGATCTCTCAAAATAATGACAAACATAATTTTTGTAACATGTAATATTGACTTGAAAGAAAAAAAAATTATATATATAGTAAATTATATGCATAAATTACCAACACGACTGCTGAAGTCTTCTTGATCGGCCATTGGTTTGGAACAAACCATTTTTTTTTTTTTTTTTTTTTTTGGTTTCAGAGGCAATTCCGTTAAAGTTGACTATTTTTGTCTTTTGCGCTGCGCTTGGATTTTGAAAAAGAAAAAAAATATAAAGAAAAAAAAACAGGCGCCACGGACTTAAACCCTGTGTGTGTGTGTGTGTGTGTGTGTGTGTGTGTGTGTGTGGAGAGGCCTAGGTTGGGGTGAGGGCTGGGTAAGTTACATAAGCATTTAACATGGACCGTTTCTACTTCTAAAAGAAGTGGATAAGCCCCCCTTCTCCCCGGTTCCGCTGCCTACGGCAAAGCAGGCTTCTACTTCTACTTCTATGGTAATACTCATCAACGCCTGTTCAGCATCTAGATGAGGGTAAAGCATATAGAGTTGTTATATACAGCTCTATACGGTACAGTTCCTGAAAAGTAAAAGGCCTAGCTATCACGAAACATTGGCCATATAGATAGGAAAACGCTTTACTGCAAGGTACATCTACAACTTATACATAATTATACAAGACCGCAGTTTCAAGTGCACAGAGGAGGCCGGAAACCTCTAAAGATGTACGTGGCCGAGTGCTATATCAAGCAGCTCGTAGCCGATAAGGTTCTGGGTTCGAAACCAATGCGCTAGCTAGTTCCCTTTGGTAAGGTATTAATCGTCATTACCAAGTCCCTATAGGAAAGGATTTATGGTCGTCCATCTCCTGGTTGTTTTATGTAATAAAAGCAGACACATACATGTTCTTTCTTAGCAGTAGGATAAAACAAAATATTATAGCGAATTCATAATTCCATTTAATAGGGCCTAATTATTATTTTGTTTGTATAGGCCTACATTATTTAACGAAAACATTATGTCATTTGGGAGATCATTTCATTTCATCTGAAAGGAAGTATTTTCCCCAATGGGTTTTCGGTCATTCCTGCTCAAGGTTATTACAAAATCCAGTGGCTAGCTAGCTTAGCTATACCCCGATCTTGGCCCGTCAGGGAGGGGTTACGTTTCAGAGTATATAGATATTGGGGGCGGGGCCGGGGCCGTCCCGTATGACGTCAGCCATTTTCCACCATAAACATTGTCCCGTGAGTTATTAGTGAAACTGCTTTGTGTATAATTACAAATTGATGATTAATACTACGAATGAATAACAAATACATGAAATACACATGCAACCAATACTGATCTGTCATAAAAATTAGAAAGAAACCGCTCAAAATGTCCTTGCCCTATTTGATTGCTTGCTAACATTTCACTTGAACTGCCAACACCGATATTTGGGACGAGACAAATGTTCCCTATATAATATAGATATCACATTCATTGTGGTCAACTAAATCCTACTTTTTTAATTTATTTCACAGACCCAGAGTTTAATAACCTGGGGCACTGCATCCTCTTTAAATTGCATGTGTTTCAAAAAGTAACCTGCCCTCTTGAGGGATTTGAAGGTAGTGTATCCCTTCTGCAGCCAACATCAAATTATGTAGAACTTTGCAGGAATTATGAATAATGTATGTCCTATCTGGGAAACAGTGTCCTAGTATTTAAATTTTGCAAGGAAACCCGTTTTCGGATGGTGACGTTAAAGGTCGGTCCCCAGACATAAATAATCATATGTGATTGGTACACGTATGTAAAAACTCAATTTCACACACACACGTTTACTTTCTAGACTTCACCGTGAGACAGTGGCGGATCCAGGGGAGGCCCGGGGGCCGGGCCCCCCATAGAAAAAAACAGGTAACACTCTTTTTTTGAAGAAAAAAAGAAGTTGGGCTCCCTCCCCTGGCGCCCAAGGGGGGGGGGGGGTGGCGGTGGAAAAAAATAACCCTTCCCGGAGGGGAAAAAAATTTTCGGGTGCAAAAAAAAAAAAATTGTGCTCACTACCCCCCCATCAAAATCAAAATATTTAATTAAACGACCGCGATCGCTAAATTCGAATTCGACAACTATTAATGGTCGTTATTGTCCCACAAAAAGACACTTTGTTTTGAGGGCCTGAAGTTCTAAATTAGAATTATCTTTCAAACGCCATTGGAATTTAACCTTTTCATTTTGTTGGCCTGCAAACGGGACATAGTACCTTAATTTAAAGGGAGTAATTATGGGTTGTACAAATTGCAGAGACGGAGCCCTGTTTGTCAGAAAAACGGGAATCATTGGAAAAATATCATGTTGATAATGAACGAACATGTATGTACTTCTGATTATTTTTTAAAGAGAGTGAAATTAATGGAAAAAAAATGAAACCTTGATTATTTGAATGTCGAGATTACTATAGTGAGGTCTTGACTTTCTGGGACCCGTTTTACAAGAAAAAGAAGAAAAAAATGACGGGTGATATTTTACTATTAACTATTTGGCATTTATTTTAGGGGTGTCAAATGTTTTACTCTATCGTATTAGATCTCTTGTTTTTATTCAGATGAGCAAACAGGCAGCATTTGAAATAATATTTATCTTGACTTCTCAAGCTTTAGGATCGAGCCCTATAAATGAGAAATAATAGAACAAACCTCGCCCCAAAAGGTAAAAATATATCGTAGAGGGCGACAAATCATATTTAGTGGAGTAAATATGAATGATGCAAATTGAAACAAACCAACGAACGAATAGCTCGAAGATCCTCAAATTTACACTCCGAAAGCGGGTAAGAAACCTCATATTTTCATGAATACCTGATTTTGGTATACGATTTTAACCGTTTATCGAGATGTGAAAATGAAATTGCTATTCACTACATATCAATGATTTATAATTTACCTCTGCACAATGTGAAACATGAGCCTATTCTGCTGCGATTTGCGTTAATGTCGCACTCGCTCGCTCATTGATTCCTCAGCTAGATTGAATGGCATTCAAGCCAGTGCTATCCGCAGCACAAACCGCACAGCCTCTCGACAGCCTTCGTTTCATAGCAACATGATGCTAATGAATTGACGAGCAAGAATGTTATTAAAAATATGAAGACATTATTTACTTGCATTTGATGAGTTTATTGTGGAAGGATTTGTGTGGGTAGTGTGAACGTGAGAAATGGGAGCTGAATGAGTTCAAATTAATTAAAATAAAACGATGTTGATATTTTTGTGATTGCTCAGCTCAGACTTCAATCAGACAGAGCATTATCCGTCCATGGCATGACTGAGTATGACATAAATAATTATGAGATAATGCAGAGCTAAATATGCAAGCAAAAAACTAATTCTGTAGTCTGTGAAGAGAGACTTGAGAGAGCTAGACCTATAGATCTATTTTAAAAAAACATCTAAAACCATTTCTTGTAAAATTTAAAGTTAAATTTCATTAATTGCACACAGTGCTCCATATCCAGTAGGGGCGCTCTGGTCCGAGAATGAGGATTGTCCTCATAAACGACGATATCCTCGTAAACGCGGACAATATGTGTCCTCAAAAATAAGGATCGTCTGCATTTTCGTGGACGTTTTTTTTTTATCGGCGCTCTGTGGGTTTCGGGTTACCGAACTGCCTGCTGGCGATGCCAAAAATGGATTCCGCTTAAGAAAACAACCTTAGTTCACTGTCTACTTTTATGGGTTGTCCGTCTTCCCGAGGATTTATCGCTCATAATGTGAAAGTCTCTATAGGTCATACAAAGTCAATGTAAAATGCATCAAGAAAATCATTGCGGAATCCGTTATTCGCATCGCCAACGCGCCGATCAAAAATATGAAACGTCTGCGAAAAATGTGGACGATCCTTATTTTTGAGGACTCATCGGTCCGCGTTTACGGAGACGATCCTCGTTTATGCAGACGATCCTTATTCTCGGACCAGCGCCCCTACTGATATCGCACAAAACATCTAAGTACATAAAATTTAATCAAGTTCAATAAAATTGTGTTTTGTCTAGGTTCAGTTTCAGATTTCTCATCAGAGTTCAAGCATTGATTTCCACTGTACCAGACGATGAGGATTGTTATGTAGAAAGCAGCCTTGTCATCTTGGTTAACTGCCTTATGTGATTGGATGAAGGAGAATTGATGGTGGCATGTAAGCACAACATTAATACCGGGCCAGCAAAGGGTAAGTGCTTGGTTTATCTTACCTGACTGCTAAGAAAGCTTGTGTATGCTTGTTTCAAGTTTCAAGTTTTATTTGAATTTAAATGCATAAAACACATTTTATGAAAGTATAAAATACAGATTCTATATAAATATAGAAAACAGAGAACACACACAAAATGGAAACATGTTTACAAATATACCAGAATTATAAAAAGTTAATCAATAGAAATGAATTGGGGGAAACTGCAAATAAAACCGTAAGGTTCTATCGAGGCAGTCCATGTTATACAAGTTCCAACAATTGCCTTGTAAGTAAGCAGCCAGGGGACCGACAGCTTTAAGTCCTTACCAAAGGACACTAGTGCATCAACTTGGTTTCAAACCCTGGACCTCACGGTTACGAGACCACTGCTCTACCACTGAGCCACCGCATCTCCTTGTGTATAAATCCAAATACTCTCTTTCTTTCCCTTGTCATTTAATTTGTCAAATATATTTTGTTCCTGTTTCCTCAAACTTTCATTTGTATAAATGTATTTTTTCTTTTTTCTTTTTTTTGTAAGTGAAATTTAAATTAGAAGAGGTAAAGCTAGACATTAATAAAATAGATAAGTTGAATTCTGCACTTAAAACACACTTACTCCAAACGTTAAACAAATAAAAGAAACTCAGTTATCGGTTGCTTTTCTTATCTTTTTCTTCCAAAGAGCATCTGTGGACATAATTATGTAATGTGTTATGCACTGTACAAGAATAATTTATTATTATTATTATTATTATTAAGAATTTATCTTTCTGACCTTGGATATGAAATGTAATTTTCAATAAGGAAATGACTTTTTTAAATTGAAAAAGAAAGATTTCATGTATTTCTAATAAAATGTAATAATCTAGTCTATATTGATATTAAATATAAATGTGTTGCCAACAAAAAGTTGTCTATTTATTAACTTCTTGATTTAGTTATAGCATCATTTACAGTGCAAAATATGACATAAGAATTTTGCCCCCTTCAATAGAAAAAAATTAAAGTTAAAGAAGGCCATCAAGCATTCTCACCCAGTCTTCTTGTTTTTACCAATCCACAGTGATAGAAGTGAAGTAGGATCTGGCATGTACCATGGCCAGGGCAGGGGTGCGTATCAGAGACTATGGAGGGGTCCAGGTTAATCCTGAACCCATCGTAATAGAAGAACCTCAAGATACTTTCCTGGAAGACTACATATCACCAACAAAACTGGTCAGTTCAATTATCATGCTTGCTCATATACTTCTCATTGAGAATCATTGTTTGTAAATCATCCTTCTTTGCTCACTTTTTCAGTAAGTGTAATTTAATTGCTAATGGCAATGTTAGAATTACTATTGACTGTTTTTAATTTGAACTGTTTTCTCTTTTTCTGTCTTCAGATGTTTTTTGTTTAGCTTTCCTCATCTTTATTGCTAATTGTTCTATTGTACTCTTTTCTTGATTAAGATATAAATGAATTTGATGAACTCTTGTTATGATGATAATCATTCAGATTACCGGTAGAACTGATGGAAAGATTGATAATTATAAAAAAAGGAAAATGTAGAGAAGATAAGATGGAAAGCTTTCATGAAACAGACAGTGGCTTTTCACACCTCCTTACCATCATAACATGTGTTTTCTTCTCCGATGAATTTAAGTTTATTAAAGTTCTTGTATTCTGTATTGAAGGAATGATGATATATGTATACCTTCATAATGTATGTTTTCTCTGACAACCTCTTCTACAGAGAGCATTGACTGGAATAGAAGATCTTGAAGATGTGAAATTCCTGGAGATGAGGGTGGATACCTCTGAGACAAGTCTTGGAAACTTTGGTAAGATGCAAAGAGAGGTCTCATTTTTTTAAAGACATTTCCAAAACCTCTTCATATCTTGATGAATGCAGATCCTTATTTTCAGTTGTGGCAATTGTAAAAAGATATCAGGTTTCCCGAAGACAGGCACGTTGGGATGTTGAGGGTGTTTTGTGGTGTACAATGGTTTTCCCCCTCAATGTATTGATCGCTCGCAACGTTCCGACCCTCTGGCGTAAAAAAAAAAAATACTTAAGAGCCTTGATCTGAATTTATCCTTTAAATCCCACTGATACATCCATGCCCTAAATAACCCTGAGTGTTTGTCTTGGGGGTGATATTGCAAACAAATACATGAGTAAAAGTGTGCCCCTATTGAGGTCCAGAAGGTAAATGTAATTACCGGTATCATATTTCATTTCATCCATCATGATTCGTGTCCTGCCTAAAGTGGCTTGACTGAATTGTCAAGGTTTTCATTGTTTTTATTAATGCTATATTGTCTTTAGTGGTGTGTTTGTAAATTACATTTTGCACAAAATAACTTATATTTTGTATTCATGAATAATAAGTATCATTGCAAAATATAATCAGGATTCCATTCAAGACAATTCCTCCAAAATTACAGTATTTATTTTGAGCAGGAAAAGTCCTGTTGTGTTTTAGGTCCTTGAACGTTTCCTTGATCATCTTGTATTTTCTTTGATTATTTAGGCTGATGATAGGCAGTTAAAGCTAATCTTGAGCTCTGGTACGGGCATCTTATGTCGAGAGGACATGGCTATACTTCATTCCGGATTGTTTATCCTGCAGTAGATTGATTGTTTGAACCAGACAACATCACAAAAACTTGCTGGAAATCATCTTAAAAAAAAAACAACCACCCTCATTTGCACATAGTGACCCGTGTTATAAGCACATGGTGACGGGCCCACTTACCTTGATTTCCTTATCTTTCTATGCTCATTACTCAGCCCCTATACATTTTCTACCAAAATTGTTTGGCACATGTCATTTATTTGTAATCTTGAACATTCAGTGTAAGTTTTGTTGGATTCTGTGAGGACTCAAGCTTATCTTTACTGTTTAGTTACAGCACCTAATGTAGCGAATCCTCTGTCATTACAGGAGCTATGTTGCCCAATTTGAAGCAATTGAAACTGAATGACAGTCTGATAGCATCAGTGAGAGATCTAGGTACTGCTCTGGATATTCTTGGTGTTCTTTGGATGGCAAGATGCTGTTTGAGTGATCTAGATGGTCTCAGCTCTATGTCATCGTTACAGGTAATGTTGGGCAGGTCCAAGATGATTTTAAAGGTATAGACCAGTTTTGGAACGGCCCCCCTCTCAAAAAATGAAATGGAAGCTCTTATTTCCAATCGTGTGAAAGAATTATGTTTTGACTAATACGTGATGTTACAAATTTTGCCGGGAAACCACCTACTAATTGATATATTTGGTAAATTATACCGATCCGGACTGGATAGATATCGCGATCACGTATATAGTCCCATATACATCTTTCTGTGTACAGTGCTTGTAACTTTACCAAGACTGGGCCAAATTTCTTATCATTTTGATGATTCCAGAACCTTGCAGTACACACCAATACTTATATGCTAGATGATCAACCTTTTCTGTTCGATTCCACACGTTTCTTTCACAATGCAATCGCGTGACTAGAACTGGTGTATACCTTTAAGCTATATATATGCAGGGCTCAACACTAACAGGCACCCAAGACACAAGGGCTCCCGTATCTAAGTCCAGACCACCAACATTTTGAAACTATTTTCCTAGGGCTCATACATAGAGGAAAAGAGGACCTTGAGGTTGTAGGTGTCAAAGCTAATCTTGAGCTCTGGTATGGGAATCGTATTTTGAGAGAAAATTGCTATGATTTATTCTGGATTGTTTATCCTGCAGTAGATTGGCTGTTTGAACCAGTGAAATAAAAACAAACGCACAAATACTTACTGGGCATCATCTTCGATAAAACCACAACTCCCATTTGCACATAATGACCTGTGTTAAGCACATGGTGTCTGGCCTATTTCCAGATTTCCTTATATTTCTATTAAGTTCATTACGCAGCCCCTAGTACATTTTCTACCAAAATTGTTTGGCAAATGTCATTTAATTGTAATCTTGAACATTCAGTGTAAGTTTCGTTGGATTTTGAGAGAATTTAATTTCTATATTTACCAGAACTCAAGTTTATCTTTATGCTAATCTTTATCTTTTTGCCCGGTATACACGGGACTCACTTCAAACCTTACTGTTGTTTTGTATCCGCTGATTTTGTAGAATTTGTCTTTGCCGAATAAAATAATAATTAAAAAAAATTCTTCAATCTGAACTCCCTCCCAGAAAGGTTAGTGTGGAGCCCTGCCATCTGTTATCAACTGTATCTATGATTTTAGTATGTGATTGTTTCATTGAGTTAGCAGCTCTACTCGAGCTTAAATCAAACAAAATATGATTAAATGAGAGATCATCTATGTGGGGCCTAGAGGGTTTTAAATCATATAATTTTTACACAAAGTTAACACCCTTCTGGCTCCAAAGAGACAATATTCTATGTGAACTGCGGGGTGTTTCACAAAGACTAGAATCGACTTTAAGTTGGACTTCTATGACAGGCTGTTCATGTCACTATTTGCTCTCACCATTTACTGGCATTGGTCTCTCAAGAGACATACAAATCATGGTCACAAATCTACAGAATTTACATTTGTTGATAATTCATTATTGAAGGAAAAACTATTATCTAAATATCATAATAGTGAGAGCAACCAGTGGCATGAATGGCCTGCCATAGTTAAGTCCAACTTAAAGTCGATCCTAGTCTTTGTGAAACACCCCCCTGATCTTCATAAATTCCACAATGCTTGGTAATGTATAGCACCAAGTGATTGGACTTGCATGTTGTCTATGTCACTGTATGTGTGATTGATACTATATTAACTTCTGTCATTTTCTCTGTTTTTGTTTTGAAATAGGAGTTGTATCTTGCCTATAATGATGTTTCAGATATCAGTCCATGCAGTATGTTAGAAAACCTTCAATTGCTAGACTTAGAAGGGTAAGTTTAATTCTCGATGAAGCTTAACTACCGTACATGGGCTCTTACTTTGTAATCTACTGTTAATGTACAAAATAACTTAGGTTAAAAATATATATTTATTTAGTATTATTTCAACAAGATAGCCCCGTCAGTAATTGTAATATTGTTATACTTGGGGGCCCTGTATAACGTAAAATGAACAGATTACATTTATTGGCATATTGTTACATGGTGAAATAGCGATCAAGATGGCTTTTGGGGGAAATTTGAACGCAGTACCTGAAAAAGGAATTCATTTTGCCTTGATTTGGTCTTGCATTTTACCTAGTTTCTGTGTTTTGTTTTGTTTTATTTTATTTTATGTAATGGAATTAACCCAAAGTTTGTTTCTCTACTGTACCATACTGTATAATCATTTTAAATTGATTTTTCTATCAAAGCTAAAAGAAATGTACCTTTAATATATCAAATGAATATTAAAGACACATTTAACTTTGATTCACCATTTCATCCTGGTAAAAGTGTTTCAATATAAATCATTTCAAACAGGAACAATGTAGATGACATAGCCCAGGTGGAGTTTCTTGGACTGTGTAGTAAGCTGAGAGCACTTTCATTAGAGGGAAACCCAGTCTGTTTGGCACCCAACAAGGAATATAACAAGGTAAGATCAATCTTTGTGATTCTGGCTGGGTGATGCTGAGCTGCAGGATTACTACCTTATTATACAAGAATAGTTCAACATTAAAAAAAATAATCAAACTAAATTGTTATTCTAAATACCATTGAAAAATCCACCAAATCTTTATCTTCTGAATCCCTCTTTTCCACAATAAGTTACTGATTTTGGTTGTATTTGTTAGTATCCTTGTGATGTATGATACTAATAATTTATGCTCCATAAAAATTAATCAAATATATCACTGGGAACTTTGTCTCACAAAGCCATCATAAGCTTTTTTAAAGTTCTCCTTTTTCATTTTATACCGTATGAAACCTAAGAAAAAAACCCAATTGCAGTCCTAACCGTATGTGTCTTGATGAAATAAAGCCTGTTGCAGATGTTACCGGAGCTCGTGTCCGGTCAGCCCTCAAACGGTGTATGACTGGCACATGCCCTGTATAAAATATAGACGAGGCTGGCCTGCGTATATTATGTACATGTATATCTTTGACAAGATAAGCGAAGAGAAAATTTGATATCACAGCATGTGTATGATCACCCCTAAACGATGTTTGACTGGCACTGACACCATGTACTAATTAGTAACTTCTAACATATGATTGGGTTTTGTGTATCTTAACATGCTATGGCAGAATTCAAACAAAGATTTCTGTCTCCTCTTGTTCCTTAATCTTTCTCCCTTGATGTAACACCAGGAGGAGAGTCCACCATACAACTATCGTCTCGCCGTCTGGAAAGCTGTCCCTCAGCTCAAAATCCTAGACGATGAGGTCCTCAACACTGCATCAACGTCCTTGTCGACGTCGAACCTTCAACCCAAGGCTCTGAATCTAAGCACCGATTGGTTGTTGGTGAATGGTTCCATTAAAGATACGCTAGGATCAGTAGACAGTGTAGCATCAGATGGCAGTGGGGGTAAGTTGTAATATTAATTTGCACAGAGTGAAATACTTCTAACGTGTGTGTCAAATACTAATATAGGGCTAGAACCCTTTTCTGAATATTGCATGTATTATTTAACATTCGAAAGGATATGACCCCAAAAATAGGTGTGAATCATTTCTCTGACATGTGAAGCATGTAGGTCATGACGGTATGAGATCAGTATGGCATTATCTATTTCTTAACACTGACAGAATGTAACTATGCTAAATGATAAAAGGAGAAAAAAAATACTTGTTTTATTACACAGTAAACAACAATCAGTTTGATTTCTGATATGCTTCCTACATTTTAAATAGATACATGTACACGTATTTGTACAGGGCCCCTCCTTATAAGCTTTGCTTTCTTAGGGTTCCTTCCAATATATTTCTTGTATGTATTCATTATATAATTATTATGTTTTTAATGGAAAAACAAAATTGTATTGGATTGAAAATAATTCTATTTGACCACAGGAAAAGACTTTCAAAATTATTGATTACTACCTTTTTATAAGAGAAATTCAATGAAGTAAATTGAAAGAGAAATTGATAGAAATCCTGTTTTGTTGTCCTTAGGGTCGCGACCCAAGACATCAGCCAGACCAGGATCAGCAGCAGGTAGACGACCAGGGTCAGGCTCTGGACGACGACCTGGGACAAGCATGAATCATCGACCTATGACCACAGCGGGAGGAAGGCCAATGACTTCTGCTGAGAGACCTGATACTGGAGGTGAGATTCTCTATATTATGAGTTAATGCCTTTCTGGCTCCAAATAGACAATCTGTCTTTCTCCATGATTTTTTTAATAAAATGATTCAAATGGATGTTGATATAATTGATTTATTATTTATTTATTGGTCTATAAGAATTGATCAGCAGCACAGGCTGAGGGGTCAGTTTACAACTAGAATATTACAATATATACAATAATATTATAAACATAGAATGTATAAAAAAGAATATAGTATGTATAAACAAAACAAAAAATGCATTTGTCATAATCTGTTATCACCATTCACTGTGATGACTGTGCATTGGGACATTTGTCATGAGCTATGTAGAATCAATTTCAAACCTTGATCAAGCAACTTCGTCTTACCTAGAGCTACTGAGGGAACCCGGTCAAGGCTTTGAGGAGCAAGAGGAAAAATATGAAGGTAGACGAGCTGAGATGCATGCTTGCTTCAGAATATAAAGTGTTGTGTAGATTTTCAACTCATTCAGTACAACTTGTGAAATAACCATGCACGTCAACTTTGTTAACAGTAGCTGTTGAAACCCTTATTAATGAAAATCATCACCCTCATTCTACTCTGGATAGGTTCAGACATTGTTGCCGACGGTGATGACACGAGTGACCTGACCCATGGAAGTGGAGGGGTCATCTGTGGAAACCCGGTCAAAGCTTTGAGGAGCAGGAGAAAAAATATGAAGGTAGACCAGCTAAGATGCATGCTCGCTTCTTGTAAAGTGTCATGTAGATTTTCAACTCATTCAGTACAACATGATTTCTGATAACACACTTCTATATTTGTCTATGTTATGACAAATGGGATTGTATTTTTTGAAGCAAAAGGGATACAACTACAACCTTGTTCATTGTGGATAGAGGCATCCATGTAGATTACATTGAGAAAGATAGGACAGAGAGAGAGAGAGGGGGAAGGAAGAGAAAGAGAGAGAGAGGAGGAAGGGAGGGAGAGAGAGAGAGAGAGAGAGAGGTTGGGGGTAGGGGTCTAATGAGTACCTTTATCTGTATTGTCCCTTCATTTCATCTTGCACTTGTCTCCTTACATTGGTGATATTTGAAGCTGATTTTTTGTTTGTACATTCACATATATGTATATGTACATGTTAATTAACCAGTATGGTACCCCAAGTATACAGAGCAAAGTATTTTTTTTTGATTGAGCCCTTTAAATAGTAAGCCTAGCTTTGAATTTAAACTCTTCTCCTTTAAACACAGAACCCAATGTCGCAACAGAACACCACAATGTTGATGTTACTACAACACAAACCAGAGCACACATATGATGCATTAGAGGAAGAAGACTGGGAAGATGGTAGATCGAAGGAAGACATCTTTGACGAGCTCCGGACTTGGAAAGAAGCTCATGAAAGGTATGATACAAGTTTCTCCATGGATTTAAAATATTAACTACTAGCCCAATTCCTTATATCATCTGTTGAGAATCAGAAAAGCGTTAACTGTCTCTTCAAAGTGGATCATATAATGCTCTTCTGGCTCTCATCATTACAAAGCTATTTTACAGTTTCTACCATAATAATCCCATTAATATTAATTTATTTGTAACTTTGCACACTTAGGCCTGTTTATCAAAACGCAATAAACCAAAGTGGTTTTTATCATGAATATATTTGTGTAATGCACTTAACATTTCTGGGACACATTTCACAAAGCCTTTTGTTCAATGACAAATGACAAAAATCAGTGACAAATCTGCTGATAACCAATCAGAAGCAAGGATTTCACTAGCTTATAACAAAAACTGTCATTTGTCACTGATGACAAGTTTTGTGAAATGGGGCCCTGATTGTTATAGCAGGTAAGAGAATACGTGTGGGACCTTCATTGCATGCAGGTTCTTTTTTTTCACCCTGTTTGCAATTCATTAAAAAAAATCACCTTGGTTTGCCACGCCATATGTGAAGGAGCCTTTATGAATTCTTCCTTCTTCTCTGTCTCCTGCAGGAAAGTAGAAGTCCGTCTCCAAGATCTAGAGCCTCAGGTCCTGAAGATCACCCACAGCGATGAGGAGGAGGAGACTAATAACAACCTCCCAGTTACATCTGGTAGTCATAGTAACCAGGTTGATGATGAATTAGACGATGATGATGATGATGTGGATGTTGGGGTCTATATCCCACCCACACCGTCAGATTCGCCGATTGATGGAAGATTGCCGACCCCACCCAAAGAACCAAAGTCACCTATAAGGGCTCCAGTCAGACCTAAAACAACTGCAGGTGAGTATATCAACGTTGGACATCAAATACAAAAAATAGATCCAGATGGCGGTAACAGGAGCTTAAAAAACAAGAAGTAATCTTTATGAAGCCCTTTAGCCTAGTCATGTACAATATTATAGTTCAAAACATCTGTGTGTTTGCCAAGTCAACTACCCTACATAACTAATTATACAAAACATTATGATTAAAGTAATTTGGTAATCTAAGATCTTTTAATTTGAGTGATCTAATTAAATGAATCAATCTCTGTAAATAAATCATACCATAAAGGCCGACACATCATACCATGTACGACAGATGTTTTGAACTCTTATGTCCCTTAGTTGGAGACTACCGAGTTCGTCGTTTCCGTCAGCGTTCCGTTGACGAGGGTTTATCCCTGGACTCCTCCTCCGACACTCCTCGGCTATCCCAGGAATCTCGTTCCTCATCTCTAGGTGATTCTGGTCACATGAGTCCAGGTACTTTCCTTGGTTCCTTCCCCTCATCACCGGTCCTAGGTAGGATAGAGGATAGACCGTACTCCGGTCCAGCCGTTGGGATCAGGACAATACCGTAAGTACAGAGATTTGTTGGTTGGTTGGTTTTACCTGACCGCTAAGAAAGCAAATGTATGCTTCTAAGTAAGCAACCAGGGGGCCGACGGCTTTAAGTCCTCTCCGAGGGACTTGGTAATGAGAATTAATGCCTTACCAAAGGGCACTAGCGCATTGACTTGGTTTCTAAGAGAACTTGTGTGTGCATTAAAAGGCTATTCTATCCTTTCAAAATGAAACGTAAGTCAAATTTTGATTACGAGACCACTGCTCTACCACTAAGCCATCGCGCCTCCATATAAGTTAAATATGGAGAAGTTTAGTTATGTCAAAGTTGAAGTAGAATATGTGACTTAGTAATAACATCTAACTCCTGACTTTATATCTTCTAGTATCCTAAATCCATGTAGTTTATAGCAAAGTTTTATGGTAATTTTTTTTATTTTTTACTTAGAATAAGTTTACGTAGGCTTACCTTGAAATAATCGATCAAGGGGTTATACAATGGAAATATGGGGAGAAGGTCTACTTAAGAATATGTTTCAAACTTAGAGCTTTAGCACAATTGTTATTGATTAGTATAAAAACCTCATATGTCCTTTCACACATGTAAACACCACTGTACGTTTTACACTTGATTATACTTCCTGCATTAAACACTATTATGCTTTGTATAATTTTAAACCTAATATACTGAGAATGTCAAATAGTTGTTCACAAGCTTGTTTTTGTTTTTGTATTTTCACAGGGAGGTACAACAAGTTGACAAGAACGCTCCAAAGTCCATAGACCCTCATAAGCCAATCATCCGCTCGTCTGTGAACACGCCCCCAAATAGACTCATGGGATTGATATCCAGACCGGTCACGGCTCGTGCTGCACTCCAGCGGAAAGCTTTGCCTAGTAGGACTAAAAACAATCCATATACTAGTATGTGATCTACTAGCCTATAGATAGAGTTGGACTAGTCTAGGATGACAGTGTAGCACCTCATTCTGGCACAAGTTTGTTAATTGAATAGCAGGGCTTGGACTGCCCTCTAGTGACAAGCATTAACCAGCAGGACTAAAATGAATTCCTATACTAGTATGTGATCTACTAGCCTATTGTTACAGTTCGATAGCAGTGTAGCACCTAGTTGTTGTGCAAGTTTGGTATTGAATAGCAAGACTTGTATCATGTGACAGACCTCGTCTAGTAGAACTATACATAATCCTTAAACCAGTGTGTGATCTACTAGTATTACGTCACATGAGGACCATTCAAGTATTCTACTGAAGAGTATTATTCAGTTGAAGTGTGGAGAATGGCTAGAAATGATGGAACAAGAAAAGCTGTACATACATATAGGCTGGTTCCTGCATGCCTCCTGTGTGTATCTGATGATGATGATCGATCAATGATTGTTTGACCTGACGGCTCAGAAAGCATATACTTGTAAGTAAACAACCAGGGGACCAACAGCTTTAAGTTCTCTCCAAGTGATGCTGAACTATCAGAGCTTCATGACAAGTGTGAGTCGCAATCTCTGTGTTAGCCTTCATCATAGTTTGGATTTAGCATGACTAGATTCGTTGTAAGCTTTAGTGCTGGGACAGCTGTATTCACCCGTCTTCTGGGGTTCCTTAGCAAGACAATGTCTTGTAATGCCCAGCCATAGCTTATCAAGAACACCACTGCAATGGTTGCATATCCTGTACTGCAGTGTGATTTTTAGAAGAGAGGAAAGCCGTACATCAAGCTGTTCATTATTATATCTAGCTGTGATGACATCATGAGTTCCAACCAACTTACAGGCATCTCTTCAAGATGTTCATGCGTGGGTATATAGTCGTTCGTGAAGTAGGCAACTTGGTGATCACTCCCGATCACTACATAACACTGAGCCAATGGGTATTACGTTCCTGTGCGTACGTCTGTGTGCTGCCCTCTATATACCCACTCTTGAGCAACATTGGATCAGGATCACTTGTCTCCTTGGAGGATCAAACACCCTGGTTTGATCTTGATGCCATCATGATCAGCTTTAGTTCCAGTCATTACATGGAGGGGCTGTGGACTAACGGATAGCTCTGAACTACGGATCACAACATCTGTGGTTCAAATCCTTGCCACAGCACTAATGTCCATTAGCAAGACATTTATTCTACATTTGTCGCATTCAACACAGGGAAAGGTAATATGTCCTGAGGAATTTGAATACCTTATCAGGGCAGTATGAATAAAACCAGGGTTGTATAATTTACAAATAATACATGTTTGCGAGTGCATTAGTGAATACATGTATGCACTGCACGCTGGTTAAGTCACAGTAGGATAATGAACGAGACTTGTCGAGTTCATTGTCCGTCTCATTGTGACTTAGCCAAGTGCAGTGCATATCACTATAAATGCACGAGCTAAAAACATGTATTATTTGATTTATAAGATTGGTCTACAATATGAGTATAAAGTTGAGAAATTGATGGTTGTTAATTATCACCAAAATGCACTCCCTGTGCATATGGTAAAAATTAATGCACGCACACGTGATCCATTTCGACGCTTCTCATTGGCTACATTCTTGAACCCATTTTATAATTCATGTATAATAAACCTATGAATAGGTAACTAAATGGCACAATGTAAGTGATACCAACTGGTGAGGACACAATACAATTCAATGCCACCATTGATGGGATGTTTGCCAAACCCAATGAGCAGAGCCATCAGTGTGCTTGATATTAATTGACCTTGAACTACTGGCCCTGAAAATCATTGCATCCTCGTTTTAGGGATCTACTGAGTTCTGACAATGTGTGAGTGCTTGATATCTTTAGGGAATTATAACAGTCATTAGTGAACTTTGACCTTCAAGTTTTTTTTTAATGAAAGAATCATAGTTTCATGTGTAGATAAATATTGGCATGATGTGGGGTGCATTATATATTAAATTTTGATACAATTGAATTCATGCATAGTTAACTATTGAAGCACGGCTAGTTCGAACTTCAAGAACATATTTTTCAAAATATTTACATCACCATTCCTGATCTGACAGCACATGTGTGTAGAATTCAGAAGGCTATTAATAAGACCAGTGTATGGACTCTGCATAGTACTACTTGATCAAAATAAATTGGCCAGCTTGGACACCCTTAGAGCGGTTATATCCAACTTTATTTTGATGTGTTATAGGCTTATAGCAGAGTCCATGGTCTTTCTGTCAATCTTAAAAGAGATTTTGTCATTTTGCAGTTTTAGCAAAGATGCTCTACAGTGAAAGAAATCATTAGGTTTCTTGTGTATTTTGCACTACACTACATTTTTTTTTTATAGAGAAACTTTAGGAATGAAAATATTGAGAAGTAGTTAGTTATGAGATATCAAATTTGTTAGTGAATATAAGCAATGTAGATGAATAGTCGTTATTTTATGATTCCAATGGAATTTATTGACTACTTATATTAGTCTTTGTGAAGACTAGTAAATCTTTTTAGATACAGTTAACAACAAAATTATTCATACCCCTTGTAAATTTAATGATTTTTGTGGGTTTCTTTTGTAAATCAAGATTGAAAGGTGGACTGGTTGAATTAGGGACTTTGTTCAATATTTTTAGATGCAAGCTTTGATATGTCACATCTCAAGAAACATAGATTGGGACAAATCAATTTTTGACATACTAAAAAAAATGGAAAACTTGTTAAGAGTATGAATAGTTTAGTTGTTAACTGTATACTTTGTACATGTAGTTTAGGTTTAAATCTTTTCTTGCTGTGTATCAAAACCCCCAGACGGTCACAGTGTTTGGGGTAATTGCAGGGTTTCTACTGTCAAATAAAATATAAAAGCAAATAAATAAACAAATCTAACATGCTATGAAGGGGGCAGCTTGTGATATATAAATTTGAAGGTCTAATATAAAGCATTGAATACTGGGCTTTGTTATGGTTTTGTACTACCGATAGTATAATTTATCTTAAATCATTTCATTCTCATTTCATTGATGGTTTAATTATTAATAGAATCAACATTTTTGGAACTAGTACCAAATTATTATTTAAAAAACAAAAACTTGTTATAAAAATCTGATACATTCGATGATGAATGTTACCTGAGGCAAATTTTCAGTAATAATATTGATTTATTAATGTTGTCATTGTTCAGTTTACTACATAGTAGAGGTAGTAGAGATACTAGAGATATAGTAGATAGTGATAAAAAACAGGAGTGAGTTATATATCTAAGAAAAGAGAATGTATTCTTGCCTTTTCTATTCTAGTTCCGTCCAAAGAAATAACTTGACTATCACACACCATGCATGTCTTTCATCATATCATCTGTTCAGAACCAGAGGAGTGTTTCACAAAGACTAAGATCAACTTTAAGTTGGACTTAACTATGGCAGGCCGTTCATGGCACCGGTTGCTCTCACTATTGGTCTCTCAATTATGATCTTTGGATAATATTTTTTCCTTCAATAATGAACTATCAAAAAATGTAAATTCTGTAGATTTGTGACCATGATTTGTATGTCCCTTGAGAGACCAATGCCAGTAAATGGTGAGAGCAAACAGTGGCATGAACAGCCTGCCATAGTTAAGTCCAACTTAAAGTCGATCTTATTCTTTGTGAAACACTCCCAGAAGGGCCTTAACTCTGTATTGAAGTATATGAGTTAACACCTTTCTGGCTCCGAACACAGGATTTCTGTCAATGCCTTGAAAACATTATTGTAAGTTGTGTTATTATCAATTGGACTGAAGTACTGAAAATACACTTTTTTCAGGAAAAATATAGCTTTGATGATTTAAAAAAAAAATCAATGTTCAATTGTAGGAGATGTTGAGAACGAAGTTTTGATTGATTTAAAGGCAGAAATAATTTCTACATGTATGCAGTGCTCTTGAACCTTAGCATTTCGATGTGCCAATTTTTTACCAATATGTGTGATGTATTTGTAATAACTTGTCTTTAACGCTAGCATACAAATATGTATTTCTTTTAGTATTTATGGGATGTAATGTAGTATGTAGTACCACTCTTTAGCAATATGGTGCCCTTGTGAATGTATTTCATTTTCATTCTCTCGTTTTAGTAAACCTTTGTAGAGTAATAGTCAAATAAACCAAGTTTGAAGAATAGCATTGAATACAGAAATACAGACATACTTAAGCTTTTTGTATGTACTTTTGTATGTATGTCTTTATTCACTGCTATGATTCTATTTTGTAGTTCTGATCAGCTGTTGTGAAACCAAGTTCCATATTGGAAGAAGACACTATCATCTTTAGTATTGAAGTACACCCAGGTGTTAAATGGGTACCCGGTAGGATGCGAAAGTTAAATGTGGTTGGATGAGCAAGTGGCGTTTGTAAAATGGCGACTGGCCGAAATGCTCCCCAGGGAGTGGAGAATGTGTATACAACTATACATTGTGTGCAGGTAAGCCTGAATCCGATGACTGGGGTAATAATATGTGCTGCGCCTAGAAACAAAGTATTAGGGGCATTATTATTATGTAATTGACAGGGCAATAGAATGTTTATTTCTGGATTCCTAGTACTTCTAAGCACTCTTTTTCCCTGATACCAGTGATTTCTTCAAAATCCTTGACTGTAATGGGGGGAAACAATTCTCCATGTTTTTCCCCTAATTTATAGGATAGATTGGAAGCCTGTTAAGGTCTTTATCATTTCATTGACCAGCTGTTATCACTAAAGGGGAAATCCATGCAGGACTTCTTTAATTTATTATACAATCATTACATCATTCTTTAAAGTTATTGATAAAATAAGATTCTTTTTATGGTTTGGAGTGCTTCTTAGGACTTAATTATTGCAATCTGTGAAGGGCAATTTCAACCTTTGTAATAAAGCTGAGTTGTGTGAAAAATTGAAATTATATGGTTCTAAGCAAGAAAAACCAAAAACTTAGTGTGTGGCCGTGTGTAAGTTGTGCTTGAATGCTATTTTTCTAACCCAGATATTGCCTGTATTTTCTTTGAGTTTATTTAGCTATGGTAAAGTGTATGGAATTGTATTTCATCACAACTGTATCATTTAGTTCAAGTTCATTAGTGTAGTCTTTCTGTAAATTCATATGATTATATTTTTTCAAATTGTAAGTGAGTGCATATGACAAGTACATCTTGTTGGCAATAACCATTTCTGACTTCTCAGTCATGCATGAACTCTTAGACTTGTTTTGAAAAAACAAAACAAACAGGCCTTAAACATGCACATGTGATTGTTTAACATAGTTTTCAAATTTCAAGGAATGAGATTTTGAATTTCCATTAAAAGCGTGAATAGTTATTATAATAGAGTGGAAATGAATTCAAAGATATTTTCTTCAAAATAAAGCATTTCATATTCATTCTATGACCAAATACACTGTATTTTCCTTGTAGCTTAGGCTCTGCATGCGAGTGATATGCTCTATAGATATTTTCTTTGTGAAGATGAATTTATTGAGCTTTTCAAATTGACCAAACTTGTGTGATTGAGAACTGTACATTTTGTATGATATAAATAAATGTAAACAATGTCTATCATCACTTGTTTCTTTGTAATCTGATTTATGTTGTGTAATAATAATAAGTCCGGTTTCTTGTACAGCAAAAACAACAAGTTTGCTTTCCCACTCTCAAACCCAACAACATTAGGCCAAAAAAAAAAGATTTTGTATTGCCCTTTAGGTGCCAAAACATGGGTCGGTCGGTCGTAAATCTTTTTTTTTTTTTTTTTCAATCTTTTTATTTATTTTAATTCTCCCTCTTTGGACTGATATTTCTCAGTTTTGAATGCTTTACCGGTAATACATATTTTTTTTCTAAGAACGGTTAAAATATAAAAAAAACTTTTTTTAAAAGCCGACAGTAGATTTTAAGATATTTGGGTCCGTCGCAAAGGGCAATACAACATCTTTTTTTTTAATGCCTAATGGAAAACACACAAATTTGGAAGAAACTACAAAATTTGACTTAACGTTTCATTTTGAAAGGATGGAATAGCCTTTTAATGCACACACAAGTTCTCTTAGAATACATTTTAATATGTACATGTACAAATACATAATCTATACAATTAAACACTTTCTTTTCTGTAATACTTTCTTTTTCGCCTATCTACAAACTGAGTCAACATTGACATTGCATAGTCAGATGGGAATTTCAGCTTCTTGTCTTTAACAGTACTGAACACATTCACAAACACAAACTGTAACAATGGCTATGGAAGCTACACTGAAAAATGTCCAAGTTCAGTGATGCATGTTGGCATTAACGGTCTTATTACAAAATTCTTGTTTTAGAAACGATTGATATTCCTTCACTTTTTCATGGTGAATACTAAAGATCATTAACAATCCAAGCCTAAAAGAAGTACATGGTATACAGGTTCTAACTCGGTCACACCAACGAGACCGACACCAGACTGACTACAAACCGATCAAAACCTTACATTAACCCCGCATAGCCAAGTATCGGTCGGTTTGGAGTCGGGTGGCAGTGTGACTGAAGTAGTACTCTTTGTAACTACATGTACCTGAGAGATTACTACAGTCAAACCTGCTTTAGTGACCACCTGTATAGAAAGACCACCTGTCTACAGAGACCACATTTTCCTGTTTCCCTTGAAAATGGTTTCTTATTGAAACATGTACTAAAGGAACCTGTACATAAAGACCACCTGCCTATAAAGACCACTTTTCTTGTCTCCCTAGGGTGGTCTTTATAGACAGGTTTCACTGTAGTATAAAACCAGAGGGGGCCCCCTTGAGGCATGGATAAGTAGGGTAACTACATGTATTTGACTAACTTGTATTTCTGACTCACTCAAAGGACAAAAACTGCTCATTCCAATGTTAATACAGTCATACCTGGTTTAGAGACCACCTGTCTACAAAGACCACTTGTCTCCCTTGTGTGGTCTATGTAGACAGGTTTCACTGAACCAATTGATTTTAAGTAAAAAAAAAAAAAAATCAAATTTATTGTCCCTGAAATAACAATAATTTTCTCTCTTCATCCTGTACCTGTTTATTTTATCAAATAAAAATGTCTACCAGTATTCACACGGTTGGCTACCATTTCATAAAAGATTTTTTTTATCATTACCAAGTTAACATAGCTGCAAGAAACTACAATTCAATTGCCTGGAGAAGGGCAAACATTTTGTAAAAGAAACGTGTGCCGTAAGGTGTTCAAGTTGCCTCAGACATAATATTTTGGAAGTGTTTAAAAATGACAAGGCAAAATATCAATTTGAGAAGGAAGCTGCAGCTGGTCGTGAGTGGAATCAATTTTTTTATTTCTTGTGTCACCCTGTTTTTATACACTTGGAAGAGATATTCAATATGTTGTAAAACCAGATACTTTCACGTACATTAAACGTAGCAATTTTAAACGCGATCCAGATTTGCAAAAGTTAAATGCTGATAAACTAATGAATCAGTTACTGAATTTGTGCAACTTACAAAGTTTCTTGCCTAAACAATGTCCAATGTTTACAAATCAAGAACTTCCTGGCTATAACAACATGCCATCTATTCTTAATTAGACACACTCCTCTATACCACCTCAATGTTCACAAAAGATTCTCACATAATGAAAGTAGCTGATATACATCATTCTCAAAGATATACCGGTACTGTATGTAGTCACTAGACATATGTCAATATAATGTTGTACATGAATATAGTTTGTATGGAATGACTTCATAAGGTTTTTCTAAATATTTGGCTGATTGTATCAGTTAACATGCATGGAAAACAAACATAGTTCATCAATATATTCAATCAAATCTCTCGAACTAAACATTTGCAAATTCATTTCAGATAACGGTTTAGACATACATGGAACTCTTTGTGATTGTGACACTTTTGCAAAACCATTCTTTTCACAGACAATGAAGTGAGTGAAAAATTTGGTATATTCCCGCTACATCCAGTAATAGTATTCCTACATACATTTTGCATTGTAATTTTTTCTTTAGCCTTTTGAGAAAAAAATTCCCCAAAGAATGCACATGAGAACCAAAGTGGAATGGTCTAATAGATGTCTCTCATGGTTATAGTTTGCAAAGCCTTTTTCTCTTTTCTTTGCACACCGATAACAGAGGAAACTGAGAATGATTTGCATCACATGCTTCTATATAGCAGGATAATGGAAGCTGTATTTTGTTGCATAAAGATGCTACACAGTCAAGTTTCCATCTGTGTGAACCTTTCTTTGTGTCATTCAACTGTTGCAATTCTATTTCTTTTCTCTTTTGGTTTTTTCTACATCTATCTTTTATTGATTGAAGCATGACTGTTCCTCAATCGCTTATCTCTACACTCCCATTATTTTTCTTCTCAACTTTTTGGGTGGTCTTCTCTTTCTCTCTCTCTTTCTCTCTCTCTCTCTCTCTCTCTCTCTCTCTCTTTCTCATTGTCCATCTCCAGTCTCTCTGAGGCTACAATATATCTTCTTTTTTCCCCTCCTAGAATACTGTACTTTTAGGTTGCCTGGTTGTGATCAGCACCCCATGAAATTCCCTGATCTATCTTTTTTCTCTCTCCTCAGTCTCATTAGTAAAGAGCAATTGAATGTAAATATGTATATAACAATTTTGGTATCCCGTGCGTTAAGCTATATCAGATTATTAAATGAACGTTTGTAAATTTGTTATTTAATTTGAAAATTCCATTCCCCTATTTCTGTTAAATGATCAAGGATGATTCTTGAATGATCAGTTATTTCATGGGGATACCAATTAATGTGTATTTTACCTGTTTATATGCTTGTGTATTTATCTATTTTGTTTTTGATGCTGTTATTTGTTTTATTATTACCAAACAGGGCCTCATGGAAGACCACCAAATTGGTGATATGTGCCACCCTGTATAAATATCAGAAATAAATAAATAAATTGAATCTACACATCCATAACTCATCTCTTCTTTGCATACTGTACTTTGAGATACCCTGGTTGTGACCGATGTCCCATGAAGCCCCCTTGGGTGACCACCACGTGGGGCGAGTCCTGACTCTTCTGGGGCTGTGGACGAGGCGATCTCTTACCCTTCCCTCCTCGCCCACTTCCTATAGTCTGTGGAAAGAGACAAATAAGCATTCCAGTTTGTAGATGACTTAAACATCATGAATAAAAGGAGAAGTAGTAATTCATAAAACTATAATCTTTTGGCCAGGAATGATTATTATTCCAATCTAAAAAGGCCAGCTACAGTCAGAGAAACTACATAAGTGACCATTGCACACAAGTCGTATCCCAGTACAGTTCTACTTAATGCGTTTCATACTAAATGAAAAACAAATCAGACAATTATAGATGGGTGGCCTTGAAAGAAAGGTAGCCACTATGACAGGTTTGAATGTAAGGGAATTGAACATAGACATGAGATAAAGATAAAGTTTTATTCATGTAATCCTTCATGCAGGAATTCACTTGAGTCAACAAACACAGTACATAAATCAACTGTGCACAATTCTGTGAGGAGGTTACAAGACGTTTCATTCTGACTGACTGTGTGTTGAGAGCCAGAAGGGTATTACCTCTGAATAAAACGATCCGAGTTAAAAGCCTTATGGATCTCAGCATATCAAAGATAGTCTAAATCATTTCAGAAATCCCTTCTTACCTTGCTACTGCCATGTGTCTTTGGTCTTTGAGCCCCTGACCTGGTACAAGCGCTGCCCTGCTGATGGTCTGACGTCACTACTCCAGGTCCGTCATGGAGGGTGCTGTTTGGAGATCTTGGTGTAGGCTGAGGGCTCTTCTCTAGTGAACGGTTCTGAAGGGAGAGCTTGGAGACTGAGAAGTACTGAAGAGCGTGAGGATCACTGCGGCTGTCAGGGTTGACTTCTGACGAGGACTGACGAGGGCTGCTGCCATCGCGATGCTTAGAGGAGAGTGGACGTTTCCGATCTGAAACCCGACTGCGAGGAGAGTAAATGCCAGAGCTCATTGATTTCGCAATTCTAGCAGAGGGTTGCGGACTGGTTTCTTTAATGAGGGAATCTGGAGTGGGTTCAACACTATCTCGGTAAGGATTGTCATCCATTGATATCAGAACATCAAGCTCAGAGACATCCCCGTTACCAAGATCCTGTAAATCTTGTGCAGTGGCTAATCCACTCTTGACTCTCTCTCTTGGAGTAGGTTTCCTCACACGAAGTGAACCATCCACACCCCTCTGGACAGTGGATCGGTCCAGGAGTCTCGGTGATCTCTGCAAGGGACTGGTAGATTCCATTTTAGATTGAGGGGCGACTTGAGAATACACTTGCGCCGGGTGGGTGTGACCCTCGGCAGTGGAGTTCTGTGAAAGAGTAACCTTATAAGACTGTTTGTTAAGGTGGTCTCGTTTGTCAATCTCGAAAGCAGACAGAACATCATCAGGCATACTTGTGAGGGCGCTACCCCCGTCTAAAGATTTTGCTAAGTGTTTGAGCTCTGCCTTCTTGTCTAATCGTCTAGCTTGTGTGCTCATAGTTCCCTTGGCATAATTCTCTTCCTGCCCTCCTGTCACTTTCTGCGTGACAACATTAGAAGGAAAGCCTCTGCAGACGATTTCAAGGTCTGTCTCAACTGTCTTGGAGTGCTTGGTGAGGCCCTTCTCTTGTTGCGCCCTATCTGTTACATTGGCATTTATAGGAATGCCTTCAGTGCAGTAATAATCCCTATCCATCCTCTCTGATCTTGAATCAGAACTGGTTTGGTCTGGTTGAAATCTCTTGGTGATGTCATCACTGACATCACTCGTTGACAGGATGCCATTGCTTCCTGCATCATCAGTGCTTGTACTCACCCTGGTGTTGCTGTTATTATTGTTAGGATCTACATTACGGCTGGCTGGTTTCAAGGATCCACGATAGTGAGTTTCCCCGGAATGGACTGCCGATGCGCTCTTACGTCCATACTTGGCCTGCAGTCGTGCAGCGGAACCCATGCTGATCGGACTCGGGTGGCATTCAGGCTGTGAGGGGGAAGGAGAGCTGCGTCCCCCGTAGAAATCCTGAGCTTTCTTGAAGTGATGCGAGCTGGGGTTGATGTTCTGCTTAGCGTGGAGGGCAGGGTCTGAGATGGGTGTGGCTTCTGTGGTACAGCTGTGGTTCTTGGCCTGGGGAGATGTCTTAGGCCAATTCTGAGTGCTTGGAGACATGAATGCGCTCTCACTAGGGGTCTTTTCAAGGGCATCCTTTATATATGTTTGTCCTATCTGTAGGGGCTGAGGGAATGACAGTTAAAAGAAAATATGTTAGTGAAAAAAACACATAAAATAAAAACAATCTGATTTTGATTGATTTCCTAAAAACTAGCATATCACTTTAGAAGCAATTTCAGAATCAAAAACCATTGCCATGTATAGAGCAATTTGAACTGCAACCATCAGCACCTTTACAACAATGTCTAATTATCACCAAATTGTTGTCAGCATCATCACATATAGAGGATACATGTAGCAAAACCCCCATTCCATCTACTAGCTAGCGCCATCATCCTTAACTTTCTGTCCATCCATCAATCCATCCAATTATTTATCTATCTATCTGTCCATCCATCCATGATCCATCCCTCCCTCCCTCCCTCCACCCACCCACCCACCCATCCATCCATCCACCCATCCATCCATCCATCCATCCATCCATCCATCCATCCATCCATCCATCCATCCATCCATGTCTAGCTATCATCTGTCAACCTACCTGTGCTAATACCTCGCCAGCCAAGATGACGGATTCAGCTTTCTTGACTGGGGTGACAGATGAACTGGTGTTGCCAATGATTTCGGCTTGGCTAAAAGACAAAGGAAATATGTATATTCATAAGCAACCTTTGACTAAGTTACTAAAAGTTGCACATGTATTCGAAATCCAACCAGTGTTAAATTTCCTGCGTAAAGCTTTTTAATACAACTTCATCTAAAGAATTATTGCTATAAACGATTTAATGCATTGCAATTCAATTTTGATAGACTGTGTAATGGTTTCCTCGTAACTCATGAAATTAAAAAAAATCTTTTGCTGTTTTTGCCTTGTACAAAGGAATCAAATTATGCTAGAAGGAACAGCTTGTTCCTTTCAATGTTATCATCTATTCAAAAACTAATATATATATTCAAACTAAGAGTAAGAAAGTGAAAGTGATATTTCATTTCACACTGCACAGTTATCTCTCAATGCACAAAGCAACTACTTGTATCTACATTATTAAAAAGCATAATGTATTCAAAATACATAGATTTGATTCATAAATGAGTCTTATGAATACGTATGTGATTGTTATGGATACTCTTACAGAAACAAGCATACAAGTAAACTGTGTATATGATGCAACATGTGCGGGAACAGAAAAATAATTAAACAAAAACAAATAATTAAGTGTGCATTTCTGGCTCAAAGCAAAAAAAAGATAAGTTTTTTAAACAATGAATAATCAAAAACAACAAAACAACACTTCTGAATTAGTCTTTAGAAACTTCTTTCTTAGTATAGCATTTAGTACAAGCTTCACATTTGTGCATGAATTACAGCAAGAAAATATCAAGCGCAAGCCAATATAATAATGCTACACTGTATCCTTTATAAGCAAATACATTTATGGCAAAATGATGCGTTTTTCTTATTATAAAAGCACAAATTAATTATTACCGGAGTAATTATAAATTAGTAAGCAAAAATTGTGCGTAGGATGACTCAAATGGTGATATGTGTATAAGCAGTTACAATGTGTGTAATTGTGTGTGAAAGTGGCTTTGTATGTGTACATCAAACATTATACATGTATATATAACTATATTAAAGGCCAGGTTCATTGAAATTTGGAAAAAAGGCAAATCACACCTTTACAGATTGCTGAGAACATTAACAAAATGACTAAAGTACTTTTAATGCCCTCACTATTGTGAGGAATAAATTAATTGCAATTTTGATACCCTTTCCAAAACCCACTCACAAAGTGAAATGACGGCGTTATTTACATGCGATAAAATGACGTCACATTATGAACAACCTGCAATCACACATTCGGGACAATGTTGGATACCCATTGCAATTTTTAGATATGGGTTAACGTTGTTTGTATATTTACCGCCAGTTGTGATATTTCCTTTATTTTAGGCACTTTGAATGAGATACACTGAATAAATAATACTTTCTACAAATGTGTATTCGATTTTTATGTTATTTACCGTCACATTTGACCATAAAAATCAGGAAAATAATCACATATTCTGAGGGCAGCTCAGCGTGTATGTGTCGGATCTGGGAGTGCCTAGGACATTTTGCATGCTGAACTAACGACTCTTCTGGGGCAAAATATGCGACAAGTTTACATATAATTGTCCAAATATTCATTACGAAAATGTCTGATTAGGCCGATTAGTTTAGATTTTTGATAGATAAATGGGGAAAGTGGAAGTCGAGAAAAGACTTAGATCAGTCCGGTTCGCGATTCACAGCTAGCTCGATCAAGCGCCGGGCCGGCTGGCCTGGCTGTGATATGCGGGCTCATGTAGATACGCAGCGACTGCGGCTGCCCCGACAGCTTGTGCTTGTCCATCGACGGCAAAATCTTCCAGATCTTCTTCTAGGTCTAGATCTCCCAAATCTCCATTGTCGTTGTCGCTGTCCGAGGTACTTCCTTCTTCTATCTCCTCAAAACTCAAATCAAGTATATGCTTTCGTCCATATCGATATTTTCAGGGTGACTTTGATGAAGGTAAACAACGTTGGGTAAGAATGGGTACGGTCCTCAAGAGTCAATGCAATACATGTGAATTGCACGCAAACTGCATCGCGCACCGATCAGCTGAGCGGCCCATTGTATTAATTGTTCATTGTGCTACGTCACTCAAAAATCAGCTGACTTACGATGTTTTCGGGGTCTCGAGTGGGGTGATATTTCGTCAAGTTTAATCAACTTTTATAATTTTCGCACGAATTTACAAGTTACACAAATGTGATAGTTTTACTCAGTGTAATGTTCTGATTACAATGATACCAAATTCAGTCGATTTCAAAATCAATGAACCTGGCCTTTAAAGAGACATTGTCCTAAAATGAATTTCATAGTCAGATAAGCATTTTTCCATTTCAATACTATTCTAGAAACCACGTCCTGAAACATTGCAGGAATACACTAGTAGTGTTTAAAAAAAAAAAGCATCATAAAGAACTACAAATTCAACAAATACAACACTACCAGAATTTTTGGGGTGGGGGAGGGAGATGAAAAGAAAAAAATAGTTCAGGAACAAGAACATAAGAGAGAAGAGGGGAGGTAAAAGAGAACAACCATAAGGCATGGGACTCATGGAGAACATGTTCCATTTCCCCCCTTTTCAGCAGACAGCTTCACACATCAAAATAATTGCCTTGTACGTAAACAGTGAGTTAACTATAAATCAACCAATTTCCAGAGCATTTATCCTTTATATTAAGCCCATTGATCACCCCCTCCCAAAAAAAAAAAAAAAAATCTTTGCTAACAATAGCATCACTTCATAAATGAAATTAGGTTATAAAATGGTGCAAAGTAAAACAAGATTGAAAGTAGTGGCACTAAGCAAAACTTTCAGACAAGGATCCCTAACATTATCCTTCTAAATCTTCAATAATAATAACAATAAACAAGTTACCATAATTATACTTTAAAAAGTCAGAAAGTACAAATCAAATTTCTTGCACTACTACACAATTTGATGAAGTAATGCCATTAATCTGTCTTTCTCGATATACATGAGGATCATCCATCTTCTTCTTTTTTTCTTCAAGTCGAGTATTGGCCTCTTAAATAGAGTACTTTCATAATTTGTGCAGTGCTTTTGTGCCGTGTGCAGGGTGTGGCTGCAAAACTGTCCTTCTAATCCTTTTGACAAGTACAGATTGAGTTTCTAATCAGATGAGGGTCATTGTATTTAAGTATGGGGAATAATTGTTGCTCAGTGCTACCACCAAAGGTAAAAAAGTGTCACCTGGCAATAACAAACAAATCCAATTCATACAAACAAAATACCACTAATAAATTAAATAATACTTACTAATAACACAAATAAACAATGAACAATCAAATATAAAACAAATAATCCTCCAAACAAACTATCAATAAAAATGCCCAAAGATATAAATAACCATTTTAAAACAAATGTTTCAAATAAACTCTGCAGTAACACCACTACGCGTTATACGCCACTCATACTTACATATCAATTGCTACAGCTACATACCCATGAAAGTAAATGTGCAAACATTAAGACACATGATATATATTATATAGATGACTAAATAGGGTAATAGGTAAGATGCTATTATCATCATTAGTAGTGAATATGCAGATGTAACCTTTCAGTCTTGAAAGGAAACTAAGATGCACATTTGAGTTTCCAACAGAAGGACCTTATTAAAGTATGAGGCAGAAAGACATTGATGGACAGCAACTTGTAACAAGGTTTCATCTGTATTCCTCTAGTAGACTTACAGTCATAAGTTTCTGACTGATGATTGTACCCTTCCAAACGATGCCTTTTGGTATATTAGTAATTATTCTGAAGAACATACATGTATATTGATGCCCTACTGCCAGAAACTCAAACATGCAATCAAGTGTTCAGTATAGAGTCCTGGGCCACATTTCACAAAACTTGTTATCAGTGACAAATGACAGTTCCTGTTATAAGGTAGTGAAATCCTGGCTTCTGATTGGTTATCAGCAGATTTGTCATTGATTTTTGTCATTTGTCATTGAAAAAAAGGGTTTGTGAAACAGGTCCCTGAAGTTTGATGCCAGAATTCCATACAAACAAGTCGGCTGGTATTGCTTGCAAAACCTAAAGCTCCATGTACATTAAGCAAACCAGCCAATACCAGTAGGAACTGGCCAATACCAGTAGGAACCAGTCAATACCAGTAGGAACTGGCCAATACCAGTAGGAATTAGCCAATACAAGTAGGAACCAGTCAATACCAGTAGGAATTAGCCAATACAAATAGGAACCAGTCAATACCAGTAGGAACTGGTGAAATGTCGTGGAATAGTTGGAATTATTTCCAGTTATTGCTTTATAACATATAGCTATGAAGAAAGGTTTGATACTGGTTTGCCGTATGTACAAGCCATTACCAGCAGCATGGACAGCAGACATCCAAACCTGAGGACTCTATGGAGGTACAGGGTGTTACAGCATATTGCACACTTGCCTTGAGGGGTAACAGGTAAAGTACATTAATTTTCAGACTTTAATTTATTGCATGAATATATAGAAGATGGAAACAAAAAATGTCCTACAAAGACACAGCTTTCTTTTCAATCTATTTCATCTGAAAATGAGAAATTTATGAAAAGACCACTTGATTGCTACACTGTGTATTATGTATTCCAACATGGTATCATCATAAGGTTTTAAATGGTCTAATGATCTGTTTGATGGTCCCAAAACAAGTGTGCAAGTAAGTTTGTAACACCCTACATGAATGACTATGTGTGAGGTACATGTGAATGTAAGTGTGCATGCACATGGGTTATTTGTACATCGATACAAACACACACATGCAGGGTTGGTGCTGTACACAATGACACGGATTAGCTGTGGGGATCATGCCATGAAACACTGACCCTTGATGTGACCCAAAGGGGTCAGCCCCGCCCTCATTCGGACTAGGGGCAGAATGTGTGGTTCCCATGACGACAGAGAGTTGGAGCGGAATCCCTTGGGTAGATCTGACCTCTGACCTAGCTCCTGGGGGTGGGGTAGGTTGGCAGGGTGGTGTTGAAACCGGGTACGAGAGGATTTTATTTACAAAATGAAGCACTAAAATAGCCATCTGTTAATCTTTAGCAACTATTTTCAAGAAAAGTTACTAGCCTTCGATACAAAATAAACTACCAAAGTCCAAGTTAGTTCTATGGATTAAACCTAGTAGCATGTATTCTACTAAAAAAGTTGAACCCAACAGTAGTTGAGATTGATCTGAGTCAAAATCAACAAAGGGGCATTTAAACACTTGTATTGCTTAAACGCAAAGTCAGGTTAAAAGTTTGATTACCGTACAGTACATGCTCGTGTAGTGGACTTCTCATATCACCGAGTCATGCTCATATTAAGGAAACATTTGACTAACTATAAATGGTCTATAAGCTACAGAGCAAGAGATATGTTATATTTCAGTTCCATAAAGACAGGTAATGCAATTTTTCTACTCAACCAAGGAGCTAACCAAATCTAAGCATTAGTTCACCGCATGCATCTTCCAAAGATGTCGAAACACAACAATTACATACATATGAAGATGGATTACTTAGTGTACACGAGAAATTACAGGGGCAATTACCCAACCCCTGTAATAACTTCATTTGTATGAAAGCAGAACAATAAGGGAGACAGAATGGTGAAAGAGTGAAATAAACCAGACCAATAATAAGAAAGTAAGGAATGTTTGAAATATGAGAACACTAAGTTTATGTGAATCTCAAATTGGCAATTTTTTAATCAGTGGATTGTGACGTAGTGACTGATAACTCTCCTGTTAGTAATGTACAAAAACATCATTAATATCTGTTTTTCTCGTAAGTGCCTTCTCCCTTGGGGCACCACTCGAAATATATTAGGGACAGCATATCATTATAGGTCCTCTAAAGAGAATAGACAATCCTGAGGCATTAATTTTTAAAAATTGAAATTGTAGTCATATTGTGTGTTGGAACAAATGGGAAAGTTGTCTGCAACTACATGTACATCACAGAAACATTAAATAATTTGAAGAGCACTTACGGGTTGTGATTACAACTTTAACAAATAAATAACTTTCTCATTTTCATTCAGTTTCATTCAAACTTTTACCAGTCTACTTCTCTGATTTTTCTGCTTTCCTCTAGAGTAGTTTGCTATCAAGGTTGGATTTCCCTTTAACTAACTGCTACCTACATGTATCTTCTCAAAAACATCTTTACTTTTTCTCATTTTGATGATTAATGTTCTCTTTATATTGCAATGACTGACTACCCTTTAAATATTAATTTCAACAATATGTATTTTGTGAAGTGCCTTTTATAAGAATGTGGAAATAAAATTTGAAATTAAAAATAAGCAATTTAATTTTGTTCTCCCACAGTGCAAATTACAAGCCTGATATGCAAATGAAATAATAGGTGCCGATATGAACCTGAAAACCTGAACAGTACATAAAAATAAAATGTTATCTTCATCGGCTACTTTTGAGCCAAACTATTGTATTCATTGATTCCATGCCTTACAAACCATGGACACACAAAACAATTCATAGGGGATCATTTTATTGTTCAAAGGGCTCTTTTAGACTTTTGGGGGCAAATTTTACCCTTCTAATTTATGGAATGCTCAGTAGCAAACCTGCCATGATACACATGCTGGCCTTTGTCAGGGAAATGTAATTAATAAGTTTTATTTGCAGAACTTACAATGAATTATTCAAAGGTATCACAAATTTCATATGTAAAGGATAATTAAAGAGATAAAAATCACTTGGGAGTATGAGCAAAATAAATATAGTTTGGGACAAATCCTTAGTAAGGAAGAGAGGGATGTAGCTTAATTTAAAACACCTTTAAACAGGGACACAACAGAGCTCAAATTAGCAGGGAATTCAAAGATCAATTGGTAGAAAATGTACCAAGCATGCCTTTATTGAGAATAGTTATCACTGCAGGCTTGCAAATTTCATAATGCTCCATGTCATATTCCCTCCATATCTGACATGACTGAGCAATAGTCCTACCTTTGCGTGTCAGCAGCTCTTGATAACCAGATGGGGTCATGGTATTTTTTGGTTTCTGACTGCCTCTAGAGGGAGGCCTATCGGGTGCTATCGAGGGGGGTTGACGTGGGGCCTCCATTGATTTACTCCTGCAGGAAACATAACAAATATGATCAAATTAGTAATGCAAATTGGTCAAGTATTTCAATCTACTCTAATTCATTCTATGGCTTGGAAATTTCAAGGGATCAGATCAAAACACAAATAAGTGATGATTTCACATACAAACTGACAATTTCTAACAATGATACTACTTCTATCCCTTTAGTTCTTTTCAGGTTCAAAGTATTTCATGAGCAGATAATTCTATCAATGTTGCCCTAAACATCATGATTCTCTAACTATTTCTTAAATGGTAATTTCCCAGCCTAACAAGAGCTAAGAAAAGATTGAATAGTGACTTACGTTTCTTTTACAGAGTACGTAGTAGATGTTGCACAACCATTGGAGCGAAGAGATAAGGCTTCTGATGATACCCCTAGAGTATGAAAAATACAATAATAATATAATAATATTGGGTTCTTGTATAAGGCTTGTATCTATCAGACTTGACACTCCTGGCGCTCCCGATTATAACCCTGGCATTAGCACGGCTGCCATTACGGCGCACTAGCATTTCAAGGAATAATTCCTGCCAGGTACCCATTTACATCACCTGGGTTGAGTGTGGCAAATGTAGATCAATGTCTTGCCAAAGGACATTAGTGCCGCGGCGGGTCTCGAACCGCGGACCTTGTGATCGACAGTCCGCTGACGTATCCACTCGACCACAACACCATTAAATGGATGAAGTGAAACCTGCAGTTATAATAATCATAACACAACTATAGGAATGGTATTCTCGTATTTCTGGTGGTAACGTTTACACCATTTTAACCCAGGGCCAACGGGCACTGTGTGGCTTCTGTATTAAAGGTACTATGTCCCATTTGCAGGCCCAAAAATGAAAATGTACATGTATGTTATTACAGAAGAAGAAAAAAAGAAGTCAGTTAGTCACTCAATAGTGTCTGACAGTAACCTCTAGAAAGTGAATTGGTTTCCTTGCATAATTTGAATATTAGGACACTGCTAACGTTTAAATTTCAGAGATAGGACATACGTGACATATTCATAATTCCTGCAGAGTTCCACAAAACTTGATGTTGGCTTCAAAAGGGATACACTACCTTTAAGTCTACAGGAATGAGAGATTTCAGTAGTCGATGGGTTAATACAACACATCTTAAGGACAATAATCCAAACTGACCTCTTTTGACGAAATCCGAACCAGCTTTTCTGAAGTCCCCAGTAGCTTCTACCATCCCATCAACTGGTGCCACCATAGTCTTGAAAGGTGACGCCTCCCTTCGCCCTCCGGTCAGCCTCGAGGGGGTACGGTGAGCACTGTTAGCACGGATAGGATGCCTATGGGGGGCGGTAGTTGAGATGAGTTGGATAGGTTCAGAGGGCGTGGCAGGGGCATGGCGCTCCCTAGGCGGGGCTGAGTGGTGGGAGGTGGCTGCCTCAATGGTACGTCTTGTCTCGACGGCGGTGTGACTCCAGTTGTATTTATCATCTGTAACAATGGTATGGTAATGATTAATATTTACAGAGTGATCAGAGCTAGGCTACTGCCTTGACAGGACAAAGGGTCTAAACAGTGCTGTGACTCCAGTTGTATTTATCATCTGTAACAATGGTATGGTAATGATTAACTTTTACAGAGTGATCAGAGGCTACTGCCTTGACAGGGCAAAGGGTTTGAACAGTGGTGTGAATCCAGTTGTATTTATCATCTGTAACAATGGTATGGTAATGATTAATATTTACAGAATGATCAGAGGCTACTGCCTTGACAGGACAAAGGGTCTAAACAGTGATGTGACTCCAGTTGTATTTATCATCTGTAACAATGGTATGGTAATGATTAATATTTACAGAATGATCAGAGGCTACTGCCTTGACAAGACAAAGGGTCTAAACAGTGATGTGACTCCAGTTGTATTATCATCTGTGACAATAATGACATACTAAAAATTAACCAATATAGACAACACACACCAAACCAAGAAGGGACTGAAAACTAATTACCATGTAAAATTCACAATGGTCCCTAAATTTGCCAAGAAATACATACAGGTACATGTAGCGAAACAACACTGCTTTTGATTCCTTGTCAATTGAAATGGCTTTCCTAGGTCTACATCTACAAAGTGTAGAGCCTTGTGTCGTTCATGTAGTCTCCTCTCTGGTGGAACCATTAGTAAAAATGAAAGCATACCTGCCAACCTTTCATAGAAAAAATTAGGAATCTCTCAAGGCAAAATTAGGAATACAGTTTAATTTGTGTATTTTTACAGAAATTATTTCAGAAAAAGAGAGAAATCCAGGGTTCAAAACAATAACTTGAAGGCCGAAAAGTAGGAATGGTTGGCAGCTTTGTGAAAGTGGTAATTTGGGAATATAAATACGATTCAGGAACATACCTGCAAAGGATAGGCCAGCTAATTGGTTAGCCACAAACTGTTCAGCGAAAGCTCGTGATGAGGACATAGGCCTTCCACCTGACCCAGCTGTAACCCTGGAGCTCCTAGACCATGGCTCCCAGTAGAATAGCGCAATGCGGCTGGCTCTGAGGAGTAAGAATAATGCATGTAGAATAATTAATATGAGTAGGTTTCTCATGATGAGGGCATAGACCCTTCAACGTGACCTAGCTGTAACCCTTGAGCTCCTAGACCGTGGCTTCCTGTAGAATAGCGCAATGCGACTGGCTCTGAGGAGAAAGGATAATGAATGTAGAATAATTAATATGAGTAGGTTTCTCATGATGAAGGCAATTGACCTTCAATGTGAACCCAGCTGTCACCCTTGAGCTCCTAACCCATAGCTTCCTGTAGAATAGCGCAATGCGGCTGGCTCTGAGGAGTAACAAATACAATAATCATTAACGAAGAATTCTCATGAGGGCATAGACCTTCAACCTGGCCTAGGTAAACCTTGAGCCTCTAAGCTGTGAATTCTTGATAAGGAGTGAACGAGGCTAGCTCTACATGGTAAATTAAGACAACTGTTATTGAATTGACTCGTTCATATATTATGCAGCAGACCGTGGTGTTTTTTTGCTTGTAAATAATGGCAAGGGGGATGAAAACCAGACAGCTCCAATCAACATTCTGTGTGTTATAGAAAACCTATTGTAATCCTTTTCAACATTAAACACCAATAACTACTCTATTATCATTTCATAAACATCCAGAAATCCCTGTTAACATTTTCACTTTCTATAGTAACAAATGTTTAGCAAATCATGAGGATACTGTATAATGAAGATTTCTCAGATATAATCAATTTAGCTAGTTTATCTAAACATGGAATTGCATTAGCAGAACTTAAGATTATCTTTCAAACTCACCCTCTGTAGCAGGTTTTAAGATTCCACTCATCAGATAGGCATTGGTCAGAGCTTCTAGATACTCAGTCTGAAGAAAGAAAGGTAATGATTAATGAAATGAGCAATACCTTACTATCCCATTTTACAACCTCTCAATCTACATGTATCAATTGATCTTTCATTCCAAGTTTATGAAAAAATAGGGAATAATAATTACTACTATATCAAAAACAAATCTTCAACTGCTACCGCAGAAATAAAGTTCAGTCCGGCATTTCACCCACTCCGTTTTGCATGAACTATGATAAAAGTTAGAATGTGATCCCATCAAAATATACATGTATGTATCTATCTATCTAAGTATCTTCTCCCGGTTCAGGGGTTGATTGCAACATCTCTCCATTTCACTCTATCTTCTTCCATTCTGGTGCACTCTTGCAGTTTTAGTCCACTCCAGTTCTTGACATTCTCTTCCCAGTTGATTCTGTGTCTCCCTCTCGGTCTAGTTCCTTCCACTCTTCCCTCCAACACATCCTTGTATGTAACATTTCAGGTAAGTATGTACAATAAGTAAAGTAGACAATATCTCTTTTTTTGTATTCTATAAACTCCACAGACAAACATGTATCTGCTGAAAGCAACAAGGACATTAAACTTCTGTCAAATGACATTACAACTGTAGTACAAGTTGACACCCTCAAGTTCTGGCTGTGAACGGATGATACTGCAATTCACGACAAACATACTGTAAAACACACAATACCTTCTTCAAGTTCTTGACATCATTCTTATCCTGGGAGTAAGGGTTTCCAGACCCGGATCGGCATAGTGTCTGGCGCCCTCCTCTTCCTGCTGAATGAAGGGAAGATCTGTCTCCATGACGATAGCGAAGCTTTTCCTGCAGGATAAACAGAGCAGGATATTAATATCAAAAGATGAATGACTTAATCAAATACCATTTTTTCATTATCAAAAAGAATCAACACTTTGGCTTTATTTTTACCTCTAAGAAAGATCAACAGTATAAATTAGACAGTATCGGTAATAATAATGAAATGGTCTTATCTGCTCAGGGTTACTTCATGGATACTGTTCTCCCTGAGGGCTCTGCAATTATTATTACCCTAGCATTGCCTGGTACCTATTTAACACAACTGGGTTGAGGATAAAACATCTTGTAAAGGATGTCAGCTTCAAACAAAGATCAAACCTAGGACCTTGAGTGTGAGAGTCAAGAACCTTCACCAACACATGACAGTGCTCCTATAAACCACAGTGCTCCCAAAGTTTACCAAATCAAAATGATCTATACATCTAGAAAAGGAACAAGACCTTTTATCGTACAATATCAATCACACCTTATTCAATCCAGGCAGTGTACATTTTTTGCATCATTTTAAAAATCCATAACCTATTCATTATTTAACAATCACCTGTGCCTGGTCAGGGAAGGTGACCGATGACCCTCAAGTATTTTGTGCACGTGAACCACACCACTGAGTTCTCATCACACTCTTTAAAATTTGTTCCTACAGTATGTTTCTATAGTGTACATGTATACTGTGCTATGGATGTTTAATGGGGTTTCTACAACACCTGCTCCAGCAGTAATAGCTCTGCGCTCAATTTCAAACACTCGTTGAATTTCTAACTTCAATCCTGGACCTAACACAATATCTAACCCTAAAGCTACACCTAAAATTAACAACCCTAACCCTTATTCCTAACCCTATATTTTTGACAAGATAAGTCAAAACTTACATCACCCACTTTGTCGTTCAACTTCATTGTATAATTCTATATCACATGTTGGGGTAGGGGAATGGAATTCATTGAATCATGACCTTCGATCCAGTTCTACAATTGAGAGATTTAAATTGATGTACAAAAAAGGTATTTTCAAAGAATGTTATCCATGGTTGAGTAGGTACTTCTCTTTCCCTTCTTTCTTCTACTTTTATTTCTTTCTTTCCTATTTTTTGCTTTCTATTCTTTCTTTGATACGTTCTATATGAATGTGTGTGTGTGTACATGTATGTGCATGTTTGTATTATGCAAGCCTTTTACTTTGTATTTTTATGTTCTTTATTTATTTTTTATTTTTTACAGGGCCCCGATTATGAGCGAAGTTCTGCTTCCTAGGGCTCCTAACCATTATATTGCATATTGTTATTAAATATTGTTTTATAAAGGTTAATTAAAGATTTTGAATTGAAATAAAGCCCAGAGCAAATTTGGCCAAAGCATGTGACAGATCACCACGACAGGTTCTCCTCTGTCCCCAAAATTTGTGAATGTATTTATAGAATTATCTGAACATCAAGCTCTGCAATCATACACTGCATAAAATCTCTCGTACCTCTTGCCTGGTCCGTTCTAAGGTAAATACCTAAATTAAAATTAAAAGAGACTGGATAGTTTCATTCTTTGATCATATCAAAAAGGTCAACAACACCCGGTCAAGATGGTCAACAACACCTAGTCAAGATGGTCAACAACACCTAGTCAAGATGGTCAACAACACCAGGTCAAGATGGTCAACAACACCAGGTCAAGATGGTCAACAACACCAGGTCAAGATGGTCAACAACACCAGGTCAAGATGGTCAACAACACCAGGTCAAGATGGTCAACAACACCTGGTCAAGATGGTCAACAACACCAGGTCAAGATGGTCAACAACACCAGGTCAAGATGGTCAACAACACCAGGTCAAGATGGTCAACAACACCTGGTGAACATGGTCAACAACACCAGGTCAAGATGGTCAACAACACGTGGTCAAGATGGTCAACAACACCAGGTCAAGATGATCAACAACACCTGGTCAAGATGGTCAACAACACCAGGTCAAGATGGTCAACAACACCAGGTCAAGATGGTCAACAACACCAGGTCAAGATGGTCAACAACACCAGGTCAAGATGGTCAACAACACCAGGTCAAGATGGTCAACAACACCTGGTCAAGATGGTCAACAACACCTGGTCAAGATGGTCAACAACACCAGGTCAATATGGTCAACAACACCTGGTCAAGATGGTCAACAACACCTGGTCAAGATGGGTAACAAGCACACTAAGTATTACATACAAGAAAGAGTCAAGGACAGGGAAGTCGTATTCCTAGACCATCACATAAACACAAACATTAGTCTTCAGAAGGGATATACACAATATCTGTTATTTGAGATGCCTAATCCCTCAGTCCATATAAACCTTGGGGTGATCTAAACTCTTCTCCACCAAGCTAACACCATTTGCTTGCATCATCTGTTCAGAACCAGCAGGGCGTTAACTCTGTGTAAAAGTATATGAGTTACCACCCTTCTGGGTCCAAACAGATAATATGAATGTAAGGTCAGCACTAGACAAAGCTTCAAATACATTACAAGACGCACATCAGTACAATGTTGATATTCCTTGTTTCCTGACTAATAGGAGTAATGTACGGTATCCAGAAAGTCAGTAGAATCTTCTGTAAGCATCAACATCCTGCATTGTTTCTTTTTTCATTAGTTTAAGTACATACATATTACTTGTTACATGTACACCTCAGTTCTCCTTTACCTTTTCTTTCTTATCTTTGGCTGCAGCTTTCTTCTCGGCCTCACTATCCTTGTTAGCATCTGTTTGATGATTACTAGAAGCACTGCCTGATTTCTCCTTCTCTTTATCCTTGTCTTTGTTCTTCTCTGAGCTATGACGCTTCTTGTCACGTTCCTTCCTTGTTTTTAACTTCTTCTTCTTGCTCAGCTGTTTATACGAAAGAGAATCTTTAGATTAGTTACAAAATTTCTTGAGATTCCCCTTTTTTTAATTGGAACACTACAAACTTAAATAATACACAGAACTTTAGATCATCCCAATCATCTCAAATGCAGTATTTAAATGAGTTTTATCATGATGTCTTTTCCCAAAATAGCACATCACTTAAGGGAATATTTCATCAAACAATTGATAATTTTTTTCAAACTTGATATTGACATTTCCAAACATGCAATCTTGATAACTACAACATACTCTCTGTTTGGAGTCAGAAGGGCATTAACTCACATACCTGTACACAGAGTTAATGCCCTTCTGGCTCTCAACAGATGACTAACTTCAAGAACTGAGATTTCCCGACTTTCAATGATTGGGAGCCAGCAATTGAAAGACCCATAGAAGTGGTCTCGCATGGGGAATTTGACACCATTCAGGTGTTAACCCAATAACAGGTGTTGTCAATCACCAGGATTAGCCTTCAGTTTTATAATCCACAGGCTTTATGTAATGCTCTGTCTTTTCCACCCATTCCCCTTTGTGGTAATTATCTGACATTTCCCTCGAAGACTCTCTGAGAGACTAGGAGGTATTTCTTGTTTGGCGTACGTTTTTGCTGTGTGCAGACTTGTACATCCATCAATGGTATTTCCACCAAGTCTGGTGTCAGCGAATTATGACCATCTGCACATGACGACCTTCACCCTTTAAGAGGCTCTTTTGACATGTATCACAACATTTTAAAACCTTGGCCCGTTGCACAAAACTTACCATTGATGGTAACTTTGCCATCAATGGCAACTACCATGGTAACAGGGCTCAACAGCCAATCAAAATCAAGGTTTCCATGGTACATGTAGTTACCATTGATGGCAAAGTTACCATCAATGGTAAGTATTATGCAACGGGCCCTTGTCTCAATGAGCATATTAAAATGTTTTAGAGATTAATACCTTAGGAGCTAGGGCTATGAGATGAACAGGGAGACCATCATCAGCTGAGCTGTCTGAACCAGTAGTACTAGAGAGAAAGAATAACAGAAGATCATGAGGATATATTAACTAGAATACCATCATCAGCTGAGCTGTCTGAACCGGTAGTACTAGAGAGAAAGAATAACAGAAGATCATGAGGATATATTAACTAGAATACCATCATCAGCTGAGCTGTCTGAACCGGTAGTACTAGAGAGAAAGAATAAGAGAAGATCATGAGGATATATTAACTAGAATACCATCATCAGCTGAGCTGTCTGAACCGGTAGTACTAGAGAGAAAGAATAACACAAGATCATGAGGATATATCAACTAGAATACCATCATCAGCTGAGCTGTCTGAACCAGTAGTACTAGAGAGAAAGAATAACAGAAGATCATGTGGATATATTAACTAGAATACCATCATCAGCTGAGCTGTCTGAACCGGTAGTACTAGAGAGAAAGAATAACAGAAGATCATGAGGATATATTAACTAGAATACCATCATCAGCTGAGCTGTCTGAACCGGTAGTACTAGAGAGAAAGAATAACACAAGATCATGAGGATATATCAACTAGAATACCATCATCAGCTGAGCTGTCTGAACCGGTAGTACTAGAGAGAAAGAATAACAGAAGATCATGAGGATATATTAACTAGAATACCATCATCAGCTGAGCTGCTGAACCAGTAGTACTAGAGAGAAAGAATAACACAAGATCATGAGGATATATCAACTAGAATACCATCATCAGCCGAGCTGTCTGAACCGGTAGTACTAGAGAGAAAGAATAACACAAGATCATGAGGATATATCAACTAGAATACCATCATCAGCCGAGCTGTCTGAACCGGTAGTACTAGAGAGAAAGAATAACACAAGATCATGAGGATATATCAACTAGAATACCATCATCAGCTGAGCTGTCTGAACCGGTAGTACTAGAGAGAAAGAATAACAGAAGATCATGAGGATATATTAACTAGAATACCATCATCAGCTGAGCTGTCTGAACCGGTAGTACTAGAGAGAAAGAATAACAGAAGATCATGAGGATATATTAACTAGAATACCATCATCAGCTGAGCTGCTGAACCAGTAGTACTAGAGAGAAAGAATAACACAAGATCATGAGGATATATCAACTAGAATACCATCATCAGCTGAGCTGTCTGAACCGGTAGTACTAGAGAGAAAGAATAACACAAGATCATGAGGATATATCAACTAGAATACCATCATCAGCTGAGCTGTCTGAACCGGTAGTACTAGAGAGAAAGAATAACACAAGATCATGAGGATATATTAACTAGAATACCATCATCAGCTGAGCTGTCTGAACCGGTAGTACTAGAGAGAAAGAATAACAGAATATCATGAGGATATATTAACTAGAATACCATCATCAGCTGAGCTGTCTGAACCAGTAGTACTAGAGAGAAAGAATAACACAAGATCATGAGGATATATCAACTAGAATACCATCATCAGCTGAGCTGTCTGAACCGGTAGTACTAGAGAGAAAGAATAACACAAGATCATGAGGATATATTAACTAGAATACCATCATCAGCTGAGCTGTCTGAACCGGTAGTACTAGAGAGAAAGAATAACAGAATATCATGAGGATATATTAACTAGAATACCATCATCAGCTGAGCTGTCTGAACCGGTAGTACTAGAGAGAAAGAATAACACAAGATCATGAGGATATATCAACTAGAATACCATCATCAGCTGAGCTGTCTGAACCGGTAGTACTAGAGAGAAAGAATAACACAAGATCATGAGGATATATTAACTAGAATACCATCATCAGCTGAGCTGTCTGAACCAGTAGTACTAGAGAGAAAGAATAACAGAAGATCATGTGGATATATTAACTAGAATACCATCATCAGCTGAGCTGTCTGAACCGGTAGTACTAGAGAGAAAGAATAACAGAAGATCATGAGGATATATTAACTAGAATACCATCATCAGCTGAGCTGTCTGAACCGGTAGTACTAGAGAGAAAGAATAACAGAAGATCATGAGGATATATTAACTAGAATACCATCATCAGCTGAGCTGTCTGAACCGGTAGTACTAGAGAGAAAGAATAACACAAGATCATGAGGATATATCAACTTGAATACCATCATCAGCTGATCTGTCTGAACCGGTAGTACTAGAGAGAAAGAATAACAGAAGATCATGAGGATATATTAACTAGAATACCATCAATACAAAATATTACTGAGTTGATTAATGAATTACTCAGGAGACCATTTATATATGTATAGCACATGTGACAAGAATTGGTTCATGGTCAATATCCTACAGTACACAAACCAAATGCTTCACTTCAACCCTGCACCAAACCCTAAACTTTACCACAATTCAAAACAAAAATTCTACCATAACCCTAATGCTACATCAAAACCTGGATCAAGTGTTCTCAGGGCACATGTCAGATCACAAGGAGACCAGCTTACCAACAGATCAATAATGAATTATTCATTCATATACGGTACTCAATCCATCAACAAATATACTGTTAATCAAAATATCATCACTTAATCAATTGCTTCCTCAACAAAACAAAACAAGCAAGTAACCAAGCAATCACCCAAGCAATCAATAAAAAAATATATGTCACTTGCCAGATCAATTGATCCCACAAGCTATCAATTAGTCAAGGAAAGGGAAGTCCCCACTTTATCTCACAAATCACTCCTTACCTAGACTCCAGCCCAGATGGGTACTCAGCAGAAAGGTCAATGAACCCATCTTGAGGGAGGGGTGTACCAGTCCTCTCCAGGTGAGCCAAGATCTCTTGTCTAAGCTTCTCCTCCAGACCAGATAGGATTGTATTGCACTACATACAGAAAGAGGGAGTCAATCGGTTAGTCAAGAGTCAAAATGTTGGATTAAGGGACACATATACAGGGATCCAATATTTGCTCTGGGCTTTTTTCTTCCCGTATCCTCTCTAGATGAGCTAAGATCTCGTTTTTAAGCTTCTCCTCCAGACCAGATAGGATTGCATTGCACTAGAGAGAGAAACATGGGGTTAAGGTGTCAAAATATTGGATAGGGATCCCATATTTCCTCTGGGCTTCATTTTTTCTTCCCATATTCTCTTTAGATAAGCTAGGATTGTATTGCACTACAGAGAGGATGAATATGTATTTACTATTTTGACATAAATATAAACATAGTTTACTATAGTTGTTTATTAAAATGATTTCAAATGTAAAAAAGATACCCCTGTAACTCCTTTTCTTTTCTTTTACAGTCTGAACAATGTCTCCTCTAAATGTATCTTTTACAGTCTGAACAATGTCTCCTCTAAATGTATCTTTTACAGTCTGAACAATGTCTCCTCTAAATGTATCTTTTACAGTCTGAACAATGTCTCCTCCAAATGTATCTTTTACAGTGTGAACAATGTCTCCTCTAAATGTATCTTTTACAGTCTGAACAATGTCTCCTCTAAATGTATCTTTTACAGTCTGAACAATGTCTCCTCTAAATGTATCTTTTACAGTGTGAACAATGTCACCTCTAAATGTATCTTTTACAGTGTGAACAATGTCTCCTCTAAATGTATCTTTTACAGTCTGAACAATGTCTCCTCTAAATGTATCTTTTACAGTCTGAACAATGTCTCCTCTAAATGTATCTTTTACAGTCTGAACAATGTCTCCTCTAAATGTACCTTTTACAGTCTGAACAATGTCTCCTCTAAATGTATCTTTTACAGTGTGAACAATGTCTCCTCTAAATGTATCTTTTACAGTCTGAACAATGTCTCCTCTAAATGTATCTTTTACAGTCTGAACAATGTCTCCTCTAAATGTATCTTTTACAGTCTGAACAATGTCTCCTCTAAATGTATCTTTTACAGTCTGAACAATGTCTCCTCTAAATGTACCTTTTACAGTCTGAACAATGTCTCCTCTAAATGTATCTTTTACAGTGTGAACAATGTCTCCTCTAAATGTATCTTTTACAGTCTGAACAATGTCTCCTCTAAATGTATCTTTTACAGTCTGAACAATGTCTCCTCTAAATGTACCTTTTACAGTCTGAACAATGTCTCCTCTAAATGTATCTTTTACAGTCTGAACAATGTCTCCTCTAAATGTACCTTTTACAGTCTGAACAATGTCTCCTCTAAATGTATCTTTTACAGTCTGAACAATGTCTCCTCTAAATGTATCTTTTACAGTCTGAACAATGTCTCCTCTAAATGTATCTTTTACAGTCTGAACAATGTCTCCTCTAAATGTATCTTTTACAGTCTGAACAATGTCTCCTCTAAATGTACCTTTTACAGTCTGAACAATGTCTCCTCTAAATGTATCTTTTACAGTGTGAACAATGTCTCCTCTAAATGTATCTTTTACAGTCTGAACAATGTCTCCTCTAAATGTATCTTTTACAGTGTGAACAATGTCTCCTCTAAATGTATCTTTTACAGTCTGAACAATGTCTCCTCTAAATGTATCTTTTACAGTCTGAACAATGTCTCCTCTAAATGTACCTTTTACAGTCTGAACAATGTCTCCTCTAAATGTATCTTTTACAGTGTGAACAATGTCTCCTCTAAATGTATCTTTTACAGTCTGAACAATGTCTCCTCTAAATGTATCTTTTACAGTCTGAACAATGTCTCCTCTAAATGTACCTTTTACAGTCTGAACAATGTCTCCTCTAAATGTATCTTTTACAGTCTGAACAATGTCTCCTCTAAATGTACCTTTTACAGTCTGAACAATGTCTCCTCTAAATGTACCTTTTACAGTCTGAACAATGTCTCCTCTAAATGTATCTTTTACAGTCTGAACAATGTCTCCTCTAAATGTATCTTTTACAGTCTGAACAATGTCTCCTCTAAATGTACCTTTTACAGTCTGAACAATGTCTCCTCTAAATGTACCTTTTACAGTCTGAACAATGTCTCCTCTAAATGTACCTTTTACAGTCTGAACAATGTCTCCTCTAAATGTACCTTTTACAGTCTGAACAATGTCTCCTCTAAATGTATCTTTTACAGTCTGAACAATGTCTCCTCTAAATGTATCTTTTACAGTCTGAACAATGTCTCCTCTAAATGTATCTTTTACAGTCTGAACAATGTCTCCTCTAAATGTATCTTTTACAGTCTGAACAATGTCTCCTCTAAATGTATCTTTTACAGTCTGAACAATGTCTCCTCTAAATGTATCTTTTACAGTCTGAACAATGTCTCCTCTAAATGTATCTTTTACAGTCTGAACAATGTCTCCTCTAAATGTATCTTTTACAGTCTGAACAATGTCTCCTCTAAATGTATCTTTTACAGTGTGAACAATGTCTCCTCTAAATGTATCTTTTACAGTGTGAACAATGTCTCCTCTAAATGTATCTTTTACAGTCTGAACAATGTCTCCTCTAAATGTATCTTTTACAGTCTGAACAATGTCTCCTCTAAATGTACCTTTTACAGTCTGAACAATGTCTCCTCTAAATGTACCTTTTACAGTCTGAACAATGTCTCCTCTAAATGTACCTTTTACAGTCTGAACAATGTCTCCTCTAAATGTATCTTTTACAGTCTGAACAATGTCTCCTCTAAATGTATCTTTTACAGTCTGAACAATGTCTCCTCTAAATGTATCTTTTACAGTCTGAACAATGTCTCCTCTAAATGTATCTTTTACAGTCTGAACAATGTCTCCTCTAAATGTATCTTTTACAGTCTGAACAATGTCTCCTCTAAATGTATCTTTTACAGTCTGAACAATGTCTCCTCTAAATGTATCTTTTACAGTCTGAACAATGTCTCCTCTAAATGTATCTTTTACAGTCTGAACAATGTCTCCTCTAAATGTATCTTTTACAGTCTGAACAATGTCTCCTCTAAATGTACCTTTTACAGTCTGAACAATGTCTCCTCTAAATGTATCTTTTACAGTCTGAACAATGTCTCCTCTAAATGTATCTTTTACAGTGTGAACAATGTCTCCTCTAAATGTATCTTTTACAGTCTGAACAATGTCTCCTCTAAATGTATCTTTTACAGTCTGAACAATGTCTCCTCTAAATGTATCTTTTACAGTCTGAACAATGTCTCCTCTAAATGTATCTTTTACAGTCTGAACAATGTCTCCTCTAAATGTATCTTTTACAGTCTGAACAATGTCTCCTCTAAATGTATCTTTTACAGTCTGAACAATGTCTCCTCTAAATGTACCTTTTACAGTCTGAACAATGTCTCCTCTAAATGTATCTTTTACAGTCTGAACAATGTCTCCTCTAAATGTATCTTTTACAGTCTGAACAATGTCTCCTCTAAATGTACCTTTTACAGTCTGAACAATGTCTCCTCTAAATGTACCTTTTACAGTCTGAACAATGTCTCCTCTAAATGTATCTTTTACAGTCTGAACAATGTCTCCTCTAAATGTATCTTTTACAGTCTGAACAATGTCTCCTCTAAATGTATCTTTTACAGTCTGAACAATGTCTCCTCTAAATGTACCTTTTACAGTCTGAACAATGTCTCCTCTAAATGTACCTTTTACAGTCTGAACAATGTCTCCTCTAAATGTATCTTTTACAGTCTGAACAATGTCTCCTCTAAATGTATCTTTTACAGTCTGAACAATGTCTCCTCTAAATGTATCTTTTACAGTCTGAACAATGTCTCCTCTAAATGTACCTTTTACAGTCTGAACAATGTCTCCTCTAAATGTATCTTTTACAGTCTGAACAATGTCTCCTCTAAATCTACCAATCTACAATGATCTTTGGCTCATTACTTAATATGTACAACATAAATCAGAAGAAAAATCATAAGGGCCGTGGAATCATCCTAACTAAAATTATAATCACTACTATAAACAATAATCACAAGAAAATTACCAACAGAGATCTGATGTGCACTTGTATTTATATACACAATATGAAACAAACAAAAAAACAGAAGAAGAAAATGAAATACAAAACATCTATGACCACAATATTCGCTACGAAGATTAATATATAAGGTTCCAGCTATAATTTCAAAATATAATTGCTTGCAACAATACCCACAAATTACAATTTGGAATAGAATAGTTTGCAGAAGAATAAGAACAAATGTAAAATAATTAATGAATGTCAAGATAAAAACAGACTATAAAAGAGAAAACCTCAATGATTTTGTGCCTATACAATAAACATCATTTCAATGTATTTTAAAAGTAGGAGATTTGTATTCAGTCTTTTCACTTACATCTACTAGGCATAATACAGTTAAGAACTGAATTATTCATACACTTACCAAGTTTGGTAATGTTTTGTATGTGAAGAATTGATTTGTCCCAACATACGTTTCTTGAGAATGTGACATATTAAAGCTTACAGTATTGGACAAAGGCCCTAATTCAACCAATCCACCTTTCATTCTTGAATTACGAAAAGAAAAAAAAAAAAAAAAAACAAATCAAATTTATAAAGGGTATGACTAATTTAGTTGTTAACTGAACATGGGTTTTGCATTCATACATAGGTACAGTAATAAAAGAGGATAGATTAAAGGTCAAATGAAAGGAGGCATATACATACGAAAAAGGGGAGAGATGGAGAGAAATGCAACAAACATCAACTGTAAATTGTGCAGAAATACTTATAGCATGCATGATACACATATATACATTTATCATCATTACACAACACATACTTATACATGTACCAATGATGGGAAGATTGCATGCAAATTACCATTATCATGATCAAGGCACAATGGAGAAAAAAATAGTAGATTTAGTATTCAAAACTTTAAATATCAATAATTGGTGGGAAAATAAATTTATATCTAATGTAAATGTCAAATCATTTATCACTCTAACAATTTTTTTTTTTTTTTTTTGTAGGGTTACTTTTATTCAGATGAAAAAAGAATATTCTGTTTTCAAATACTGTCTTACACTATGTCAACGTTTACATACATCTTTGTCTCATGACTTACATTTCTCAAATTCGCTTCTACGTTTGTATTCAAGCCACCAAATATCTGATTAAAGAAATTCCTTTCTGCATAATTATGGTGCATATATCTTACATGTATCATGATAAAACATTCCAATGCATACACAGCTTTGGAAAGTAAGAAAGCTTTTATTATCTCTGGCAACTATTACTATGATTGCACACTGCCTTTAAATGAAAATGTAGCTTAAAGTCATGCCAAAGGATGTTAGTGATGTATCAGGGATTCAAACCCCAAACAGATATCTTGTGATACACAATCTGGTGATAAATTCAATAAACCACACCATCTTTACCCAGTGATGCAAATAATAATCCTTCTTACTAATTCCTGAGAAAGAAGCAAGTACACCTACAGTATATGAAATCCAATATATGGGATTGAACTGTACCTTCACGTATATCGCTACTAAAAGCATGGCTGCCTAACACGATATTCAATGTATAAAACTGAAGTGAAGTACGTCTGCATAGAAATCAATGTACAGGGCTGAAGTATGTCTGCCTAACATTAAATCCAATGTATGGTACTGCAGTATGTCTGCCTAACATAAAATTCAATGTATGGGACAGCAGTATGTCTACTTACCTTTGAATGATCAGGATCACAGTAGTCTAAGAGGGAATCACAGAAGTGATATCCCATGGCTTCAAAGTCTGCCGTACTGAAATGAGTCAGCCTCTTATCACCAGATGTAGAACCACAGAACGATGCCTTCAAGATGAAAAAAAAGACAAAATGACATTATTTCACAACCCAAAATGTTATTGACTGGAGAATGTTAATTTTATATTTGACCAAGTTCTTTCATGTTATAGACTGCATTCAAATTTGTTATCTCTGACTTTTATTGTCTTCCACGAGTTAAACTGTGGGCAGGGCCTATAAGAAAGGAAATTTCCTTAGAAGATAACCTGCATTGGGTACATTTATATTACAACTGCACATATTCTCATTATAAAGTCTCAATATTTGTTATTCAGTTGTTCTCCTTTAAAAGATTATTACACTTTAGGGCAGATTCTAGCACTTTTGTGATGACTCTTACACTGCAATGTGAATTCTTTCACTCAATGGTGTAAATTATTACATCTTTGGTGTAAATTCTTTCCCAAATGGTGTACATTCTTACATCTTTGGTGCTAGCTGTGCATACAAAGAGTGTATCTTTTTGCCCATGTGGTGTAAATTGTACACCTCTACTCTATTGTTAATTCTTACCTCCATGGTGTAGCTGTTCATAATACCCATCTGCCAGACCACCACACGTCCTGTTCCCTCCTTACTCTTCTGTACCTTGAACTTACAATTGTTGTAGTTGAACTGGGATAAAATAAAGATAGGAGAAGAAAAACAGTTTGAATGCATGCACTCTTCAAATGATGATTTACATCATGCAATGTGCATACACCAAAACAAAAAATGTAAGGCTAACAAGTTCAAACAGCCAGCAACATAATTTGTACATTGGACAGGAATTCAGATTTTGGTGGGGGATGGGGAGTGTTCAAAATTGTTCAAGAAGATATATTTTGTCTAGTATGACAATGAAACGAAAAGTGACATGACTTGTGAGCAAGTACACTTTAAACAACCATTTGTAAACTTGGTGCTATGGTAGGGTTGAAGAAGATCGTTGAGAATGAGATGATGAACAGCAAAGTCTTACCTTCTTTCCAGCGTTGTTGTAGAGGATGATAGGGAAGATCCTCTCTCGTAATCTCAGCTGCGGATTCTTCTTGTTATCACAGCCATAGATAAAGACATTCTGTTTCCTACTATGACCGTGGAGATCACAATACACTACTACTTCTCTCTCTTCCATCAATCTGAAATTAGAAAGAATAATGACATCAGGTATTGTGATGACATGCATTTTGGGAACAAACATTTTTGATAACTATCGTCATCATTATCATCATCATCACTTACAACATCGTCATCATCATCATAATCCTTATCACCACCACCACCATCGTCATCACTCCATCATCATCATCATCATCATCATCATCATCATCATTATCAACACCACCATCATCATTATCATCATCACCACCACCAAATCCATCATCACCATCATCATCATTATAACTTACATCACCATCACCACCATCATCATCACCATCACCATTTAATATCATCATCATCATCACCATTATCATCATCACCATCACCATTTAATATCATCATAATCATCATCATCATCATCATCACCATCATCATCATCATCATCATCATCATCATCATCATCATCATCATCATCACCATCACCATTTAATATCATCATCATCATCATCATCATCATCATCATCATCATCACCATCATCATCATCATCATCATCATCAAGATGAACTCACTTTTTGACCATAGCCTTTGTGTGTGTAACAGAAGGGAAGGAGTCTTTGAGGATAGTCTTGTAGTTTCTATTGAGATCTCTCCCAGCCAATGAGCAACGGTAATTACCTACTATCACACCATCTGGATTCAACATAGGTACGATCTTGAAGACAAACAGATCACGTAGCAACTACAAGGAGAAAGCAGATGATTATTTGTTATTGCTATAAATCTTTATCTTCTCCTGTGCAATTATGTGTAAAGTAAGTCACACAGGATGTTAGGGCATTCCTAATACGACTCGAACAGTAAAATGAGGACAACACTTTATTCTAATGACTGTATATAAAGTCAATTAATGTTGTACTGAGTGTAATATACTGCTGCACATATCAAATGATTGTTTCATTGTTATACAAGAATCTGTCACTGAATTTCAATTCTTTATCTTTTTCTCAGAATGTACCTGTTACTGCATTATCATCATTTTCTTATTTCTCTTATCACTCTTTTAATTTTTCTTCATGTTATTTTTCTTTTAAATTGTATTCTTCTTTGTCTCCATACAATTTTTGCTAATTTAAAGAGCAAATGCTGGTCAGTACTGTTTTAATACCAATATATGATGATTCACGTTACAGTATTAGAAAACATCAATTTAGCTAATTTGCTCCCGACATCAGATTTCTTACCTTAGCATCCGGCATCTCACTCGTTAGATAGTCCAGGAAACCTTTCATCATCCAGCTAGCGTTAGTCTCACCAGGATGAACACGAGATGTGACTACTACTGCTTTCTTCACCTGGGAATCAATGATGACAACAAATGTCAAATATGAAATATATAGTAGGCACTCTGTTTCTGAATATTCTTCTACTTGCACAAATGACTGTTGTCTCAGCTAGCAATTGACAGACCTTTTGTCAACATATGTTGACATAATTTTCAATTTTTACAGATTTTGTATTTTGTGCAGTAAATGTTAAGAGAAGGGAAAATGCACAATGCATAAGTTCTTTCTAAAATATATATAAAATTTACAGAGATTTTGAAAGAATTTCTGGAACTAAATTAGACTGCTAATAAATGCAAATAATTGACATACACCATCTATTAAATGACCATCAAATTTATTGTACATCTTCTTGGAGAATGTGGACAAACGCAATTTATCATCATTATGAGTTAACATGTCAGTTAACAACTAAATTATTCACACCCCTTGTAAATTTGATGCTTTTGTGTTTTTCGTAACTTAAAAATGAAATGTGGACGGGTTGAATTAGGGCATTTGTTGAAAACTTTAATACGTAAGCTTTAATATGCCACATTCTCAAGAAACATAAATCGGGACAATTAAAGTTTTTCACATACTTGCAAAATTACAGAACTTGTTAAGGGTAAGAATAATTTAGTTGTTAACTGAAAGAGATGGTGAGGTGATGGTGAGAGCATAGACTAAATAACCATCTAGTGATCTACACCGTATGTTGATAGCCGGAAGGGTGTTAGTGTTAACTCTGTGTCAAAGTATATGGGTCAATGCCCTTCTAGCTCCCAACAGTCATAAGTTAGAATACATTCAAGCTTTATTGAGAGTATCTAGGCAGGCTTACCTTAGCATCATCTGGATTGGGAGATGGTGAGGTGATGGTGAGTACATAGACGACATTGCCTGCTAGTGATCTACATAGGATCCTCTGCTTGCAGTACTTGCTACGGACACGGTCATTGGTCAGGTTCTGAAGGTAGTCCTGGAAACATGAATAAATTGAAAGTATCTTTGAAATTAGGAAATCACTAAAAATACAGAATTTACTGACCCCTTCCTATAATACCGTTTGCTTGTTTTAAAATGTGTATTGCATTATACTGTATATACGTATTTTTAAAAACTTGTATATGTTTATATTTCATTCATTCAAGGATTTTCTCGAAAAAGTTGTTACTGTAGTAACGATACTGCACACGAAACCATCGCACTCATGGGAAAGTCAGACCACAATGATTGGCATTGTTTGCAAGACGACAAGAGAAGAGACTCAACGGCATTGGATCAAAATTGTAGTGTATGGAATTGTAAATTTAATGAAGAAGCATTGGAATTTTAACTTTATTTTAGACTTATGACGGATATTTTTGTGAAATGTTTTTTCTTTCTACATGTGTAGTGGTGGTTAGTTTGTATAGAGGGATAAATGTGTACACGGTCCCAGCACTATTGATTATAACCATCCCTCCCTACTACATCAAACACTCCTATATCATTCTCTCTCAGTCTCGACGGTCCCAGCACTATAGATTATAACCATCCCTCCATACTACATCAAACACTCCTCTCTCTCTCTCTCTTTCCCTCTCGGTACTACATGTTTGTCATGTTCTTTTGTCTGTAATTCTTGCAGTATAAATTATATATTCCATATGATGATCATGATGTTTTACCAAATTTGATCGTGATTTTGTATTACTTGTAAATATCAATTGTCAATTTATACCAATTTGTTATACTGTACACCTCATCAATTCAGCCTTGAACGGCTGCCATTGAAGTTGGTATCTGATAAACCATTAAATTAATTGAATTGAATTAATGTACATGTACTGATTCAGCACCCAACTTGACACTACACCTTACCTGTAAGTCTGAGTATGTGTAGGGATAGCAGTGAGCAAAGTAGCATGTATCACTATCATGAGGGGCTGTGAAGGTCCAGGTCAGGGAGTAGTAGAAGTTACGATCTCCTTTCACATCTTTCCTCCTGCAGGTTCATAAAAACATCCACAAACAGATAATAAATATCATGCCGAAGTATCACGGTCGAGTGATAAAATCCTGAGGTCAAGGGTTCAGGCCTCAGCCAGGGTCTATACTGCCTTTTGCCAAGAAATAAAATCTGCATTTGCCAGTTTTGACCGAGGAGTAGCATTTGGTTTTATAGTAGTAAGAGATTCATTGATTGTCAAGGCATCAACATAGCATCTATGCTAAAGCTGGGGTAACATTATTGACTGGAAATCCTAGTAGAAGACAGCCCACAAGACTGACAACCCAGGTCAGTCTGGTGAACCATCAAAAAAGTTGTGTCTTGTGGTCTGCTGGTCTTGTAGGCCATCGGTCTCATGGGATGTCAGTCTTGCAGGCGGTCGGTCTTGCAGGCCGTCAATCTTAGGGCAGTAGCTCAATATTGGAGTGTCAGGGGTATTATGGGTGTTATTCAAGAACACACTGATATTCAATGTCCTGGATGTTGTTAGAATATCCAACCAGTTATTCACGCTTTGTCTACAAAAGATATACAAATTCCAATCTCAATCAAACTTTAAAAAGCACGTTTTGCTGATAGTTATGAATTAAATTATCAAATGGCATAATGATAACAAAGTAATTGCACAAGTGAATCCTCATAATAAAGCCATCTAAATTTCACAAATACAACTATTATCACATATGAAGTGTTTTGTTAGTATCTCTCTCCTTTCAACAAATGTGCACATTTTTTTCAAACCAAGCTGTCCTAGCTCAAGTGATGAATTTTAGGTGATATTTCATGGTTTGATATACAGAAAAATATGCTTCCGAATTCTAAGCATTTATAATCTGATTTTCCTGCTGATATTTCCGGCCAGCCCAGAATCCCTTACGTCTATATAATCATGCACAAAGAAAGGGATAATGCAAAATAACAAAATACCTCTTTTCTAATATTACCCAATATAAATAGCATCATCTTTATATCAATTTTGAAACCTTGAAAATACATAGCATATGTACACACTATTCAATGTGTATATTCATATCACTTGGGAAACTGGGAATAAACTAGCTATCAACTGAGCCCATGCCAATGTGCACGATGCAGTCAGGTTCACATAGATATACATGTATGTACTGGTAAATGTAATGTATTGGGGTATAATGCTTTGTTATCATACACACTCATTGATTATTAGGAGTGAATCAACTATTTGTTAAACATGTAGTCATGTTAAGCATTGTGCCAATGTGCATGAAAGCAAGTTTGTGACTAGTTTGCGATATAAAGATATTGATTATAAATGCAAAGCACAGTCATTTAAATGTGCATTGCAGCAAGTTTTGAAGCAAACACCTGACTACCGGTATTAATATGGAATATTGATCAATGCAATGGAAAATATTAATAGCACCTGTTCCACATACATGTATGTGCAACATACAATATGGTAAGATTAATCAATACAAACCTGAGTTATTTAGCAAAATAAGTGTCTACATCAGCAATGGATGCAAGATTACATTGTGAAAAATACATTTTTCAATATTTGTTCGTATTCACCCTGAATTGTATTTAAACCCATTCTAAGGTGTGTGCAAGTTTGAATCAATATGTTGGCAGGCAGTGTTATTGATACCCTGATTACCAGTGTGTATGGCGTTAGTTCTTATGATACGTACCAGGTAGATGAGGATGGTAAAGGATTATGACAAGCAGATATCAGTGTCTGTGCACTTTAATTACGGCATGTAACCCAAATAATTACAATATTTTATTTATCACATCTTATCATTGCCAATATCATATGATGTTATGATAACGCCATGTGAAGGCAGCCCTTATAAAGGTCTGTTGTTGATTTGTTCATGGAAAAGAACCAGTTCTAAAGAAAACTGAACTTCAAGTAGTCCAATGAACAACAGTATTACTGAAGTCATATTACACACTCCATGTTACAAAGCGCAATAGTTTAGGTGAAGGTGAAGGGTGGAGGAAAGGGGGAGCAGGGATGAGAGTTGATAAGCGGTGGTAATCATTTTCAATGAATATTAGAGCAGCAGCATATAAGTGATGTATGGTGTGCTGGGGGGGGATTAGGGGTGATTATAAAATGATGTTTAGATAGTCTACTTAACTTCTCTTGATATGTTTCAGCCTGGGTACAAACACAAATCAGAATCAGCACACATAAAAACAAACATAACAAATATCAATATTGAAATAGTTCTACTGCATGTGCGAACCAACAAGAGTATACATGTTTATCCATAAACACAAGCAAACAGAAAATCAACTTAATTAGCATACATATAAAATAAACATTACAACTATCAAAACAGCTATTATTCTACTGAACATGTGAGAACCAATTATAATTGATCTAAAAACACAAAGAAGCAAAAATTCACAGCACCCATGTGTATGACTCCATGTGCAACATTCAGCAATCCTAACTAATAAGTTTGATTTTTTTTAAATAATTTTTCAGCTACTGACCTAACCCATATCATATCAAAAGAATGTTATACTTTCCCTTTCTTTTCTGATATAAACAAAAATCATCATACGAATTTCTAATTCCAAAAAAATGTATACACTTGTGCACTTCTTTCTAAATAAACCTAATTATTGTAATACAACAAAACAAATTACAATGAAATTGTCAACTAAATTTGATATTTAGGTATAAACGTCAAGCAGCTTTCGGTATTTTAGTCAATCTTTTGTAGAAGGTCTTATTGAAAGGCTATGTATTAGAAGATGCATACTATTAATTACAGTGATTTAAACTAAACTTATGGGTCAACAATTGGCCTAATTCCTTAAATCAGTCCACTCTCGTTACACTAACTTTAACTCAATACGCTATAAAAACATAAGACATAATTATTGTTTGTTTGGATCCAGGAGGGCATTATGTCTGTGTCAAATTCTGTGAGTAAATGTCCTTCTGGCTCCAAACAGATTTAAGTACAGTGACTTACTTGACATCATTCTTGTAATATTTGATATCATCACCAACTCTTCTCCATCCTATTCCTTTGGTCTGTGCATTGAATTCTGAATACATCAATGGTCTCATACCACTGTTGTATAAACTACCAGACTGTGGTGTGGGAGAAAAAGAGAATTGTACATAGTATTACTAACACAACACTAACGTCCTTTGGCAAGATGTTAATCTGCAGTTGCAACACTCCACCAAGGTGAGGTAAATGGGTACCTGGTAGGATTATTCCGTAAAATGCACTGTGCGCTGATAACGGCCGCCAGAGCTAAAGCTAGGGTAATTATTTCCAAAGCTCTTTGGAAGCACATGGGGATGTTATATGGTAAAGTGTTATGCACTATACAAGAACAATTTTCACTATCGTCATGCCACCAGTGAAAAAAATATGTCTGTACGAGTCAAAAGTACATAGGAGTAGAGGGCAGACCCGCCAACCTCTGGAGTTCAAAAACTGTATTCTTTAATCCCAAAAGTTGTATTTTACTGACAAAAGTTGTATTAAAAAAAAAAACCCGGATCAATGCCTCTTACAGTTCCTACATGGAGCATTTTTTATGGAGCATTGGTTGAATATGCATGATTTCGTCATGACTGGTGTGTTCGATGAACTAATGAACATCCCCAAATTGCCGATGTGAGATGCTGGTAGGATACTTTACAACACAGAATGGGCATTTTGCCATTGAAAATTGGGCATTTTGCCATTGAAAATGGCACACACACACAAAATAAAATTTAAAAAAATTAAAAATAAAAAATAAATATAAAAAAAATAAAATAGTTTTTTTTTTTTTTTTTTTTTTTGGAAAATCATATTTTATTGAGGAAAATCGTACTGTCGTATTTACTTCTAAAAATTGTACTAAATACGACTAAATCGTACTGGTTGGCAGGTCTGAGAGGGGGATATTGTAGGGATGTACTGAGTATGAGGATATGAAAATATATTTCACCTTGTATAAAACAATAATTTCATTTTGTTTTCCACAACGATAAAAGTGTACAAATGAATAAAGAGCCTATAACATCCTACTGGCTCTAAACAGATCTTACCTTCATGAAGTTTGTGATGGTGAATCGATAACGGACGTTACGTCTTGTGTTATTGAAACGGAAGTAGAACCACTGAGTGTGTTTATGAGTGTAGAGATCATATCTCAACTCCAATTCATACTCAAACTCAGACCTGCAGAAATGAAACAGGATTATGGATAAATAATAAATAATAAATAATAATATTAGATAAATTTCTATTTATGTCTATTTAGAGCTACTGCACAAATATATTCTACTGCACTGTGATTAAAATTTTTTTTAAATCGCTACATTATGTAAATGGTAGGGCTTGGCACTAAAAGGTTGCAGATAATATAAGGTTTAGGTTTAAGTTTACTACTGCGGTCATGAAATGGAAGCGGAAATGAGAGGTCATGTCTCCTTTGGCGAGAGGTCACGTTAAGCCCCGCCTAGTTATACCGTTCTAGTTCGACTAGTTATACTAGTTACGTCCACACACAACACAGTCCGTGATTAGGCGTGATTAGACGTGATTCTTTATTGAGTTCTAGTTCGAAACGATGCACAAACCCGCGTTTCGTTATACGACGTTTCGTTATACGACGTATCGTTAGTAAGCATCCACACACACAATTTCATCGTATAACTATCCCGAAACGGTATAACTATCCCAAAACGGTATAATTAATCACCCCTAATCACGGAAAGTGTTGTGTGTGGACACGGGGATAGAAACCATGATACTTACACTTGGATTGCTTTCATGAGGTTCCCACTCTCAAAACGAGATTCAAAGATTAAGGTGGTATCCTCAGAGGACTTCAACTTGGGGGCTCTTGGTATAGGACCATTCCTATTACCCCCTACACGGGACCGTAGGAACTGAGAGGGGTCAAGAAAGGTAGAGATTCAAAGATTAAAATGGTACCCTCAGGCATACTTAGAAAACTTCATTCTTGGTAACCCCTATCCAGGATCAAAGGAACTGAGAAGAGTAAAGAGCAGGCCAAAGTTCCATCCCGTCATTAAATCTAAATGAACAGGAACATTCTTTAAATGAATAGCAGCAAGGCACATAACAGAACAGCAACAAATTATACAAAATAATAACAACATGGTAAGATCTCTGTTACCCAGGGTCTCCCTATCATAACTGTTCTTCTTGAGGGCAATGCCATTACTGTTACCATAGCATTACCAGGTAGCCATTTAATACACCTGGGTCGAGAGAGACAAACTCATTGTACAAGCACTGAGCAAGGATCAAACCCCTGACCCCTCTTATGAGATTCAATAGCCTTCATCATTATACCACAATGCTAGCAATGAATTATATTCATTTATAAAATGTCATCTACATGTATATAACTAAAAGATCAAATTTATATGACTTACATATTCTTCATGAGTAAGAGGATGATGATAGACTACTCTCCCTTCACCTTCAGGCAGAGGCATTGGGGTCTTCTCAAAACCACCTGATAATAAGAGATACAGAGGTTGCTTAATCAGACATCTAGATTTGAACTCCATGAACTGAACTATTAAAAATGACTTGACAAAGAGCTCGAGGTGAAGAAAACAAAAGATTTTAGGAGAAAGTTTGATCCAATTGACTTAAACTGAAGTAAAATTAATTGAAGCTAATTGGAAAGAATTGAAAACTAATTGGAATGAAGTAAAGCCGATTTTAATTGAACCAACTTTTATTGAACTGTTAAACATACTGAACTGAACTGCACTGCACTGAACCAAAATGAATTGACTTTAGAAGCCAAACCAATCTCACAATGATACTAGACTGAACCTGACTGAACGGAATAAAATTCAATGAAATTTAACTACATACTTAAACATAATAGAAGTGCACTGAATTGGGATTTAATTAAATGAGAATGAATGGAACAAGATATTAATTACAAAGAGATAAGTTTTCTTTAAAGGCATCGTTTAACAATGCTAAATCTGAGATGCATGGCCCTACGTGTTTATCAGTGTCTGTGATATGGTGTAATATTGAAGCCCTAAACAAAATTGCGCTTTAAAATGAACATGAAGTTCCTCAAAAAAGTAAAAATCTTTGAGTGACCGGTTTTACCATACTCATTTTCCCCATTAGACTGTAGTGTTTATAAAAAACCGTTAGGAAAACGAAAAATGAAACTTCGGTTTTCAATCATAAATATCTTGATAATCGGACAGGCTTGTAAAAGTCATGGGATTCCTGACTGACCTAAAGGTTTATAATTATGATTGCAGCACGAGCTAAATCCAGGATTTTGTTTCAGAATCTGAGGCACTGTTTAATACCGAGTCACTTTAAGCATTTCACATAGATTTAAACCCCAGGTATCTAGGGCTTGGGGTTCAGTAGGTTACAGAAGAAAACTTATATGACTCCACTAGAATTGGGGAGAAGGAGGGGGGTAGCCATATAGAAATTATTTTAATACTCAGAATGACTTGATTTTTATCAATACATGTAAATGAAATTCATGAAATGTTCAACTTGACCATTACTCACTTGGTTGATAGAAGGGTTCATTCTCTGTAGGGACATCATCAACATGAAGCACAGTATCACGGAGTACCTCGATATCAGCAGGCCTATAACAATATAACATTGTAAACACTGAGGACAATGGTATGTAAATTAAATAGTTTACTAATGATATACAGTTTCTCAGGGAGATGAGGGTTGGTCAAGCGGTACGTTTACTTAGTCAGCTCTCTCTCTTCGCCTACAAACTGACTCAGACGGACCCCGGTTCGAAAATGAGTCATGTCTTTCAGATGGTAACGTTAAAGGTTGGTCCCCAGACGTGAATAATCATATCTAATTGATACACGTCTGTAAAAACCCAATTACACACACACACTCAAAAGTTTCTTCAATATGTCATCCTAGTTCTTATGGATTATATTATGTCGTTTGACACGAGGAATTTTTAAAAGAAAGGTCAGAATCACTGATGGGCAATACATTGAAATGGATAAACTGAACAAACTGAAAAGTACAAAATCAACAAAAGCAAAAATAACACATATACAATGTAGTTTCTGAGTGAAGTATCAGCATACTTGTTCATTCTCCCAAAGACGATCTGAGCATACTGATCAAAATGTAAGGAACTAAGAGCTCTTAGGGAAGCTCACCAGCCCTTTTATTTCTTTGAAAGAATTGCATGGTGTATTTAAACACTGACAACGTTACATACAATTCAATGTAGTTTCTCTTTATAATTTCCCCCTTGAAATACATAATAATATGATAAAGGTCTATAATTAAGAGAAAAAAGAGAGTGCTGCCAATTTGAAAAATAAAAGATTTTTTTTTTTTTTTTGGGGGGGGGGAGGGGGGTAAATTCATAAGCTCTCACCATCTTGGTGCTTGCTGGGGTCCAGGTTCCTTGGCCAGAGCATACAGGTTCCGAGGCTCACGGAGCTTTGGCACCTACATGTAACATAACAAAAAGACGGTATGAAAATCACATAGTTCAAACGATTGGTGTATTCTAAACAGTATTTCAATTAGTTTTTAGGGATCCTAAAGATTTGGAATACTGATACATGTAGGTTCAAAATAAGAAATATGTGGTAAAAACCTGAAGGTTTTTTTTTCAAGAGGTCCAGAGATTCTTGACATAATTTGTTCACCAGTACCATACTTTAAAAAAAAATAATAATAATAAAAAAAAGATTTACAAGAAGATTTAAACCTGTTAACTTGCCTTTTCTTATATTTTTCAAGCTAGGGAAACTTGACATAATACTAGGAAAATATGGTTATTGGAAAGAAATTATTAGAGTCGCATATATCCATCTTGATCACATCTACTCTATTGAAAGTTACCCAATTCTGGGCAAATACTCATCAACAAAAATATCAATTGAGATGAAAAATAGCATAGATAGTTGATTAGAATCACACCACTTAAGAAAAAAAAAGGAAAACAAATTAAATAATGCATGTGATGTACCAATGTTAAACTGTAAGTAATGGAGATGTTCACACAAGTGTGATATTTCCCACAAATTACATTCATTGGATATCAATAGCCAGGAAGAATTCTTACCATCTTTCCTGCACTGTAATTGAAAATGAGTTGAGTTGTTCGCTTCTGTTTATCTGCTGCGTTATCTGCAATGAACAAAAAAATGGCCCCAAACAATAGAAATACATGTTATAAGATTCAACATCATCTTATTCATGCTGTCTTTATGGTCTCCATGTCTAACAGTTTTAATACATTAAATGTATCTAAACTGAATTCTACACTGTATCTTTCTTTAATATGAACAGTGATATTTCCAACAAATAACATTCATTAGATATCAATAGCCCACTCTGAAAGGAAAACAAAAATTTGCAATGCTTTCATACATGTACCTTCATTACAATGCTAAGTAGGATCAAAATGTACCGGTAAACATATTTTCTACTACATTATCCACATCCACTTATAAATTGCTTTGAAAGGAAAGTGAAATCTACATGTCTGTATTCTATAACAGCTAGAATTGATAAAATACAATACTAACAAGAAATAAAAGCAGATGCACAAGACCAACCAATGAAAAAAAAACAACACAAACACAGCTGTGCATGTGGATACTACTTTAACTGTTCAGAAAAATAACTGAACTGATTTCAATTGCAAATTCAATGATATACAGTAGATGCGTCAAGTCGAGTACTCACTCTGATAGTTTTTCAAATCCTGTCACAAACAGTTATTAAAATTACTTTTGAAATTTTCACAGAGCATCATCATCATCATAATCATCATCACACAGTAAAATGATTCCTATTCCATGCAAGACACAGACAGCCATAAGATTAATTCCTGCCTTACGAAAGAGAAGCGCTTCCAAACACCTTATGAGATACAGTCCTGACGTACATGGACACACGTTAAGAGTGTTCTCCCAAAGGCTTCTGCAGCATCAACAGAGGACGGCTTCAACAGCTCCAGCAAGAAAACTACTTCAACGACAAAGAGCAGGTGCTTGCATTCATTCTTCATTCAGAGAGCAAGCGCTAATGAAAAGCCGGGGTCAGTTTAACACCACCGGCCACATTCTAACATCACAATGCACATTCTAACACGCTGCCATGAATGATTGGATGACATTAAATGGATGATAGCCTCGTTGCTATGGCCAACTAGTGATGCCCATCTTAATTGAGAAGCCGGTGGAGCCAGCCGTGGAGGATTAGAGTTTATGTCCTTGAGGAGTGATCGAATCCCACACTTGATGAGGAGGTTTGTTTTTAATTGGCTGGGGAGGTATCAATCTACCTGTATTATGCACCAATAATTGGCTCTACATCCAATTATCTTGCTACTCTGCCCTCGTTAATACAGTGAAAGCTGTACATGTATGCTAAATGTCAAGGCAGGTACATGTTTATATTGACTGATTGAAAACAAATAAAGTATTCTTTTGAATCAAGCTATTAAAATGGATAGTACAACAAATATCCTTTCTCGTCAACTTTTCCATCCCCTTTCTCTCTCTCTCTCTCTCTCTCTACTTCTTTCTCTCTCCCTCCCTCTCTCTCTCTCTACTTCTCTCTCTCTCTCTCTCTCTCTACTTCTCTTTCTCTCTCTCTCTTGCTTCTTCTCTTGGCAGTCTCTCTCTTTCCCTCTTCATTGTGCTATAATTTGCATACATGTACATGTATACTGCTGTCTGTATGAAACCAATTGAGTGACACTCATTCATCTACTGTAGGTAAATCATAAATAATTATTATACTGTTCTTTACTTTATTTTTATCTTAATAACCGCTTTCAAACTCTCACTTATTGTCTTCTTAAAAATCTCTTTTCTTTATTTCTACTCTACAAACCAGTGACACCACCTAATCCCCTCCTCCCCCCTCTCTCCCCCCTCTCTCTCTCTCTCTCTCTCTCCCCCTCTCTCTCTCCCTCTCTCTCCCCCTCCCTATCTCTCTCTCTCTCTCTCTCTCTCTCTCCCTCTCTCTCTCTCCATCTCTGACAACCCTGTGTTATCTTTTTTATAATCTAATAATAATAAAATTACATTTATAAAGTGCCTTTTCATTAGTATCAAAGCGCATAAACAGAAAAACTTACAAAGAGAGAGAACATTATCATACTTGTAAGGCTTATAAATATTAATTATAAACAGAGAGGAATATTACAACAAATTAGAAAAAATGTGTTTTCAGACACCACTTGAAAGTTGTATTATTGATTTATTTGTCCATCTTTCTCTCTCCTCTTTTATTACTCTCTCCAACTTGTTCAATTCAAACCAGTATTGATCTGCAACACATTGTATTTGAATGAAGATCAAATTTTACGACCCAATGTACATGTACATGGACAAGTACAAGTCAAAGAAGAACATGCAACAACACCATGACAAAGGACATGATAAAGATGTACCGTATATGTCCATTATACTTATAGAGAGAGTTTGCATACATGTACATATGTAGTGTTCCAATTTCTGTTTCATGTTTGCATTGAATCAGAGCTCAAACGTTTGCACTGTACATTCGCACTTAACGGTAACCTGTGTTCTTCACATATTACAAGTGTCAAGACAAACACAAGCTACATGTACATGTACAATATTTCTATCAGGATGAAAGGAGAGCAACACAATTCACTCTCCCTTCAAAACAACCACCTTGGAATATTGATTACCATCCTAGCGGACTCTCCGAGCAGTCAATTATTGATTGCCTACTCCCTCAAAGGCACTCAGAAATCTATCAGCTGCCCTTGCTAACCAGTACAATCAAAAGAGCCAACGAAATTAGGTTATAGGACAAAGAAACCACAGCCAGCATTGTTTAGAGACATTGATGGTGATTAATACAAGTACAATATCAGCATCCTGCCTCAATTGTTAATTGTTGGTAAACTGCAAAGTGAATGGGTAGGAGAGTGGTATCTATTATGAAGATGGTTTGAAACTAAGGCATTATTAACATGTAATCCTGTAAAACGGGATCAGTTATGTGGTCTTGTTGCTACTCCCGGAATTTGTTATGATTCCCTTGTCACTTTAAGGAAAACCTCCTACACTGTACATGGTATCTCACTTTCAATGTTAATTTCACAAGTGATGCAAAGTTGTTTTGTGTTATATTGTGGATATATTATGATGTATTTATCTTCTTTCTTTCTTTTTTTTTTGGGGGGTGGGTGGTGGACATATTGTAGTTTTTAGTGTGCGATTTACTACAAAGTGCAGGTAAAAGTATACCTTCAAAATTAGCAATTGCTCTGCCTTTCTGGTATTATGAAAACCTGACAAGTTTAATAAGTGGGAATGAAATGTTGAAGTAATTAGTAAAAAGGATAAAGACAGAGAAAAAGAGAGAAAGAGAGGAAGGGAGGGAGGGAAAGAGAGGGAGGGAGGGAGGGAGAGAGAGAGAGAGAGCGAGCGATGAATGGGATAGAGAATCATTACAGTTAGTAATCATAGTATATTATGAGTGGGAAGGTAGAATGAGGGAGAAGAGCTGGAGAGGTGAGATACTAGGCAGTGAGATACTAGGCAGCGAGACACAAGGGGAGAAGGGAATAAATAATTGCAGGAACTCAGTTGTGCACAATATTTCAGGAAATAAATGAATAATCTATCCATTTTTTTTAAACATATGTCGTGCTTAATTGATGCACCAATTAAGAAACATCAAGGATGATAAAATGGATTACGTACCGTAGGTATCAATGATTAATCTTTTAATCAAATACCAATATCTCCTTGGTGATAAGTCCCTTTTCTTGATTTTAATCAACCATCTTGTTAGCAACTATCAACAAAGATAGAAATACTGAAGCCGTTTGTATGTTGAATGCAACTATTCGATTAAAGGAAACCTCACCCCAAATAATAAGTGTATAGGTACTCTGAAAAATGAGATGTATTCTTGTTCTTTGATGTAAAATATTCCTTATGAAAGTGCATAAGAGAGATATACATGTATAAATGAAGATATTCTTGGCATGATGTAATGCCTTTTAGCACGACATGGGCGCAGCCATTTTCTTGAAATTGTGACGTACCATGCAAGTTGTACTATCACACATCAAGCTTTAGTTGGAAAGACTTTTTAATTCCTTAACAAAACCTTTAATTATCATCGTTTTCAATGTATCATAGCTGAGAAGGTTATAAATTATATGTGGTGAAAAATACTTAACAGGGGAACAATTGTAACTAATTTATCTAAAATAATAAAATATAGCACCTGACAAATCTATTTCATTATTATGCAAACCTTCACCTAGAAGAAAACCAACTTATTTATGCAATTTGCTTCTGGCAATTGTAGTACAAAGGATAATAGCAGGTGAATGAAATACTTCATCACCACACACACCTGGGAAGGAAGCATCCATAAATGTTCATACATTTACTTGATCAACGACTTCACCTTAGTATGTCACGTTATCAAGAAATTGGTGATGCCCATGTCGTGCTGAGAAACTGTACATTATTCTTGCTTTATGCCTCTCTCACACACTTTCGTGGGGAATCTTGTAGATTTACAGGAAAGCTTACAATAAATCTCTCAGACATACATGTACATGTATGTATTTAAGTTATTTCTTTGGGCGAGGTTTCCTTTAAGTGATTTTGTCTAGATCTCTCTGCCTTTTAGGGATGGGTATGTCTTCAATCAGAGACCACATGTGTAGAAATATTGAGTTGTCATAACAATGGTTCACCTTCATCAAAACTGTACATGTAGGTTGCCTAGCAACTGCATCCAAAACCATTGAATGAGAGTGAGTGGTGGTGATGCATGCATTAACGCAGAAAATGAATCAACTTAAGAGACATGTACACTTGTGGGACGCATGTTAATGTGAAGGTATGCATAGCTCGTGATCTCCTGGCAGTGAGCTACCAATAGAGGGGGCAGTTAATCTCATCATATATCATGTTAAGACCATGTTGAAAAAACCCATCGTACTGTAGTCTATTTTCAACTGACTCTCTTACGCTGCATTGCATTACATTTTGAAGTGAGCCACAAAAATAGGATGAATTAGGGTCATCAATAATCAAATGTACTAATTAAATACAACAAAACTTCCTGTTAAATTTCACTGTAGTAAATATGCATTACAATGCTTATCTACCGTAAGTTGCGTGATAATAATACAAGTTGATTAGTACATTAACACAAAATAAAATAAAATCAATTACTAAATAATTATGAAGCAATATTTACAAATGTACATGTACATGTATGCATGATGAATTATGAACAGTGATATGAATTTAGCCAAGAATATATGTAAACTATATTTTATTTTAAAAAATGACCAAAAAAATATAGGCTTACTGTATATGACAGATATAGAACGAGCAGAAAAAATAAATTTCTTTGCAAAATAAAAAAAAGAGAAAATAAAAAAAAGAGAAAGGAAAAGGGCAATCAATAAACAACACAGAACAAAGGAATACAATTCAGAGAAGAGTAGACAGACCTGTAGACAAACAAACACATGCTAAAAACAACTTGAAACAAGAAATAATTACACAAAACAAAAGGAAAACCTTAAGTAGTGGGCACTGGGCAAAATAACATCAACTTCTTTATTTTTTGAGAGGTCAATTCTTTTGATTTTCCATCTACCAGTATTCCTTTATTTATATTCAATTTTCTTTGTGATGGAAGAGGAGGGTAAGAGTAGATATATTCATGTGAGCACAAGACACAAGTACAGTACTATAGTTTTGACAATGAGAGAGAAAATATTTACAGTGACAAATTATATAGTTTTGTTTAGGGGAGGTTTAGTAATTGAATGTAAGTGACAAGTAATAAAGACATTGTTTTCATTAAGAGAGAGATATTAGTACGAGAGACAAATAGTGTATTTTTCTAGAGTGGAGAGATAGTGTGATTGTCAAGTAATTTACTTGTGCTTGATACAGAGATAGTAGAATAGCGGTGCGCTTAATAGTGACATCATGGATGCAAGCATGTTAAATCCAGAATATCTTTATCATTAGTGACAAGTAATATATTTTTGCTTCTAAGGTTATTTTTAGTGCTCACTAAAGAGAGACAAATAGTTATGGTAAAGGGAGAGATATGTTAGTGTGCATGAAAAGAAATACAGTGTTTTTCTAGACTCACCCAAATCATTTTTGTCATCATCTTTGAGTGCCTGGTTCTCATAATCAGTATCGGATGCCCCATCACTCAGCTCATAACCACTCGTTCGGTCCCATGCCTTCAAAGCCTTGTTCGGTGTCCGGTAATTCTCATTCCGACCTAACACCAAGCAATGTGTGTGTGTGGTTAGTTCACACAGATTGAAAAGATGTGTAGCAAAGGAGGAGGATTATTTTCAACTAGAACACCATGATAGCTTTAATAACAATCCCAGTCCAATTTGAGCTGTGCAGAATAGAACATTGGTTCTACACCGACTGAAAATACTGACAGAATGGCATCACTTTAGGCAGTGGAGTTGTGGCTACATTTAGAGTGTATGATAGACAAACCTCTGGCATTGTATTCAAAGCATGCATACCATTTAAACGTATGTGTGAACTAGTCTATTGTTTCACCACAAAGTCATGGTTTTAGCCGTCAACTTTTGCCTGAAACTAGTAAGAAAGTGGTATTCCGATACATGAATAGGATAGGTGATGTGCATTGGTGCATAATCAGAGGAAATCTCCAGGAAAAGGATTTCTGGACTTCCCTTCCAGACACTGAACAGGCATAGAATTGATTCCTTCATTTTTATTATTATTTTATTCATTTTTTTTTGTTATAGTTTCACTGTTTCAAATGGTCCCACAGAGTGGCCTATGGTAAAGTGAGTGTGCAGTGACCTACAAATGTATTACACACGTCACAAGCAATTCAAACTCATCAAGCTCACAATAGTCAAACACAATGCAATAGAAAGATTTGAAGTACATGTATTTACAAATAAACTTAATTATAGCAGGATGAAAGTAGGGAGATGACAAAAGAATACAGTAAATAGTTTGGACATACCTCTCGCAGCTAGGCAGAGTTTGTGGTTGAATTAACATGCTACAGTGACAATTCCTCTAGCAGCAATTTTTAACACGAGCTAACTTCTTTAATTCAAACCGTGACCTAATACTATAGTTACCCCTTAATCTCATCTGGTAAAATCCCAACAAAAACTAAGTCCTAACCCTAAATCGTCAACAAAAGTAAGGAGCAATTTACCACCCAATTCGAAGGTTTATCTGCAATGTTATGAAGTGAGAAACTTACCTGTGTAATAGCCATAGTGCTTGAGATGGTTCCTCATAAAGCTCTCATAAGGATTCTGAAAAGAATAACATTCATGATTCATAAAGATGTTAGTCTGCATGCATGGTTACTCATTGAGTAATACCCCTTTCATGGGTCATGGGTCGACACTATATGGGCTCTAAGATTCGTTCATTATTATTCATGAGCTTACGTATAACCCTATCACTAACCCTAACGGTTACCATGTGCGCACAGGTTTAGCTAGCTAAAGAATCTTGGAGCCCATATAGTGTTGACCTATTATTACATGCTAATTGTAATTGACAGTCTATTACATTTTTAGTGTATCTCTCAGATTCATATTTTTTCTTCATTATTTTGAGTCTGGTTTATTTCCAATTCTTTTACTTACTATGTTTCTCAAATGTTTTTGTTTTTGTTTTCTACTTCCATCAGGGCCAATTTTTTAAAATAAAATTTAAGTTCTCCTTTTTATCAAATTTTCTGGATGGCATCATCATTGATCAAAGAAATGCCATATTTCAAAGCATCAAAATGTAACCATCAATACTTGTACTTACGAGATCATATTCAAAATTCATGCTAGTGGTACCCTGTAGAAACGACATGATGATTGGTTTCTTGCACTACTGCAGATCCTCCCCTCTTTATAAATGGAGGAATCCTCTCAGTAACAGCCAATCATAATCTCTACATCATGGAAGACATGCCCAGGATGGTCCCAGCTCGAATTCAGTCATTCCAAGCAGGGTTGAAATCCTTCTGAAAAATCATAAACCAAGTGATATGCAAGGTTTCTGTGATGGAGTAGATCGTAAGATGGAGTGCTGCACTGTGTCACTACCACTGGTTTATGAAGTACAGATAAAATTATTTAGAAGAGTGGTGTTTGGATTCCATGGTAAGAAACCTGAGAAGTGGAGAAAAAAGATACAAAATGAAAAATCCTTTCTCAATACCATCATTAAGATCTTTCTTAAACATGATATTGATAAATGCACGTCATTTAAAAAATCTTGTATGACACTGACACTCAGTGAAAGTCATTAACACTATTCAGTATCATCACTCTTTTGAAACATCCCACCTAATTCTAAAACAAAATTAATCAAATCAATCACAATATCTGACCATCAGTCATGCACACTACATGTATATAGAAATGCCATGCCATAGAAATTAGAATCATTCATGTGATTTGCCCAAATCTATTGTCTCGACTTTACATTAAGCCTTATACTTTTATAGGATTTAAAGGTACTACAGTGGTATGTCCCATTTGCAGGCCAAAAAAATGAAAAGCTTAAATTCCAACGGTATTTGAAAGAAAATACTAATTTAGAACTTCCCTAATAAAATGGGGGCTTGAAAATGTCTTTAAGTGGGAAAATAACGACTATTAGTTGTCGAATCGACTTAGGAGCTATAGAGCAAGTAAGTAATAGTCTGATTTTTCAGACCATTGTACCGAATGGTCGTACGTTTTATGCTGCGCAAACATTCAATCAGTTTAATTTTGGCCATTACACCATTACAGAAATGGGTTATTGATGTAGACAATTGCTCATGTACCCTTTACAGCTCATTTTATGTATGTTATTACCAAAGATGAAAAAACCAGTCAGTCACTCAATATAGTGTCTGACAGTGAAGTCTAGCAAGTAAACGGGTTTCCTTGCATAATTTGAATATTAGGACACTGCTAACGTTTAAATTTCACAGAAAGGACATACATGACATATTCATAATTCCTGCAAAATTCTACAGAATTTGATGTTGGCTGCAAAAAGGACATAGTATCTTTAAAGTAGGTGATATCAATATCATAGGTCCAAGTCCTTAACTTCCACATCACTGTACATATATCTGCACAACTTTAAAAGTACGATGATACACCGACAACATGGTGGCCTGTACTTCATCAGAAGAAGAAGGAGGAGGAGGAGGAGGAGGAGGAGGAGGAGGAGAAGAAGAAGAAAAAGAAGAAGAAGAAGAAGAAGAAATAAGGCCAGTCATCATCACTCATCGTCGGACTGAGCTGACATAGCCGAGTCACAGTCAGTCACACTCACACTCACAAAGTCACACTCACCTGCTCACACTTTCACAGATGAGATGTGTTGATAACTTGATGCAACAGCCAGGCCTAATTTTCAAAAATAAATGCATCGAATATGAATCCGCTAAAGTGACACTTTAGTCCAAAGTTTGGTGGCCAGTTTGGTGGCCAGATCCGTTCCACCGAGTTTGCACAGGAGCGGCTATGGTCGGCTTCTGTCTCTAAAGAGAGGAGCCGACCCTACCCAAATCAGAGGCTAACGAACGAAAGAAATTTTCGGTCTAACTACTACTAGGCAGTAGGCTGTAGAGGCTAGACTAGTGCTGTCACTGCCATGCCTGTGCGAGTGTGCCTGAGCTGTGGCTGTGGTGTGTGGGCCTGCGCCTGTGGGCCTGCGCCTGTGGGGCCTAGCTAGGTACGCGTAGACAGAAATAACCGTCTGGTATGGGTCATTCTTTAATAAAACTGACATTTGTTGACATGATAGAGGCGGTCAGAGGAGCCAGATGCAATCTCAGCGTAACAACCGTCGATATCAGAGACTGAAGCTACGCGTAGATCTACGACTACGTCTACGCATCAATAATTAATCAATATCTTGCAAGTGGCTGTTCTAAGCCTAGACTAGGCTAAGTGTGCCAGAGTCGAGACTCTAACTTTTTGTTGATAAGAATATACTAGTATCTGACCAAAATGTGCTTTAGTTTTAGCCCTAGAAGACTAGGCCTCGGGTTTGGTTCGGGCTGCACTATGCTAGCGATCCCCCGGAACTCTGGCAACACAATCTGTCAGCGAACCTAGCAACCTCCGACGCCTTGCAATTCAAGTTGCTGTGAGCTGTACCTTGCGGCCCGAGGCTGTGCCCGACATTTTGGCGACAACACTTCGTTGATCTAGTTCATTTAGCTGACAGCTGAAATCTATAAAATTACAGCATTCACACAAAATTTGGTACAAATTACTTACGGTTTTGTCCCACTAACATCTAGTCCTATCTGTTAATTAATCCAGTATATTTCACGCTCAAAATTCGTTCAACACATAATATACAGCCCTTGATGATCCAGCCAGAGGCGAGTTTGTTGGACGGATCTACTTTTCTAAGAGGGGGAGGGGTGCAGGAAAAAAAGTTTGCTGATTTATTTTTCTGTAAAGGCCTTTTAGAAATTCAGTTTATAGTTGATTGATAGTTAAAACTCCAAACTTTTAAGTATCTTAAAAGTCAAATTTTTACTTTTTATGATATATTTTTGTGTAAAAGTAGATGAAATTTTCAAAAGAGTACTAAACAAATCTCCTACTACTAATTGGATTAATCTCCAAAAAAAATACCGCCATCTTTCGTCTGTTACTAAATCTCTTCGTCTTTGGTCTTGATCGGAAGTCGAGAAAGAACTGTGACCATGGTATAAAACTCACTATTTTATCATGTACACAATGAAAAACATGTAAATAATTATATGTAACATGTAATTCAATCATATGAGTCCTTTGCTAAGTATAATATTATAATATTATCAGCGTGATGTTAGAGATTGAAAGAGATTTTTATGTTAAACCACTGTGACGTCGTTTCTTCCAACTGTAGTCCCAAACGTTGACAATTTTGATGTAACTAACGATGGGCACTAGCTTTGAGTTGCGGAGTAAACCAGCTTTCAAAACCTCAAAATAGTTGAGGCCAGGGACAATTCTCATGTGAATTTGTTACATTAATGGTGAATCGACGTATGCGAATACCTGCACACTAGACACAAATTTTGAGCAATTATTAGTTGAGCTGAGTCGAGGACAAATGTGCCGAATTTTTTGTTTAAAATTAAATGAAACGAAATCTGGACTTGGCCTAGTCTAAAGGGCGTGGTGACAATACAGAATGATATTATTATTATCACTGAACCTTAATTGGCACCTATTTTCCTGCGTGTATAGTGATATAAACAAAGCGAAAGTCAAAACCTCGACATTGACGTGTACGACACTCGCACTGTAGGCTACGTCATCGCCCATTCCCGCAAATGACAACGTTGCCTTTAAGTTTTGCAATTTTGTGGACCCTTCAAAAAAAGTGGCAACTTGACACTTGTTACTGATACTGGAGTGATGGTGCATTGCGTATCTTCCATGTGTTTTATTGTGATTATGAATATGAGCTATATTACTGCCTAACCTGCAATTTACGTGACAAAAGTGCTGACCTCGGAGTCTGATGTCGTGATGAGAGTTTGCGAAGTTGGTTCCATTGGAAACGCAAATCATTAATCATTATGGAATGCAAAAATGCCTGATTTTGCGTTGCCAACTTAATGCACTTATCAATTGTAAGATATGTTGGCCTATGTACCTAGCGACCCCTGTGAATGGTGCGTCATTGGTCCTATGTGAGTCGTACATCGGGTTACCATGATGCACCCTTGTGTCAACATTTTGACATACCATTCAACTACATGATGGTACATATGGTGACTTACTTGACCGTACGCACCATCTCTTGATTTTTGGTATCATACCTCATGATATGACGGACAAAGGTTGATTTGATGGTACCTGCGTAAAAAATGTTTTGGTAAATGACCCAACCAGTGGGTGCGTCACTAGGTGCGTCTTACAATTGATAAGTGCATTAGTGTAAAAGGCATTCAGGGAGTTTTGCTAAATTCAGTGTACCAAATTGGCAATCGGAAAGCTCCGTTCCCCCGTCTCTGGTAACAAATATTCACATTTTTTGGTTAAATTCTTGAATGATTTAAAAGTGCTTTGCATGTGCAGAAAGATGAGTCCTGAAGGACGTGTGCAAAAAAAATTGTGTGCAGGAATTACATACATTTGAGGTTTTGTTAAAATAGATCTCCACACCGGCAAATGAATACCAATTGAGGCTTGGTGATGTCAATATCATATTTCAAAAGTCAATAAGCCTGTCAGGCGAGCCACTGTAGCTTTAGCAGAACTGAATTTTAATTTGCTTTTTCTGCCCCTGTGTGCCACACCTGCCTACATGCACGCAGTTGAGAGTAAGGAACAGTGTTAGAATAGTTTTCTTTTAGCAGGAGCTCTTTTTCAATTTACTAGAGCACTGTTGGAGCTTTCGAGAGCTAAATCGCCCACTGCTCCTGTGTAATGTTTTCACTGATAGGAAAAAATGCAGATACTAGGCCCTCCTTTTGGTGCATGGCCTTGGTCTTGCCTGATAGCCCATATCAACATGTACCCTACTGCTTGAGAGAGATTGATATTGAAATAAACCTTGTAGTAGTAAATCGATTCTTGTTTTTTATGTCTCCTTCTACAGCCTTCCCACAAGACATTCAAAATCAAGCAGAAGCTTGCCAAGAAGCAGAAGCAGAACCGCCCCATCCCACAGTGGGTGCGTCTCAGGACAGGCAACAGGATTCGGTAAGTCACTCAAACGTACACAGTTAGCAGTTTGTGTCCCAGACCTAATCTGCAGTGTTTGCAAGGCGATTTTTTTTTTGGGGGGGGGGGTATCAATTGTGCACAGCTTCAAGGGGGAAGAGAAAATTTGGCTATAATATATCCGACTTATTGAAACACACCATTTAAAATAAAATAAAAACACCCAGAGGTGAACACTGATGAAAACTTGTTCAGAGTTGAGAGAGAGAGATAAAAAAAGATCAGTCATAAAAAATAGTGTATGTCCTGTTTAAAATCCATTGTTCATTTGACAGTGGGAAGGGGATGTTGCCAGAAAATAGTTAGCATATAGTTGGATTACCCTTCCATTCTTATTTGCTAGTAATTTGAGAATATGTTGCAAGATTGCATCTTCCCGAGTCAATTTAGCTCATATCTTCATGTGGAGTTGGCAAAGTATAGAATAGATTGTGTAAGAAATGATGGAAATTTTGTTGTTATGTCTCTGCAGCTACAATGCCAAGAGACGTCACTGGAAGCGAACAAAGCTGAACTTCTAGGATGTTCTGATCAACAGACTGTTCTTTCTCTTCACATGGACAAACTCTAAGCATCATTCAAGACTCGGTGTTACCAAGGCAACCGTCTCATCTTGGGGCTCATTGACTTGCTCTTTGAAGCTCATATGAACAGAGAACAGCACATGAGTTGATGCAAAGCACAGTTCACTCAAATTCAAACTTTGCAGATAATAATGATCCGTCTCGCAAGATGGTGTTCAAACAGGCTCCTGGTTTTTCGCTTCTCGTTTGTCGTCATCATCATCGTTAAATCATCATCATCACCAGAACCTTCCAGCTCTGGAAATCTGGACTTTAATCAGGAAGTTTATTGGAATGCCAGTCCTGTGAGACATGGTCATGTTTGTCAATAAATGTTTCTTCATGTGAAGAGGATATCAAACTTGCAGCTCTTTCATTATTTGTTCATGTATGGTCTGTTATTCTCTTACAGTGGAAACTCATTATAGACAGCTCCTATATAAAAAGTAACCTTGTAAAATAAGGCATTTTTTGGTCCGAGCTTATTATATTCTTCAGGTTTTACCCTGATGTAACCAGGTATTTTCTTGGTCCCCATGTCCTTGTTATAGCGAGTTTCCACCGTATTCTCATTCTGTTTCGATGAGTGTGAAATGTTTGTACAAGTGTATTGGGGAATGTAAGGAAGCATATTGATTCTGGAGAGATTTTTAATTTGTTGTGTTGTTGCTGTATTCCTATCATTACAGATCACATGTTACATGTTCAAAGGAAAGCATCCATTTTTAATTCATGCTTTTGACAAGCTATAAATTAGCTGTTACTAATTGAAAACAAGTGATCTCTAATGGTAGAAGTATAGGAATTTGGTTGGAAATGAAAATTGAGATGTGGGCCCCATAGATTAATATTGATTTGAATCAATCGCAATTCCCATCTCTTAGGTACACAGTTGCAATTACTGTAATACCAAGTTGTGATCAATTTGAATCGATCGCAACTTTAAAATTCAGAGCCCTTTTAAAATGAGAAATGGTGAAGATGAAGTGCTTAATGTTACCATCTTGAACAAAAAACTTTTCTTGGTATAGCTCATTATACAGTGTGTGAGAACTGAGACAGGAGAACTGAGAACTTGTGTGACAAATTAAAGTTTTATGCTGTGGGTGCTTCCATGTGAGATGTATACTGTGTACATCCATGGTGCTACAAAACCTATGGGACAATGTCCTGGGGCAACCATCATTTGGAAGAAGGGCAAGTAGATGGAAATGCAAGGACTTGACCATTTTAGGCAGTCTACTTCACTGTACCAACAATGACAACAAAATAAAGAAGAAAGAAAAGAGCTGACAAAACTTCTGTTGTAAAAGCAATCAGGCAACAGCATTTTTTTATATTTATTTACCATAAAGTACTGGAATGCTGGAGAAAAAAAAACATGCATTTTGAAAACTCTGGACAAGTTGATAATTATTCAAGTAATCAATTATATAATTTACTCGCTCGACTGGGTAAATGAGAAACGATTGTAGCACTCTAGCACTGGAAGTGATGTGCATTTCTGTGTGCGAGACTGAAGTCCACTCCAAAAATAACTTGCCGATTTTGCTCAAACTTTTTTTGATTGGTTTGTCTGATTTTTCTGGTTCTATTGAAAGTAAGTTATTTTTGGAGTGGACTTGGCCTTTAAATTTTGAAAGAATGAAATGATTGCTATGCATATGTGCAGGAGAAAATTCATTGGATGACAAAATGGGTCTCTTGCGGTGAAAGGGATTATGCATAATTCATCTCTTTTCCTCGATATCTCCCCCTCCCTCTGCAATTCTCTCTCACTTTTGCTCTGACCTTCTCTCTCTCTCTCTCTCTCTCTCTCTCTCTATATATATATATATAATATCTCTGTGTCTTGTGCATAAATTGTTTCCTCTTCAGTGACCTTTGTTTATCATGAAATTACTCCCATTCTCATAAATTCCATTCGCTATACATCCAAATTGTTCTTTCACGGCTTAACATTCTATGTAATCCAAACATACAGTCAGACTTGGGCCTTTTTTTTATTAAAACTTGTTATCAATTTTATAAAAGGGGGGAAATCCAGAGCTTTGGCAAACATAACCCTAACCACTTAAATGCAGCAGCTTATTTCTAGAATACAAACGATCAAACTACATGTACAATTGTACATAGTCTTTGTCAAGATGAATGTGAAATAAACACAGAATCTGAGTTTATGTAATGATGTATGTTGCTTTGAGAAGTTTGAATAAAAACAAATCAAAACTTTTATTTCATTATGTACCACATATATGCATGACATGATATTTTGTACATTTTCCCATCAAAATGAACATTTTACAAAAGTTTTTATGACAATCATGACGATTTCAAATGAAAATTTATAAGATATATGGTTAATATATATGTATGTACACAGATATCACCTCCTGCTGTGACTAAATCATTACTAAACTTGTATAAGAGTCATATTAACACGATTGGATGCATAAAGTGATACATTTCCATAATGACCAATCATCGACATAATTACATGTATAAATTTCAAATCACATAGAAATATAAATATTGAATTCAAATCTGATCAAAAAAGACACCCGTACATCATCTTTGGCAGCATGTAATCAGAATAAAATGATACGAAACATTTTCATACACATCTTTTATTTAAAGCCCCACTGCACTACTTGTAGCTACTTGGTCCCTCTATATAGAAAACAATGCCTAAGCGGTGCCTGTTGGTCCCCCATGATCCTCTTTTTCTTATGTTAATTGAGAACTGAGTTGATGAGATAACCACCTGTCAGTGACCATGCTGGGTGGTCTAATCCCTCCTGGCCAAACTAGTGCAGACAGGCTTTAAAGATGGACAAGAAATTAAATGGTGCACAGTGAATTTTCTTTCCGGTGTTCGTGATAAGATTGAAATATTGAAAATATAATTCATTATTTACAAGTAATCAAATATTGATTTCATTTTGACTGTTATACATGTACATGTATGAGGTCATAATTGTTCATCCATTTCATTCATATTATTCTTTTTTACACTTATCATCTCTTTCAATCATGCCAAACTGCACATATTATTCTCAGTTTGACATGCTTTGAGGCAAGTGAAACTGAGTGAATATATTCTGAAAAGTTGTATTTCATGTCTTTTTAATTAGTACTGATCAGCTTAATTCATTAAACATGACACTCAGGTGCTACAAGGGCAAGGAATCAAATCAGTTTGGTAGGCACTTAACAAATATCATCGACAAGAAATATTACAAAGAGTGGAAAAACATCTTTAGAATGTGTTCATATTTCATTTTCAGCTACTTTGAGCAAAGTATTGAACAATCTCCACTGCCCGAGTGTTGCTTGTGAGATGGTCTCCACTGCCCGGCTGAGTGTTACTTGAGAGATGGTTGTTACAGCTTGGGTTTGTCTTCTGGGTTGATTTCAACTACAATCTTACCTTCACTCTTCTTGGAGTATAGGTACTGTGAGAGAGAGAGAGAGAGAGAGAGAGAGAGAGAGAGGGAGAGAGAGAGAAGAAAACAATTAGAGAGTGAGAGGAAGTGTGTGGCACAACAGAAGTCAGAATAAGAGAAGAATTAAGCAAGATGGTATAAAGAAATAAAAGAGGAGAAATAAGGAGATGACATATATTTAAAGCTATTTTCCTATTTCTTGCAAAGAAATTACAACAAGCTGAATCTAAACTGCTGCCTTTTCTATTGTTTAGCTTGTACAGGTATGCGAGAGCATGTGTAAAAAAATTCAGACTTTCCAGATAAGAGCATTATTTTTCCAGATTTTTAACTCATTAATTTTTCAATATCAATTCAAAACAGAATTTAGAGAAAAACTAAGTTTAGACACTGTAAATCGCCACCAATTCTTGGATTTCTATAGATATTTTGTAGATGAACCATTACATGAAATTGATATTGTAGCACCCCTGATATAGCAGCATTGGAATCTGTCCAAAGACCCTTGAAGGGTCACTAAGGATCATGTTTGCCTTGGTCATAGCCACCATTATACCTCTAGAATCCAATATTCTACACAAGTGATACTATAGCGCCCTCTATACTTACATCAACAGCGTCATAGACAGCTTCCAGGCCTGTGAGTGGTCCCTTGGAATCATGTTTGCCTTGGTCATAGCCACCCTCCCAATATTCTACAAAGGTGGTACTATAGCGCCCTCTATACTTACATCAACAGCGTCATAGACAGCTTCCAGGCCTGTGAACGGTCCCTTGGAATCATGTTTGCCTTGGTCATATGCGACCTTGAGTTGACCTCCCATGAGAAGCTGTGTCAGGTTAGTCAAAGATCGCTTCCAGAGGTCAGCAAAATGGAAGAGAAGGAACCCTCGTATAGACGCAGACTTCTGTAGCACCTGATGAACAAAGAATATTCAAACGTTATCACTTATCATGCATCCATCGCGCATGGACACCATTAATGGGGAAGATCACCTTAACATCAAGTTAATTTGAATTAAAGCAGTGATCATGAATAAGAAATTAATGAACAATTGGTTGCAAAGGAATTATATTTATATCTCATAGCTTTAAATCACACTTTTTTAAACCCTCACTGATACACTTCTCTGGGTTCCTATTCCTAATCAAATCATTCTATGTTAAATCTGAGATGCATGGCCCAACGTGTTATCAGCGTCTGTGATATGGTCTAATATTGAAGCCCTAAAAAATTGCCCTTCAAATTGATCATGAAGTGCCTCGAAATAGTAAAAATCTTTGAGTGACCGGTTTTACCATACTCATTTTCCCCAATAGACTGTAGTGTTATAAAAACTGTTAGTAAAACGAAAAATGAAATGTTGATTTCCAATCATAAATATCTTGATAATCAGACAGGCGATCAGCTTGTAAAAGTCATGGAATTCCTGACTGACCTAAAGGTTTATAATTATGATTGCAGCTTGAGCTAAATCCAGGATTTTGTTTCAGAATCTGAGGCAATGTTACCGAGTCACTTTAAGTGAAAATCTCACTTAACCTATTATGCAATAAGTGGCTAATGCTAATCACATTCCAACAAAGTGAAACCTGCTCCAGCAGTAGGCCTACATCCCACTAAATTTGAGCTTTCATGTGTTTTTTTTAATAAATACCATATTTCAATCAATCAACCACTGTATGAAGCTTGTGTCATTATAGGCCATTGGTAATGTAAGAGTTTAATCTCTGGAATACAGTAAATCATTGAGCTTACTATTCCAGCCCATGATGCTTCATTCTTAGGAGCTAGAGCGCCTTCTTTCTGATAGCTCTCAATGAAGCCAATCACAATGATTCTTCCCTTGTTGGCCAATCTGAAAAATAGAAGATAAAAAATAAAAAAGGAAAATCAGACAAATAATAAAGATGACTGTCTGTTCGTCACAATTTATATGGAGATATCTTTCTGTTTCAATCTTTCAACAATAAGTTACCTCTTGGTCTAAAATAATCAGGGACAAGACAAATATCAGGCCTAAACACAATTTATCAATTAATGGCAAATTTTGAATCTTTTTGAGATAGAGCATCAGTGAAGAAACAGACATGGCTAAAGGGGACAAGCATCTTTTAAAGTCAGTAAAAGACAACCAAAAACAAAAACAAATAAATAACCAACTAAACAAAACAGACAAAACAAAACAAACAAAAAAGAAAAAGAAATTCACCACCATTGTTCATTGACCACCACTATCATTGCATAGACATCTTGGAGCAGAATAATTTGACATATAGGTAACCATCATATGATCATGCCAAAAATTGTCTTTTGAAACCTCGTGAGTGTTTTCATCATAAGAACACTATAGGGCAATGTGTCCTATACGAAGTATGTCTTCTTTTCCCTTTATTTTATGCAAATATGTCAATTATCTTGATATGACCATTTGATAATGTGAGTGCAGGTATCAGAAAGAATCATTAGACAATGGTCTTAATCAAGAGATTAATTTATCATGCAGGATACATTGCAAAGAATCGCCCTATTATGAATGCGATAACTAGACTAAATATCAGAATGTATACTTACGACTTCAGACTAGTAGAGAACATCTCCCCTCCGATGGTTTCATAGACGACATCAATACCTTGCTGTGAAAGTTAAAAAGATTGATATTTGTAAGTGAGTATTTTTCCTTAACATGTAGACAGTACTACTTTACCACATCCACTTAATATGAAGAGCTTGAATGAATCATGAAATCACAAGAAAATAACTGGTAATAAGGGCTATGATTAATGGATTCAATTCCTCCTTTTCTTTCTCTTTATCTCTCTCTCTTTCTTTACTTTTTTCATTCATTCACTCTCTTTCTCTGTTCTTCTCCTCCTTCTGTTTCTATACTGTTACTTTGTCTTCCTCTCTAGATTTTACTGCACTTGCCTCTTTGTATATCTGTTTGTATCTCTATTTCTTAAAAAACACTTTTCTTTTTTGGTCTATTCTTTTGTTTCTCAGCCTCAGAGCCTTTCCTTTGTTGTTGTTTTTGTTTGTTTCTTTTTTGTTGATGGTGTTTTTCTATCAAGTTTTATGAAATCTATATTTATCTCTGCTCCCCTCCATCTTTGTCCAGCCCTGTTTGTCATACCTTCAATTCTCTATATCAGCACAACATCTTTGGCTCACTGAGGAAGTTCATTTGATTGGTGATGTCATTTGAAAATTAGTTCTTTCTTCACAATCAGAATGTCTGAAAAAGCTTGGTCCGTAGCAAGCGAAAGCTTACCAAACCAGGTAATTTCTCTTACTGATTGAAAAGGACAAATTATTTTTGCAGGAAAGATCTTGGCTACATACCGGGTACTCTGATCTTAGAACATCTTTCAGACTCTCCTTCTTGTAATTGACTGGTCGATCACATCCAATATTCTGTTATCACAAGGAGGAAAATATAAAAACATGAGAAATAAAACTTCAATGAAATGAAAGAAGGAATATCTGATAAAATTGCTGATTATTCTTACAATCCGAAGGAAGATGAACTTTTCTCTCTTTAACTATAAAATACAGTTTCATTATGATGCCTGTTAGGACAGTATAGGTGACATTTCAAAAACCATGTAGAGTGTACATATCTAGCTAAAGTGATGAAATTGTTGATGCCCAAGATAAGGCCAATGCAATCCTCAACATTAAAAAATACAAAGCACATATGGATAAAATATATAGACAAAAGAAAAGTGATGTAGGTTAAGGACTTCTCTCAACCGAAACTGAGTAAAACACTTACGACTAAAGTACTGAATTGAATACCAGCTCTAGTCATCTTAATTACCTAAGACCTCTTATTTACTCATCACTTCACTTCAAATAAAACAACTGTCATTCAGAATTTAAGTGTCTCACTGTTAATGACAGGCTCACATGGATTGTAAGGAAGATAATGCTAAAAAAAGGTGAAACATACCTTCAGGAATTCCACTTTGGAATCTGTTGAGCATGTTCCGATCACATGACACCCAGCAAGCTTAGCCAACTGAACCTAGGATGTGATAGATGTGATTTAGATGAATCAATTCTATGTTGACTCTATAACATGTCGGAAAGAGATTTGTGTGAAGGTATAGTGGTATAATGGTTGTGGTCAAACGACAGATAAGAAAACATGGGTTCTATCTCCAAGAAGCCATTTCATCAGCAAAGGGTTTGTATCATTCACTGGAGCAATGTTAGAATTCAAATTACAGTTTTGAAAAAGTCTATGGATAAGAAAGTGAATAACACAATTTGATCAAGATTTGAATTACTTACTGCAAATTGGCCTGTTCCACCAGCAGCAGCTAACAAGAAAACAAACAAAAACAATGTCACAATGAAAGGTTTTAAATAACAGTGACAATACAATACACATGAAGACTCCATTTTCAAGTCAGTTGAACTTTCAGTATCTTTAAATTTAAATGATTGTAACAAAAGTAGTTCCATCACACTCATAGGATAAATTTCAAGTGTTTTTCCCTTACCTGTGATTAAAACATTTTCTCCAGGTTTCAATTCACCAATCTGTGAGAAATAAAGCAAGCAAAGCAAAGAAAAATGACATTAACTTATGTGTCATTACAATGCTATCAACAAAATAATCAGCACATAATCTCACCCAAGTTAACATCATTTACATAAAACAACATATACAGTATGATCTCTAAGCGCCATCAGCAGAGATGCCAACCTCTTGACACAAAAAAACAGACTGAATATCCTAAAAAATCAGATTTTGGAGAGATAATCAGATTTTCACGAAAACTCGACACTACCACTGGCCCGTTGGCCCCGAGCTAGTATAATTTCAGAAAAATGTGTTACTGGTAAGAACGGTCAAGTAAAAATGTTTGATCTTTCATTAAAATTTAATGAGAAAACTGTAAAGCAAAGTTTTTGTTGGGGTTCCGGGGTTTTCTTGTACATGTTTCTATGCGATTCCGCGGTTTTATGGTTTAAAAAAAAAAAAAAAAAAAAATTGTATCGTGAAATCGTATTATCGTATTTCACTCTTAATATCGTACTAAATACGATTTAATCGTACTGGTTGGCATCTCTGCATCAGCATCACTGCGTGACGGATATGATCACTATGTACAGTCAGTAAGTAGCCATTATTATAGTCATTCGTGATCTTCTAAACAACTAAATGACCATCATCATCACCATCATCATCATCATCATAATCATCATCATCATCATCATCATCATCATCACCATCATCATCATCACCATCGCCACTCCCACCAAGTCACTGCTATTACCACCCTAACCTGACCATTGCTGCCATCCTTTCCTTATTATCCACCTATACATTATGTCAACCACCGTCCTCATCATCATCCTCATCAAATATCTTATGAACTAACCTCAGCAAGGCTCAGATCAGCTGTCATCCCACTGACCATGAGAGTTACAAACTCTGGTTTAGCTGCTGGAAGAGGGATTGCCATTTTTGCTGGCACAGCCTTCAGAAGAAAAAAAAATGTTGGAAGATGAAAAACAAATTATCTTAACTTTGTCTTGTTACCTTCATAAAGAATACATATAAATGTGTTTGATTGGTGTGTTTTTTTTCAATCCATTTGTTCTTATTTAAAATCAACATGACTTTTTCTTACATCTTTAATAGATAAATCAATGAAAAATTCAACTACTTTCACAAGTACATCAAAACATTACATTATATCTTTTACATGAAATAATTCTGCCATACACTCATTTCTATCAATATTTTCCAATAAAATATGATATTTCTTTAATACATTTACAGACAATAAAACATGTATCTTTGACACACTTACATTGTACTCAGCGAAGGCTCCCCATGTCATACTTGCTATAGCCTGTCCAACTTTGAGATTTTTAACTCCACTTCCAACACTGACGATCTCACCAACACTCTAGGAGGATAAAACATGACAGATTTATGACGTTCTTACAATTTTTGAAGAGGTTCATCTGATTGGTAGTAATTCCATAAATTGAATTTTCATTGTTTCACAATCAAAAAGGTTGTTTTACCTGTGAGACTTTCGCCTACCCGTTGCTGCAGGCATCATCAGAATGACGTTTTATCACCACTAGATGGGGTAGTACGACAGCCGATGGATCAGGGAGGCGGTGCATATCCAGAAAGAACGCGACCATGTCATGAACCACGACATGGGCCAGTTTAACCTAACATTACTGCACATTCCTATTCTCTCGGACTGTCGTACTACCCCATCTAGTGGTGAAAAAACGTCAGTCTGATGATGCCTGCAGTAACAAGTAGGCGAAAGTCTCACAGGTAAAACAACCTTTTTGATTGTGAAACAATGAAAATTTCAATTTATATTTTTACAATTGTTGTTAATGAAAAGGTCAATAGAGAAGCTATTAAAGAGTTTCTAAACTATAAATTGTACTACTACACACGTCTACTTACTTGGAATTTATTCACAATACTGGACTCACTATGAATAAATGAATGAAAAACACCCGATAATGTCATTAGGGAAGCTGTCTTGACAAAACCTTGGGTTATTTTTACAGTTGTGCCCAATTTAGTTCTCTCATCGTTTATATTATGTACAAAATATTATGTTCATGTCAGTCAAATGTATTTATGTATTACATTGCACATGTTTTAATTAATGTATATTTACTAATGTTTTATACAAAGATGGAATCTAAATAAAGTGAATTGAATTGAATCAGCTTATAACCTCTATTTATTTATTTATTTATTTATTTATTTATTTCTAATCTTTTGTCAGGGTAGCCCATTCACCAATAAGTAGTGGTCTTCCATGGGGCCCTGAATAAAAATGAACATATTTACATCAAAAAGCATATTATGCTGAAGTCAGTGAAATGTATTGAGAAGAAACTTTTAAAAAGTAAGCGTGAGTCAACAATTTTATTGGTATCTTAACTACAACATAAAAGAACACATGATTCTTTGATACAAATACAAACATAAAACAATAATAACCTTGAAGAAAACATGAAACACTCATCCCTTTACACCTATTGTAACTCACCTCCATTCCAGCTCCAAACGGTGGTTCCCCTGTGTTTGCATACCTTCCAGCTGAGGCATTGATCTCTGATGCATTGATTCCTACATATCTACACAAAAGAGGAATGACATGAAAGCAATATAAAAAAGAGCTGAGTATTACATGAATTCAACATAATAATAATTACTCTTTAACATTATCTTGTTTAATGCATGAAGTCATATTCTTCTTTTTAGTTGTTATTGGAGTAATTGGACTACTATACATATGTAAATGTACAATTTATAAGGCCTATTTCATGTTTTCTTGTATTTTACTGTAAATATAACAATATTACTCTCTGGACTTTTGCCATGATCTTTTTTTTTACAATAAAACTAAAATTGAATTTAATTGAAAAAAATGTAAATGTTGATTGCTGAGAACCAGAAGGGTGTTAACTCAAGTGTTAAAATATGAGTTAACAGCCTTATGGCTCTGAAAAGATACTTCATAACAGTGGGCACTAGCAAGCATTTACATACAAGCTAAGACAGGCAACTTAATAGACAACTAAGGCCCTGATAATACCAAGGCTCTAGGGCTAAAAACAGACCCCCTCCCCATTACAAAAAAAAACAAATAAATAAATATACAAATAAATGAATAATACATATATGTATGTACATGTATTAAAGGGCCTGCTGAATAGTACACAGACCAGAAATAAGTATCTAAAATCTTACTTGTCGAAGTACGAAAGTTCTACATCACTGTTTTATTATTCAAATATTCAAAATATACTATGATTTCTGTCTATACTCTAATCTAAATTACTGTCTGTAACCAAAAATAATAGGAACAAAGTAAACAGAAAATAGAAAAGCTGCAGATTTGAAGAGGAATAATTTTGTCTTTAGAAATTCTCATCATGAATGAGGTGACTGAACTGAACTGACCTTGTTTTCACGACCACTTCATCAGCAGCAGGTTGTATCATCGGAACAGACATGATCTTGACCGCTTCTCTGAAATTAGTGGACAGTTTGGTGACCATCATCTTCCTGAATGTGTTTGGTAGAGCCATGGTTGATGCTGTAAAGAGAATGACATGAAATTTACAAATAAATAATGGAATAAGTGTTTTTAATTACTTATTATTTGTTCATATGATAATATATCATTTGTTAAAATTAATTACAACTGTTTACAGCAACATCCAGAAGATTCCAGACTAGACTATAATTATATTTCTTCATTTCAAAGTTTAACCAAATGCACACAAAAAATGTTTCAAGCAGATAAAACCAGAAAATTAGAGAAACAGGTGGAGTTTGAGGACAAAAAAAAAAATCAGATGAAAAATATGGGTAAAAGGTTATGAAGTGATCAATAAGCTTTCCAGATCCGATCGATCCCTAGTGTGACAACTCTTAAGATTTCCTTTGCCTTTGGACTATATTCTAAAATATTCTATATAATAAAGAAATATAGACCAAGGTCTAGATCTACTCCATATTTATAAACACTTTTCTTCAGGAAGCAGTAAATTACTTACAATTACATTATTAGCAAAGTCAAAGACTACACATGTAGGTTAAAGGACAGAGAATATTATTTGTATAGGCTAACCTTTCACCGACATTTCAGTCTACTGGCATGACCAATTTTATACAATAGCTCCACCTCACAGTCACATCATATAATCATTGCAGTTCAGAACGAGGCCATGAGGGTCATGTTTGCACAGTTCAATGTCAACAAGACAACAGAATCACTCAAGAATTATTGACTCTTCAATCACAAATAGAATGATATTGATAATGTATGCATAGGTAAATAAGTATGGGAGCATTAAGCTACTTGCAGATTTGCAAAGTCATTGTACGAAGAAAAGCAAACTAATGTAACGTTCTCGACCTCGGCTAAGTACTAATGGTAATGCCTAATGGTAGACATCGACATTCAGCTACCCGGCCGGCCCGGCCGCGTCTTATTTTTTCGTACCACGGCGAGCCCAGATTCCTATTATTTCATGAATATTCATTACGCAGGGTCGGGGAAAGTCTCGATTCTCTTGAATATTCATGTATGATCGAGGCGGGAACTATCCTACATACGTAGCATGCGCAGCATCGAATTTCGTGTGTAACACGTTGGATTAATGGTATAAAACGAAATTAGAAAAGCAATGTCATGGTCATTTAGATAATACAGTCATAAATGCTGTGTTTAATTATTAATAAATGCCCGAAAAAAATGTCAGTAGACAAGATATATAGCATATATTTCAAGCAAGAGTAAAATGATTGTTCTCTTGATAGGCAATTTATGAGTACTTTTCCGAGGTCAAGTTGAATCTAGTTCTTTTTATGAATGGGAAAATAATCAGTTCTAGGTTCGCTTGTTTAAATATTACAAGCAGAGGTTGAATTTTGGTATTGAATATGTGATACAGTATGAGTTATAAGTTCAATTAGCAAAGGTGAATTTGATAAAACTGGATTTGACGTTTTATTCTTTAGAGGTCGTACTACAATTCAATCTGTATAAAATAAATAACAAGAATAGGCCTACATATATACAGACATTTAGCAAAAATAAATACCTGTGTATTGTATTTCTATGATCTATGCTCACTTAACTGCATAATATTACCACTGAATAATTACTTTAGTGCATTGTAGTGATTCAGCCCAGGCCAGTATGGCTCTCACACATATGTACGTATGTGTGCGTGAGTGCCGCATTCTGCGGCACCTGTAGAATTGTCTTCATGGCCGGTTCCAGTTCTGGACCGCGCCAGACTTGAACTGAACTGGATGAAAGCAACACCTGCCTAGTCCAGTTCCCCGAGAGTCCACGTAGATAACTAAGTGCGCACCGAACGGAGCTCCGGCATCGCACGAATACTGCAGCTTCAGATACAAGCGTCGAACGTAGATCTACAGCTAGTTTATGGTAGGATTAATCCTTTATTATTATAGTAGATCGATTCCCCCTTAATTCTTAGTAGTCCAGTAATTTTAGTAGTAATTAAGCGTAACAGATATTTCTTGTACTGCTCGTCACTACAATGGCGTAATCGCTTTCTTTTTTTTAGTCGAACCTGTGCTAGGTATTTTTTAGTCGCACACGTGTACGAGCCGCCATCTTGGCTCCATTGACTCGTGTATTGTAGGGAATTTCTATTTTTGAAACTTTATTCGTAGGGCTTTATAAGCTTATATTTTTTCATTTTGTACCTAGTTCTTGTTGTAGATTAGTATTTTAAGGACTCGTTGATAATTTTTACGGCCGTATTTCGATATTTGACATCGTTTCGGTCAATTTTGTACTTAAAATTAGTCACTTTTTTTCCACCCGTATTTTGGGTCGTAGTCTTGCCAGGAGGACGGGGGTGCATTAGTTTTCGGCCATCTCCACCGAGCCCTATACATGAAACTCGACTTTCGCGGTGTTTTTTCGGTGGAGGTATATGGCCGTTTAAGCGTAGCTAAGTAGGATTAGGTAAGCCATCTCTACCGAGCACTATACCGCGAAGCGAAATTCGACTTTCGCGGTGTTTTTTCGGTGGAGGTATAAGGCTTAAGTATAGTGGAGTAGGATTAGACTAGGGCCTAAGTAAGAAACTAAGTTAGTAAGTAGGATTATGTCAGAAACTAAGTAGGATTATTTAGTACGCAACTTCGTAAGTAGGATTATGTAAGAAACTAAGTCTAAGTAGGATTATTTAGTAAGCCACTAAGTAAATAGGATTAGACTATGTAAGAAACTATGCTATATATCTTCTACTGACATTTTGGCATTTACTAGTAATTAAACACAGCATCTATGACTGTATTATCTAAATGACCATGACATTGCTTTTCTAATGTCGTATAGACCTACCATTAATCCAACGTGTTACACACGATATTCGATGCTGCGCATGCTACGTAATAATGTAGGATAGTTCCCGCCTCGATCATACATGAATATTCAAGAGAATCGAGACTTTCCCCGACCCTGCGTAATGAATATTCATGAAATAATAGGAATCTGGGCTCGCCGTGGTACGAAAAATAAGGCGGCCGGGCCGCGTCTTATTTTTCGTACCACGCGAGCCCAGATTCCTATTATTTCATGAATATTCATTACGCAGGGTCGGGAAAGTCTCGATTCTCTTGATATTCATGTATGATCGAGGCGGAACTATCCTACGCGTGTAGCATGCGCAGCATCGTGTGTAACACGTTGGATTAATGGTATAAAACGACATTAGAAAAGCAATGTCATGGTCATTTAGATCATAATACAGTCATAAATGCTGTGTTTAATTGTTAATAAATGCAACAAAAAAAAGTCAGTAGACAAGATATATAGCATATATTTCAAGCAAGAGTAAAATGATTGTTCTCTTGATAGGCAATTTATGAGTACTTTTCCGAGGTCAAGTTGAATCAGTAGTTCTTTTTATGAATGGGAAAATAATTAGTTCTAGGTTCGCTTGTTTAAATATTACAAGCAGAGGTTGAATTTTGGTATTGAATATGTGATACAGTATAAACATGAGTTAAGTTCAATTAGCAAATGTGAATTTGATAAAACTAGATTTGACGTTTTATTCTTTAGACTGGGTCGTAGTGACAATTCAATCTGTATAAAATAAATAACAAGAATAGGCCTACATATTTACAGACATTTAGCAAAAATAAATACCTGTGTATTGCACTTAAATTATTTCTATGATCTATGCTCACTTAACTGCATAATATTACCACTGAATAATTACTTTAGTGCCTGCATGATGTGTCGTCGTTTCACACACTACGTACCTGTCATAATAAATGACTTATGAAATCAAACTCTATAGCTACGTACTTCATCCTCGTAAAGATACTCTTTCGTATTAAACGAATAAGGATTTATTTGTGACACACATTGCTATATTCGTTCTCACCAATTCTAACCGGATTAAATAACTGCTCTCTTTCCTATTAGCATCAAATAAACACACTTGTTCAATACTTGATAACCAAAGGGACAAAACTAAGTCACTATATACAAGCAGTGTATCAAAGTCACCTTTGCCAATTGAATTTAACTCATGTTTATAATAATGTATCACATATTCAATACCAAAATTCAACCTCTGCTTGTCATATTTAAAAAGCAAACAGCGAACTGATTATTTTCCCTGGCATGAAAAGAACTATAGATTCAACTTGACCTCAGAAAAGTACGGTAGGCCTACTCATAAATTGCCTATCAAGACTCTTGCTTGAAATATATGCTATATAATCTTCTACTGACATTTTGGCATTTACTAGTAATTAAACACAGCATTTATGACTGCATTATCTAAATGACCATGACATTGCTTTTCTATGTCGTTTTATAGGCCTACCATTAATCCAACGTGTTACACACGATATTCGATGCTGCGCATGCTACACGCGTAGGATAGTTCCCGCCTCGATCATACATGAATATTCAAGAGAATCGAGACTTTCCCCGACCCTGCGTAATGAATATTCATGATATAATAGGAATCTGGGCTCGCCGTGGTACGAAAAAATAAGACGCGGCCCGGCCCGGACTTTGTTCGAGCATCGACTACTACGGAAGTGTCAAATCGCGTGCTCCCGCAACCCTGGCGTACTAAGTACAGAGCTCGTGGTCATCCAGGCCAGGGATGTGGAGAAAAAAGACCGGATGGTTGTTTCGGCATAATTAGGATAGTATAAATCAAAATCGAAATGAATTTAAAGCTTTAGAGAGATCAATAGCCACCATCAACATGATTTCGTTTTGTCTGAAATACGTACTTACTTCGGAATTACAGTCCTTTTAAAGAAAGTTGCCCACGAAAAGAGGAGGCTGTGCTGTGTCGGAGAATGTCGTCAGCTAGCTACTGATAAGACTGTGCTTGATCTTGCCGTAGATGGCTCTGATCTTGTTTGATTCTTCTCTCTCCCTCCCTTTTTTTTGGGGGGGGGGGGGGTATGAATTATGATTAGGATATAACTCAACACTATTGCCTCAATTTTGTTGTAAAAAATGATGTTTCCAGGAGAGGGGGTTGTTTTTTCGAGAGAGAGTAGAATTAAATTGAAAGTTAAGAAGAATAAGAACAAGAAAGAAGGAGAAGAAGAAGAAGAAGAAGAGGGAGAAGAATGGGTGGAGAAGATAAATATTAAGAAGATATAGTAAGAGGAGACTTTAACAAAAAACTTTAAAGTAGACAATGAATATCATGCTGATTTTAATACAAAATGAAGGAAAATGATAACAGTGAGAAAAAGTAGAAAGACGACGTCAATCAGGGACAAATCAATTGTCGGAAGGGATGGTGTGGAAAAGTAGACTTACTTTCTCTAGACTCATTCAGATATGCCATCAATAAAAAATTAAAAAAGGAGGTGTCAATGATTCTTTTGCCATGGTGACCAGTGGTGTATATAGCTACAGGAAGGAGGAACATGCTCCCAAATCAATTATTTAAAAAAAAAAAAAGAGGAAAAAGAAGCAAGAGAGTGAGAGAGAGGGAGGGAGATCGAGAGCCTTGTTATTAAATTCAGTTCATTCACTGAACCCCACCCTTCAAATTCTGGACCCATGCTATGCAACTGCTTGCTCAAGGATAATGTTGATTAAGATAAATATAGGTCCTGCAAACACTGTGAAAATTAAGCTAAAATGGAAAGACACAAATTAACTGCCCAAAATACAAATTCATATTTTGTACATGATATTAATACTTTATTACTTGGTCAATCAGGAATATTTATACATGGTTTCAAGAATCTTATACATAATCTTATAAACACTACAATTTCAAACAACATGCACATAAGCTGAAGCTAAAATAATGTGGTAACATTCATTCAAACTACAATGCCATAGTAAGTATGGTGAGAATAGGCCATTTTCGTAATGTAACCAACTTTATGCATAGGCCTTTGTGAAGCGCCTCGGTACAAATTATTTCATTCACCTCTTACGAATAAATGTACCTCAATAGGCAGAATTCAAATTCATATATTACTTGTTGCTAAGTAGGGGAAACATTATGGCTTGCCCTACCTAACAACTCCTAATATATGCAATTTGCATTCTGACTATCAAAATACAATTGTCGTAACAGGTGAATGTAATAATTTGAACAGAGGCGCGCAAGTATAAATGCTGTTACATTACATAAATATTAAATAACCTATTGTGAGTGTGCACTATGAAGCCACGTTTAGACACGACACGGTAAAACGAGGCAGATTTCTTTTTAATGATTGAAGTGTAATAGGCTGCACATGTCTGTATGTTATAAAACAGAGTTAAGTGAATATGCATAGGGCCTAGTTGCCATTCATTTACACATTAAAAAGAAACCTGCTGAGTTTTTCCAAAATATGAAGAAACCTTGAGCACACCAACGTACTATTATCTACATGTATGCCAGTGCATTCATACATGAATCATATGCTGAAGGTCAGAAGGGCATTGGCTCTATGTCACAAATGCCCATGTGACCCTAAGCAGACCATACATATTATAGTCTTTTGTGGTACGTCCTACAATGGTTGTACCATGCCATCCTGTAATCAATACAGGATGTATATCTTTGTTCTCAAAAACTTGGTGGATAGAGATAATTAACTGTTGACAATGAATTTAAGGGTTTCATTTTAATCCAAAGATGTTACAAACAAATCATTTCAATAAGATCTTGAGTAGATAGTGCCACTATAAATTTAAGTAAGGTACATATTCAAAGAAGCCAGTAGAAGCCAGTCAGAAGCCTATATTGAAGTGTTCCTGGTCTTAGTAAAGAAAACTTGATATATTTGAAGCACGTCTAAAACCAGAACAGAGCAAATCACACCAGTTTTCAAAAAGATTTGCAAGGAACCCACTATGAAAGCATGTTGGCATTTTACAATCGAGATTTAAAAACCAATTTCAAACAATCTATATGTAATTGACAACGGTCCAGGCCTTGTTTCCACATGCATGGTCCTGGTTCTTGGTCTACATTACTGGGATCTGGACTATAACTCATACACCTATAATAGAACCCAGGAGTCTCTATTTTAACATCTTGCAATTCAATACATCATACTACAACATTAGATAACCTACAATTAACCCCTGTTCATCTTGATAAAGGAATAAACAGCTTTATAAAACTCTACATGAAGTAAATTATTCATTTGAAATTGTTAGAATCTTAGCAGGAACAGGGAATGTAAAGTCACTGCAAATTTCCATTATATCATGTGAGCAACGATAGTCTGACTGCCTGCATTAAACTGTACAGTTGAAAGCAATGTACATGTGTAATAGCATAATGCATGTTCTGATAAACATTTCCGACTTGGCCTTTACAATATTTTATCAAGGCATGCAAGTGCAACTTTACTTGAAATAACACTTCATGTTGAAGATGCAAAGCTTAAGCTACAAATTTGCCATTGCATTTCGACATCATTTGACACATTATGAACTCCATTAACAGAGGAAAGCTATACAGATTATCATTTGTCACAAACTCTTTCCAATCTGAAAATCTGAAAATGCATGGTGAAAATACATGTGCCTAGGAATAAGATGATTATCATTAGTTAGCAGTATATAATTGGTGCTACAATATTCACATGTTACTGTGATGGCTGCATACTTTGTGACTCATCTGTAAATAGCCTCCTATTGAATGACTGAAGAAAGAAAAAGTGTCATTTTACCATAGCGCCACAGTCTATGGATCGATATCTAACTGAATTTTCTTGTCCGACTTATTTTGGCAAATTTGACTTTTCTGAAGTAAAATATTCCAATCCTTTCCGTCTATTAATCTAATTACCCCTAGCACAGTGACTTCATTCCATTATACAGTATACTATCAGTCAGAATATCTCAAATTTACAATATTTATGTTCATTCAGAATAATATTAATAATATGAAGCTACCGTTATACATATCGCATTACACTCTTCTATATTTACAAATGATTGGCAATTTTTTTTCACCGTTACAAAATGTATGAAAATCTTTCAATATATATGATCCATTATCTTTTTCTCTCTATATATTACTTGAAAGGAATTGATGAATACTTGATACATGTTTCAAAACTTCAACATTTCAAATACACTTCCTAGTTCCAATAAAATTCATTTGATATGTATTCTGTATGCTAATAGGGGACAAATTCAAATGCCAAAATGAAAGATGATTTAAAATGCAAAACTGACAAACCAAACAATATCTTTGGGCGGTTCTATTAGAACCTGTATCTTTTAAAGTCCTTCCTGTCTATTCTGTTTAATTCAATACTGAAAAATTAAACCTAACAAGAGTTTTTTGTTTGTTCACCATTTGTATGCAAGCAATAAGGATGACAGATTTATAAAATTGTTGTAAGGGGGCACATTTAAGAAGGCAGTATAATATAGAATTATATACTAGTTATAAATAGCAAACACTTAGCATGTGAAGCAACACTTTGAGATTCTTATAAAATACATTTACGATGGATATTCAATGATACACACTGCTTTGATAGATACTCAAATTACCATACAGTTAAAAAACAAGAGAGTATTGGTACCTTGTTTGTATTCTAAAACTATCTTTAGCAAAACTAACAACTACTGACGAGACAGCCATTGCAAATGCACACTTCAAAATCCACCATGGAAACATTTGGCAACTACTTGAAAATAAGGCTTTTTGAGCTGCAGTTGAATGTACTAGTTTGTCTTGGATAAATGTTCAAGTTTGTATATCACACAATTTCCATATAGATTGAAGATGTGATTTTAATTGGGCTTTATAGTATTATATTATTTATATCTAGATGATTGGATTAAATTGATTTTGCAAAGCTTCATTTTAAAGGAATACATACATATATATGGTAAGTCAGATTAAAGCATCTTTTTAAGTAGTTAATAATTCCAGATTTTAGCAAAAAATTGACACTAAGATTAGTCCACTCTCGGGTCCGCTTGATAAGCACTTCTATTCAAGTGGTTTTGAATGGTTTAGTCAGTGGCAGGATGAGAGAGGGACCAAAGCAGACAAATGAGGATGAGTTGCTCCACAGGAAATGGTCATCCTAACAGAGATGTTGACCTTTGACATCTGTTGAACCAGCATTACCCAAAGTATACAAGCTCATTAGAAAATGCAGGTTCAATATGTAATACATAGATGGCAGCTTCAAGCAGTATATAGTTGCTTCACACGCTGAATATTGAGTCCAGTTGTTGGTTTTATAGGCAAGGAACATTGCATGAAATTCTGCTTCCGATACAACCTGGATGAGATGAAAGAGGAGACGGACGGAGGGAAGGAGGGAAGGAGGGAAGGAGGGAAGGAGGGAGAGGAGAGAGAGAGAGAGAGAGAGAGTACGAGAGAGAGAGAGAGAGAGAGAGAGTACGAGAGAGAGAGAGAGTACGAGAGAAAGAGAGCATGGGAGAACAAGTGAGAGACACAGAGAAAATGAGTATGTAGAGAAAAGGATAAGACAAGAAACAGGAACAGATACAGAGAGAAAGAGATAGGGAGGGAGGTAAAAACAGAAACAGACAAAACCACATTATGAAAGGAGAGAAGAAGAGGAGGGGTAAAGCCAAGAAGAAAGGAAGATGTATACATTTGATTAGAAAGTACAACAGAAACATGAACATGAACTCATTTTATATTTTCAATCCCAAGCCAACATATCACCATTAATATAATATGTATCTGTCATTCATGATAAATGATAGTCAAGAGAATACAAACAAATGCAGTGAATTTAGTATCATCATTTAAAAACGAACGTTTAAAACATTATACAATAACAGACTTCATAATGCTGAAAGGCACGTTATGCTCTAGAGATAGAATCACAGGTATATTTTCTACAAATATTAGAACTTACTACATGAAAGTCAATAGGTGGGTAGTGTGTTCATTCCGGTGACATCTGTCGCCGACGCGCTGCCCTCTGTCGATCAAATCTTGTCTCCATTTCTTCAAGCACCTTGGGTGTATATCTAACAACAAGCTTGACTCTCTCTGAGGCGGACTTCAAGAGCTCCACAGCCTTCTCATGCTGTTCACCCTCTACAGACTGAAACAAGACAGTCAAAGCAAGTTAAATTATATCATTTATTATGGCATAGCAATGAGAAGCCCATCTGGTGGTTGAATATCAAAGATGCTTAGAAGTGGAATTTGACACCATTCAGGTGTTTACCCAATAACAGGTGTTGTCAATCACCAGGATTAGCCTTAAGTTTTATGATCAACAGGCAATATGTAATGCTCTGCATTTTCCACCCATTTCCCCATATGGTAATGTTATTATCTTACATTTCCCTCAACCGAAGACTCTCCTAGAGACTACGAGGTATTTTTTTATGGGACTACGGGTTTGCAGTGTGCAGACTTGTACATGTACATCCATTAATGGTATTTCCACTATTAAAGTCTGGTGTCATCGAAATATGACCTTCTGCACATCGAAAAACTGACAACACTCTCCTTTCAATGTCTGTATATTTTTTTTCTTCAAAATCTAGTTTCTAAAAATAAGAAGGCTTCCAGATAATAATTTTTACTTTGGTCCTACTTACTGATTGAAAAGTGGATATTATCAACATGACTAGGTCATGGCCCCTAAAATTGAAAATCATTACCATACTGATTTTTCTTAATTTCACAAACACAAATGATTTTATGAGCAACCTGTTCTGGATAAATATTCTTTACATCCCTAAGACACACAATTCATCTTCCATAGGTAAGAAACTCCCATGTTTTGTTAATTATGCATCAAACAGCATTCTAGGTGCACAATGATTCCTAAAATATACATGTATATAAATCTGCAAATTAAGGATGTTGCCTCCACTTTCTTCATGAACTTTGATGATTCGTTTATATTCTGTTTGACTTCACCCTGTTGGTTTTTATCAAGTTATATTCTGTGCTTGTAGTATGTATTGTCCAATTTATATATTTGTAAGGGTTCTGCCTCGAAAGGCCAATGCCCTATGCGGTTCTCTTCCACATTTTCGTTTCACTGTAATGTATTGCTTATATATTCATACGCTATTGTTCATATTATTTATGTTTTTAATATTAAATTTTAATGTAATGTGGAAAATAAAACTTGAACTTGAACTTGAACTTACCACACCGTTGACTGAGAGTAGCTGGTCACCCCTCTTAAGACCCCCATGTCGATGGGCGACACCTCCTGGGATGATCCTTGAGATATAGATGGGTGAGTTCTGCTCTCGTCCTCCCATTACATTGAACCCTAAACCTTCATCAGTCTTAGGAAGTTCAACGACCCTTGGGTGGGCGTGGCCCTCACTAGCTGCAAAGGCTGCTACGGTAGCCTGTAATACAAAACAAAGACAGAAAGAAAGAAAAACTGATTAAATCTTTTGATTGGGACTAAGTTTTAATTCTGAAACTGAAAACATTATGTCTAACATGCTAGCAGCTATCAATATAATCTTATTACAATATGTATTGTGTTGTTTTAACCCTATTCTAACTGGGCTATTTCAGACCAGGTTTTTCAATTGACCACCCCTAAGATCTCGGCCGTTTCACAGCCGATCGCCGAAAATTTGCATGCATGTCAAGTGAAGTGTATAGAATACTATGGTAATTTCAATTTTTTGAAAAATTCACTCATTTGCATATTTATGGTAATTTATGCAAATAAGGTCATAACATTCACATTTTTACCCATAAATCATATATTATTTATATTTAAGCATTCTTTTTCACTACATATATTCGTTAGACCATTTGGAATAATAATACAACAAAAAAAATTGGAAGAGCCAGGTTATTCCTTATGTTATCTATTGTTTTGATAATTTCTTATGTATTTCATTGTTTTTAAACTTATGTATTTTATTGTTTTGTTGTTTTATTTCATTCCGAACTACAATTCATTTATTTTGACCTCAAAACAAACACCTAAACTTTGAACAAGACCAAATAACCAATGTTTTATCTCTTTTTAGGAAAAATGATATTTCCATATGTTTTGTACACAAATCACAAAAATGAGCGATTTTCGGGCTGACATGCAAAGACAAAAGGTCACGTGACTTTGTAACTATACGTACGATTTTCAAAAAAATTGTTTTAAAAGATGCGTAAGACTCGAAAGAAAAAAGTCATGAAAGGAAAAATTTATATCTGCCGCGGTTCCGGAGTCGTCGCTAAATTACTACAGGGGGGCAAATTGACCCCCAGTTAACATACATGTAGGGTTAACATACATTATTATGCTCTACAATAATGATCTCTGCAATGTACCTCTTTTTCAGCCCCTTTCTTTTGATCTGGGCTCCACACTACGTTTTGGGGGGAGGGGGTCCAGATTGAACTGTTTACAGTCTGTAAGTATATATGAGCCCCCTGTAGAAACTAGAAACTTCAAAGTTTTTAGGGTTCGGACTTGGATTTTGGGCGGACTTAGATTTTGGGTGCCCATGTGTCCCGGGTGCCTGTTAGAGTCGAGCCCTGTCTTAAGTTTCTCTTTCCATGTTGTATCTAGATGTATCCTTCTTTATCATCTAACATCTTCTCTTGAACATCAAATTCTTCAAAGTACTTTCATGGTTTTCCCTGACACACGTACAGTACATGTACACATTAATTGACAAACATCAATCCAATATGAAAAATGTATCTACATTCTATTCTGAAAAATATGATAATGCACTGAAAAAGAATAAACGGTCAACAAAAATGTAATGAAAAAGAATAAACGGTCAACAAAAATGTAAGTGTTGACTCTCTTACCAATGGCAAGAGAAAGTTATGCAATGTAAGGAAAACCCATGTCCTTGATGATTTCAGAGTTAAAATGTTAATAATAATAAATAATGAAACTTATAACTTCATCCTGTATATTGTCCGGGATCTGATAAAAATTTGTTTAAAAAGAAAATTCTTGAAAAGTAGACCACAAAATTTTGTAGACAATGATAATTTGGAGCTCAGGAAATATTGGGTTGAGACAAGGCATTCAAATATTTCCTTTCGAAATGACCAATTTCCTGTCAGCCGTCCAGTTATGATCTCAAATTACCACAAGCCACCTGGCCTCAAAATGACTATAGGCGAGCAGATATTAAACCCACAAACACACAATACATTAGAGCAAAGGATATCAAATTGTGTTAGTGTTAGTGTTAGGTAAAATTCTTGTATTATGTCGTAAGGGACCAGCACCACATAAGACTTCAATGTTCTTTCTTGCGGTTTCCTCATTCGTATATATAATTGTATTTTGTGTTTATCTTTCGCTATGTTGTCTGTTTGTTCTTTACTTATCTGTAAATATCAATGTTTGATTATGTATGTTTTTATATGACGAATGGAATAAAATGAATTAAATTGAATTGAAAAAAATTTATTTATCACCCACTGCATTTTCCTTTTCGTCTCTTTTCACAGTAACATTGTAACATTCTTGATATATGTACCACACATCATTGCATCAATTGGTTTTGTACATGTACAGCTGTAGTTCATTCTGTTTACAAAAATTAAATGTGTTTCAGGTAACTGCTTATTATTATATTATTATATTGCTGTAACTCCTACATGTATTAAGGCCAAATGAAGAAAAAGAATCATGTTCAGCGTCCTGCCTTTTTGAAAAAAAGAGAAGGGGGAGGACCTTCTTTTTTTCTTCCAAATGACCTCCACTTGGGCCTCCTGGGCTCAGGAAATAATGGGGTTTGTATGGGAAAGATGCAACAGAAAATGAGACCAAAATGATGATTTAATTTCATTTTATTTTAATTTTTTTTCAGAAAAAGATCATTTTTGCAGTACATGTATTTTTCGTGTTTTTTTCATTAAAAAAAAAGGCAGCCTCAAAAAAAGAAGCAGGTGGGGACGCTAAACATGAATTTTTTTCTTCTTCACCTAAGGCACCCATTAAATGTGCCTAAGTTATGCTTAAAATGCAGAAATAGTCAGCAACAAAGACAAACTTATACAACTGGCAAAACTGGCACAGTTTTTCATACCTGTACGTTTCACATACATGTACATGTACACTGTAGCTAAACTCACTGTATTTCATATGTACATGTATCAACAATCCTATATAATAACCTCAAACTTGCTTTATTTCTGTAAAATGATTTAGTGAGATCATTAAGAATCTTAATTGATTTAAATGAATTTGCTGACACAATGCTTTAAGAATCAATATCAATTCAGGGCTTAATATAATCACTAGGATTCAGGGAGAAGTCGTAACAATTACTTGATATCAGTAAAGCTGCAAACTTTGACCTTTGAAAACCAGGACAATAAGCCAGCTCGTAAATACTATCTGCGCATGCTGCATGGGCAGATAAAGGTCATTTGTTCCCAAATTGTAAAACCCATCGAGACGAATACCTGCATCTTGCTCATGAAAGCTTCATTGTATGTAATCAGTATTCATTTATGCACCGACAGTACATTTATCTGATACACAGGTGGAAGTATTCTTCTCAAGAGACAAACAAAAGGTATTCATGAAGCACCTCCAACACTTTGGCAGTGATTATTCTAAAATTCACAAGTGGGACGTATCCATCATGTAAAAGATCTGTGGATATTTTGGGGTCATGCGTACCGAAAGCTATTTACGAACTGGGTTATTGAACTGATCAATTCTGCATCTCAGCTTCACAAGAGGAACTAATTTTAAAATACATGATTTAAAAAATATATATCTCCAAGCTCTATTTATTGTGCCTTATAGGGAGTATGTTATCATTGAAATGTAATTTATCCCCTTGAAATCTTGAATTAGTGGTTAATGGAATTGCTTATTACACAAATCCATATTATTCTCAAACTTTCAAATCTCAAAGTCACAGATATGAATCAAATAAAGGTAATTTTTCCCCAAACAATATTTTTTCTTGGATTTGTGGAATAAATCTGTCAATACTGAACATTGTTTGGTGTTGATTTGAACTACATGTACATGACTGACTGAGAAATTGAAGTGAAGAACAGCTATTACGATGAATCACATCAATAGTCAAAGGAGACTCAATGTTACTCTAGACTCTCTTCATGCAGCTCAACAAATAAAATTGATATTGGATTATAATTAGCCTTGGCATACATGTATATCATGAGGGATATAACTTGTTTAATAAGCATGCATGTGTACCTTCAATATTAAACTTAGTAAGAGTAAGAGAGGAGAGAGAGAGAGAGAGGGGGGGAGAAAGAGAGAGAGAGAGAAAGACAAGAGGGAGAGGGGAGGGAGAGAGAGAGACAGAGAGACAGAGAGTGAGAGAGAGAGAGACAGAGGAAGAGAGAGAGACAGAGGGAGAGAGACAGAGAGACAAAGAGAGTGAGACAGAGAGAGTGAGACAGAGAGAGAGAGAGACAGAGAGAGTGAAAAAGAGTGACAGAGAGACAGAGGAAGAGAGAGAGACAGAGGGAGAGAGACAAAGAGAGTGAGACAGAGAGAGTGAGAGACAGAGAGAGAGAGAGTGAAAGAGAGAGTGAAAGAGAGTGACAGAGAGATGGGAAGTACAACAAGAGAGATACATGTAGGACGGAAAATGAAGTGGGTGGAGTACCTTGTTTCTAATGGATGGGGATGTGTCCAATAAAGCCCTATTTCCAGTCTTAATGATCAGCTGTTTTCTAATTTAGCTGCATATCCATGTCCACAGTATTAACAGTAACACAATACAATTTTAATATATAGAGACCTCAGTCCTCATTATCAAACGTCATGGGCATACATCAATATATGTCGATGAACACCATTGATTTTAAAATATTAAAAAAATAGCTATGCAAGTGTACAAATTTTCTTTGGGTTTAAAATGTGCAGTTCTCATGTTTTGCAATACCCTTTATTCATATTTTTCCAAATAAAAAAAATGTATATAGGCCTATATATATATATATATATAGTTGAAACATGTACTAAAGGATCCTGTCTGTAAAGACCACGTGTCTACAAAGACCACTTTTTGTGTTTCCCTTGGGAGGTCGCTATAGACAGGTTTGACTGTATATTTCCAAAGTAGGTGTGCACCTTGAAAACAAGTACATGAAGATATTAGACACAAAATTTTATGATAATTCTCATGGAATATTAATGACCTTATAATACAAGTACAAGTATGAACACAGCGTTTTTCAACCCTTGGTCGTAACTTTGCCCCTTCCTTCAAGATCTCCTTGTACGTCAACAATCTCATGGACATGTTCATACTCACAGATTATGATCTACACAAGTACAAGTATGAACACAGTGTGATTCTTACCTTGGCTGTAGCATTAGCCCTGACCTCAGGATCTCCTTGTATGTCAACTGTCTCATGGACATGTTCATACACTTCCCTTACAGCATTGAAGAAATCGCTTTCTAAGATGGCCTGTAAAGCAATCAGCTTCTGGGTAGGCAAACCAGACTCTGAAAAAGATGAAAAAAGATAAATACAATGCTAATAATTATTATTATTAAGTTCAATTCCCGCTAGTTCAAAGATTTTTTTCAATTACAAGATCTAGCACACCATCTTTATCTACTGGTTGCAAGCCAACAAATTCTTTACACAATACAATGCTACTAATGATATCACCTCTACCCCATGGAAATTCCTACAATGGTTTAATAGCTTTTCATCCCTAGTTTCACAGACTTTTTAACTCCATTGATATATATACTTGATACGTGACTCTCCTCATGATATGACAGAATCTTCAACTTCAGATTCCTATGCTTGACAAGTTTGACAATTTTCTCTGTCTTTTCTTCAAATACCTCACCTACATTTAAATTGAATCAAGCATGCATTCTTTCACACTAATTTTTATCAAATCATGTTTCTCTGAAGTAATTCTTCACTTGACTTTCAAATTCATAGAAATAAAAAAATAATAAACAAGAAAAGTACATCAAGGTTAGAGATGACTGATTTTGGAAACTGATAAATTATCTGGTCTTCTGTGAAGTTCTAAAATATGCAGATGAAAATGAAATTTGATACAACAGTAAGAATCTTTTCACAGAAAACACAATGTCTAAAATAATTTCTTCAAATGACAGCTTAGGCCTACTACATGTATGGGTACTTTCTATAACCATGAAATAAAAGAACATATCAGAGCTTTGCAGGAGGGGTGTTTCACAAAGACTAAGATTGACTTTAAGTTGAACTTAACTATGGCAGGCCGTTCATGCCACTTTTTTCTCTCACCACTTACTGGCATTGGTCTCTTAAGAGACGTACAAATCATGGTCACAAATCTACAGAATCTACATTTTGTAATATTTCATTATTGAAGGAAAAAATATGATCTAAACATCATACTGGTGAGAGCAAACAGTGGCATGAATGGCCTGCCATAGTTAAGTCCAACTTAAAGTTGATCTCAGTCTTTGTGAAACATCCCCCAGATGTTTTGCTTTCTTGCACAATTATAAAATCAAGTACAAGCAATGCCACTGAAAAGCTAGATGATCAAAAGGAAATACTCACGTTGCTGTAAATTTTGCAGCAACTGAACTGCACGGTTGACATCTGATAAAAGAAGACATAAAACTGATTTGATAACAAGTTGTATGAGTTTAAACATTTAAAATTAATGACATTATATGACATATATTAATGATATATTACAAAAATAGACATCCCATACAAATTCATGTTGATCTGAGTACCTAAAAAAAAAAGTATTTGGAAACATAGTTTTCAATTACTCATCATATCATGGAATTCTAATCTATCATATTTTAACACTTTCTGTAGACTGTGGTCAGTGTGGTGTTGGAAGAAAATTAAAAATTAAAAAAGTGACAAGATGGTTGACTTAAAAAAAAACCTTCATGGAGCTGGTGCCATCATGATGGTAAAATCAAACTTATCCATTAAAAATAGGCATTTCATTCTTGTTTTGTCGCTTGGCCTTGACGCCCTATTTCTATTTAAACCTAGATTAGAGGATCTAGGAAAATTTTATTGTTTTTATCATGATTTTGATTGGTATGAACAGTTAAGTTTAAAATGGCCGAAAGTTTTGAATATAGTTACATGTACAATGTATGATTTATCAGCTGTTTGTAACTGGGTTTCAGTCTCCTTAGATTAAAGTTTAAACTTTAAGCTTAAGACAGTTTTGAGCATGAATTCTGAACTCCCAATTAGTTGACTTTACAAAAAATTGTGACATGTTACTTGTTAGTGTTAGATAAGAAATATGTGACTTGTAATTTTACATCACCATTTTTCAGATTTTTAAATCACTGAGAAATCATTTCTTGACAAATTCAGAATTATTCAGATTTCAGTTTCACTTTCAATTTCGGCCAGAGACAGCCACCAAACTCAGCTCAACTGTTGACAATCTAAATTGTCAATATGAGAAATTAAAGCTTATTATTATTTTGCTGAAAATTCGATTAAAAAGGTTTGAAAGTTTTAAATTTGTGAGAGTTTTCGGTCATCAACCCACCAATTTTGCCCAGTCCATGCCATGTCCACCGCCGAATCCGGGCCAACTCGGAGTCGGACTTCGGGCGAACTCGACCTCGCTGTAAAAACGGTCATTTTTTTTGGTCATTTTAGCCTAACTCTAAACCTACAGGTAACCCTATTAAACCTGCAAAAACAGACCGTTTTTACAGCGAGGCGGAGTTCGTCCGAAGTCCGAGTTAGCACGACTCCCCACCGCCAACCCTATCCATGCCCTCCCTGCCCTCTCCGCCCGGCCATCCCCCGTCAATAAACGTTCAAACGACCCTTCTTCCTGTATAAACAACAGCGAGTCGCGTATGATTATGAAGATGGGCGTAAGCGTAATGCAGAGCGGATAAAAACACTCTTTTTCACACTTCCTCACAGTTTTACAAGGAAATTCTTACATTGATAACGATCAGAAGATATCATACCTTATTTAAATTTGCACAAATTACTTAAATATTGGCAACATCCAAGAGATATTAATAATTACAAATCTATAGTATATTTACCTCTGTCGAGTGTTAGTTCTCCTGTAGAAGCCATTTTGTCATCTGTAACATGACGTCATTCAGTGTATATGTAGTCTGCTTACCAGTTTATAATTTTTCAAAATCAAGGCATTTTTTAATTTGAGGCTGAAGGGCGCAATTTATTGTTAAAATTTAAATCCTTTAAATTTTCTTCCACTCTATAACTCTCTTTCAATCTCTCTCTCTATCTCTCTCTCTCTCTCTCTCTCTCTCTCTCTCTATCTCTATCTCTCTCATTCCTTTCAATATTTGTTTCATAAAATTTGGCTGATTTCCCACTTTTGCTGTTTCTTGAAGTTGGAACTCATATTTTTCATCTATCCCTTGGATTTCATCGCAATCTTTCATCTCCTCACTCCCTCTCTCTCTTCGGCTTTCTCTTTATCTCTATACTCTTTAGGCCTGTGTTTCTGCATCTCACCCCTCCTCCTTCTGCTGTTTCTTGAAGTTGGAACTCATATTTTTCATCTATCCCTTGGATTTCATCGCAATCTTTCATCTCCTCACTCCCTCTCTCTCTTCCTTTCTCTTTATCTCTATACTCTTTAGGCCTGTGTTTCTGCATCTCACCCCTCCTCCTTTTGCTGTTACTTGATGTTGGAACTCATATTTTTCATCTATCCCTTCCCAGGTCGAAATTCCAGTTGATACCAGTTGAAACCAGTAAGGATTTCCAACTGGTATGTACTGGTTTGAACTGGTCTCAACTGGTCTCAACTGGTACCAGTTAATACCAGTTGATACAATTTGGAAACCAGTAGAAATACCAGTTGACATCTGAGACCAGTTGATATTACCAGTTGATTTACCAGTTGATTTACCAGTTGAAAACCAGTAGATGATTACCAGTTGATTTACCAGTTGAAAACCAGTAGAAATACCAGTTGACATCTGAGACCAGTAGATATTACCAGTTGATTTACCAGTTGATTTACCAGTTGGTGATTACCAGTTGAAAACCAGTAAAAATACCAGTTGACATCTGAGACCAGTTGATATTACCAGTTGATTTACCAGTTGATTTACCAGTTGATGATTACCAGTTGATTTACCAGTTGATTTACCAGTTGAAAACCAGTAGAAATACCAGTTGACATCTGAGACCAGTTGATATTACCAGTTGATTTACCAGTTGATTTAACAGCTGAAAACCAGTAGATGATTACCAGTTGAAAACCAGTAGAAATACCAGTTGACATCTGAGACCAGTTGATATTACCAGTTGATTTACCAGTTGATTTACCAGTTGAAAACCAGTAGATGATTACCAGTTGAAAACCAGTTGATTTACCAATTGAAAACCATGAGATGATTACCAGTTGATTTACCAGTTGAAACTGTTAGATGATATACCAGTTGATTTACCAGTTGAAAACCAGTAGATGATTACCAGTTGATTTACCAGTTGACCAGTAGAATACCAGTTGCTTTACCAGTTCAAAAACCAGTTCATTGTATCTTGTGCATATTCATGATTAATTTGCATATTTTCACAGAAAATATAATTATCATGATATCAAGCTAATGTGACAATGCACATTAATTTTGTGATTGTTAATTTCTTAGTCAATCATTGACAAATATAATATATATGTTTGATCATGTTTTTCATCTAATTTAAAACGTAAAAATAGATATATTGATACATATAATTACTAACCAGGAAACAAAATGTATAATTTTGTATATATCTATGGTACGAGTTCCAAATTTCTAAAATGGAATGAGACTTATCTGTGTAGACTGTAATCAACCTCAAATGATCTCTGTGATGGGGTAATTGCAAGAGTTTATATATTATGGTCCTGTTGGTGGCCAGATGCCAATATTGATTATTGATTATCACAATATCTGTTGATTACTGGTCTCAACTGGTAAATCAACTGGAAATATCAACTGGTATATCAACTGGTAAATCTACTGGTTTTCAACTGGTAAATCAACTGGAAATATCAACTGGTATATCAACTGGTAAATCTACTGGTTTTTCAACTGGTTTGTCAACTGGTCTCAGATAGCGTTGTCTCAATTTCCATATTAAAAACCAGTTGAATATACTGGTTTGAACTGGTACCAGTTGACTACTGGTTTGAACTAGTACCAGTTGACCAGTTGCCTACTGGTTTCAACTGGTTTTTCGACCTGGGTTGGATTTCATCGCAATCTTTCATCTCCTCCCTCCCTCCCTCTCTCTTCCTTTCTCTTTATCTCTATACTCTTTAGGCCTGTGTTTCTGCATCTCACCCCTCCTCCTTCTGCTGTTTCTTGAAGTTGGAACTCATATTTTTCATCTATCCCTTGGATTTCATCGCAATCTTTCATCTCCTCCCTCCCTCCCTCTCTCTTCCTTTCTCTTTATCTCTATACTCTCTAGGCCTGTGTTTCTGCATCTCACCCCTCCTCCTTCTGCTGTTTCTTGAAGTTGGAACTCATATTTTTCATCTATCCCTTGGATTTCATCGCAATCTTTCATCTCCTCCCTCCCTCCCTCTCTCTTCCTTTCTCTTTATCTCTATACTCTCTAGGCCTGTGTTTCTGCACTCTCACCCCTCCCCCCATCTCCAGATCTGCCCCCCATCTCCATCTGTCATCTCTTCTTCTTTCTATCAATTGAGAAAAATTGAAATTGCAACATATCACAAAATCAAAACAGTTATTCATAAATTATAGGAAATATATTTTGATTTTCTTCACCTTTAGCACTACTTTCATTAATCTTTACAAAGACAGAATCACTAATCATGGAAATCAACCAGCACAAAATGTTTACTAGATAAAATTGGTCCACATAAAATTATCTCATATTGTCTGATACACTATACCGGATGGATATTTACTCTGATTTCATAGAATCACAGCCATTTTGGTTTCAGAAAAATGATGTTATTATCAGCCTTCAACAAATTACTTTCATATAAGAACTATGTGTGGGCTAAGTATAGGTGCAGACATGTCATCCCTTATTTTCTTGATAATAATTGAAGACAACATCACTTCTTAAATGTCACATATTTTCATCTTATTATGTGTGCGCTTACCTTTACAAACCTATCAAAATAATGATTTTATTCATTTTGAGCTACATTGTAATATACAGTGTATACCGGTATATATAAATCCGACGCCTTACGAACGGCAAGACCTCTAGGAATTAAACACAATGTAATATATTACATTGCATTACATTACATTTTAAACAATAATCAAAATTGATTTTTTTTTTTTTTTTTTTTTTTAATGCAAGCAATAGATTTATTATCAATATACTGAACCTTCCATTTTCAATTGAAATTGTTGATTAGTAGGATTATGTTAGATTTGTCTATGATTCAAAAGAAGACAGAGCTCATATTATTACTAATTTTGCATGAAATAGGTTTTTGATAAGATTCATACAGCTCTATACAACAATAAAAGACTAAATCAGTGCTGATTATCATCTCTTTACACAAACCGGCTAAACCTACATTTATGTATGTGGTCTATGGAATGCCAAAATATACAATTCAGGATTGACAGGGAACCAATCACCTAATCTTTTGTTCATTCCTTTTCTGGGATTAGCTATTCTATATACTGGTAGTCATCCATCAACTATTTGTGTCAAAATAACCATATTAATGTACCATCGTAACTTTACAAATTTTGCAATATGCATTACATTTTACAGTATAAGATATTTGCAACATGCATACTATAGGACTCGGTATATACTCATAGGAGCTCAGTTCTTTATATAGTAAGAGAATTTACAACCATCCCTTGTATGTAACTCATGAGAAAAGGGCTCACTTCGAATCATCGGGTCATCGTGTCCGGTTGGGTGGTCGCGTTACAAGACCTTTCGTGAAATGAAAGTGGGATTATCTCACGCAACTTTTCATAGATTTGCCATATGGTTTTCTCAAAGTGTCAGGTAAAATAGACCAGGGCATTTGTAGTTGAGAGGGGTTTATTTCACAAACATTAACCCAGACATTTTGTGAATGATAAAGGGGCATGTTTTCACAAAAGGACAGGTAACGTGACCACCAGACCCAACGTGATGATCCAATAAATCAATAAGCCTGAGAAAAGTGCTTCTTATAAAATACTTCCTCCATTAAAGGTACTGTTTATAATTTTGGGCAATTATCCACACTCAATCCAAATTTTATTGACAAGAACATAGACCTGACAAAATTTCCCTTGAAAAACTGCAATTTGTAGGCAATTACTGAGCCTTTTTCAAAGTGCATTTTAGAAACAAACTTTAATATACAAAAGACTAAGAGAAATAAACAGTGTAAAATGAGTAATCTGAAGATTTATTGAAAACAAATCGGCCTTGAGCTTTCCTTTTTTTTAATTGTGCACGATTCACACTCTATCAATTTCCTTCCAAAATTATAAACAGTACCTTTAATCAAGTTATAGCCATTAGCCAATATAATTCAACAAAATTACAGTAACATAATAATATACAAATTATAACAATTTAAGTCCTTCTATATATAGTTTCAAACTAAAACAATATTTTGTCTTCAATGACCAATACATAGATCAATTTGATAGACAAACCGTATGTCCTAAATTGATATAACATTCATACACACAGATATGATTGAGATTATATGAAAACAGTGACAAAATAATATGAATACAGGTAAGAAGTACTAAACAGATGATTGAATGAATCCATTGCCTTCTGGGTCTTAAAGCCTCTCTAGAGTGTTGGGAGCCCCACAAATTTGATGGCAAATTTTCACTTAAATTGTATCATAATGTGAAAGAGGATGTCATTTAAGACACATTTCTGCAATGATTTTAAAAATAAATGTGTTTGAAGTCGAATATTGATGAACGAACACAAAATTTAAGTTTCATGTATATATACAACAGGAAACCCAATTGTGTAGTATTTTATCAATATTTGTCTTCAAACACATTTTGGGGGGAAATCTTTGCAGAAGTGTGTCTTGAATGACATCCTCTTTCACATTATGATACATGTGTCATGTACAATTTAAGTGAAATTTTGCCATCAAATTTTTGGCGAATTGGGGCTCCCAACACTTTAGAAGGGCTTTAACGTCACCATCCAAAAGACACGACTCAGTTTCAAACCTGGGTCCGATCAGAATCAGTTTGTAGGCGAAGACAGAAAGCTGACAGTGGACATTACCTCTAGACCAACCCTCATCTCCCTAGAACTGGTCATTCTTTGTTAGAATGATCCTTAAGATTATTCTTCACATGACTCCCAACGCAGTCTTACCCTGCCTTATCCAAATTCAACTGAGAGGGCAGTATAACAGATTCAGCTCGTCAGGCTCATAATGTTTTCTGTCGTACTTGTGCTCTAGAACAACCATCTCAACTTGCCTCCCATGATAGCGGATAATAACAGGTCAAATTTACACTCACAAAATTATAGGGCCATCTGGAGGATGAATGTGATATAATTTTAAAATTTCTGAATCCTTAAATTATTTTTTTCACAGAAGTTCCTCTGTATGGTCATGACAAGTAGATGAGATATTAATCCATTAACTACTGAATTCACTCTTTCCCATAGGCTTAATACAGGGACAACCAGGTTACAGTAGGCAATGGGTTTATTAAATTGATCTATGATAAAAAAGGAAAAAGCCTGAAAGTTTTAAAGAAACCAATCGGAGTTTACAACAAGAAAAACAAAAATCAAAATTAAATAAAATTAGGAATCATGAGAGTGTTACAAGACATTGAATTGAATAACATGTTTGTAAAGCGCTTAGAGACATATATAAAAGCGGAATATTATTATTAACAATTTAAACTGATTTAAAAAATGAATGTTAAATAGTGTTTTTTTAATGCGATGATAATTAAAATATGTTACACATAATTATCATATCAAACAAACTTTACCAAAAGTATACTATTCCCTTTACCTATGATTCTGCAATATAAAAACAAAGAAATGCCCAGACTTACTTCAGAAAAATATCAAAATAGTGCCTCATCCATTGACTGAAGTCTTTAGTAATGAATGAATTTACAATCACTCATAGCTAATTTTGTAATTTGTTGAATTTCCAGCTCTCTAATCTTTCAATCGAATCATGTCAATGTCGTACACTATTAGTGGCGTAGCTACAGGGAATCATGTTAAATCATGAGCATGATCACCATTTTTGCATGATATTGCAATCATTAGTAATTGTACAATTAGTTTACAGGGTTAATGTCATCAAAACCAATACATAAAATTGCCTAAATATTCACTATTAAAGTTATGATAGTTTTCTAAATAAAATATAAACTTATATGGTCAGGACCTTTGAATGAACAGTTTATTTAAGACCAAACTTTCAAAAATTCAGGCAGAAGGAAGTAACATTCTTCATAATCAATTTATAACCAATTCTTTTCACTGCATCTAGTATTACATGAACACAGGTGAAGATGGATCTAATTTAAACATGCTATGAATTAACATGTGGGAAACAGATAAAGGGTGAATCTGTACAATGTGTCACGTACAATATGTGTTTTACTGTTTTTGTTATATATGTAATCCTATAATAATGGTGCTTTCACATATCACTACCATTAGTCACAGTCCTACAAGAGCTTTTACATTCATGGATGAAAGATGGATAAATGTCACATGTTGTACGGAAATCGCCCTAAATACATTTTGTAGATTATATAATCAGTTTGGGGGTGGACAATTCTCTTTGAAAATTTTAGATATTGCCATTAATTGTGTATCTAAATTCCTCTTTTATTCAACTTTTTATATTTGCTTATTATTGAAGACAGAATACTTTGGCCACATTAAAAGACATCAGAGTTTCTTGAAAGATTTATTGGAAGGAAAAGTAGAATGTACCAGACCAAGAGGGAAGCCAAGAACTAACTTGGGAGGGGAACATTAAGACATGAAGTGGAATGGCACTGCAAGAATGTAATAGGATGGCAGAAAACAGAGTTGGGTGGAAAAATATTGCAATCAACCTCCGAACTGGGAGAAGATACCTTGATAGATAGATAGATAGATAGAAATATATAGATTTAATGGGGGTATCCTTACCAGTACTGCTTATAAATGGTTTGACAGTATCTCCTGGTATACATGATGGATGTGTGTAATAGACACATGCACATTTAAACAAAAGAAACAGAAGTAATAATTTGACGGAACCATCTATGCGGAATGTCTATACAGTGTATGTACCATACAGCAAACAAATTACATTTTTTATGAATAGGTTGAATTATTTGATATAAAATGTCAATTCTATTTGTATCAAGCATGTAATAAATTATCATCAGAATTGATAATTACATGGACATTGAGCTTTACTTAAACTATTAAAATACACAGAAATCATCCTCTGTCTGTCTGGGGCCAGAAGGGAATTAACTCATATACTTTAATACATACTTAATGCTCTCCTGGCTCTGAACAAACCAAGAGTTTGATACCTTGGAGCCAAGTAAAGCCCTGGGACCCATTTCACAAAGTCTTTTTTCAATGACAAATGACAAAAAACAGTGACAAATCTGCTGATAACCAATCAGAAGCAAGGATTTCACCAGCTTATGACAAAAACTGTCATTTGTCACTGATGACAAGTTTTGTGAAATGGGGCCCTGCTCGCATATGATGCATTAAACCACCTTCAAGAAAACACTGTGGCAAAATTATTTTACTTTTAGATGCATGGCAAGTAGAGGTGAAGAAAAAAACAAACTGATGCATGGGACAAAAGCCCTAATAAGTACTCTGTTTGGCTGCTCCCAAGAAGGCCAATACTGCCATTGACAATACACAGCTCTTATTGCCTTTTTGGAAGCAGCTAACGATACCGGTGTACTGAGTTGTGACGTGTGCTGCGCTCATGGCATTTCATTTTGACTCAGTGGTTCATACTGCATCATATGTGAGAGGAGATTCAGAATGAAACTTTGATGCTTTCAAAACTAATTAGATTGTGGGTGGACTTCAACTTTGATTAAGATCGTATTGTCTTTGATGAACAACCCTTCCTTTTCCAGGGATTCGATCGAAGCAAACTCCATGTAGCCGAATCCTTTGTGATTGCGAGCCGTTTTTGGTTTTTTGAAAGCGTCCAGATTACTCTTAGCTACCAACCTTTCGGTGATGTTCTTCTGTTTCAACTCAGGGTCAACGTTCTGGTCAATCAAGGACAGAGTAATTGACCCCCTAAATGGCCATTCCAAGGAGCTATCATACTTTCCTTGCATGAAGTGCACAAAGAGAGATATATACAGAATTTTACGTGTCTCTGATTTGTTTATATTGACTCTGACACACAAGCGATATCCACAAGAGCCTGTGTAGAATCCTTCACTATGTCGAACCATTGCTTCTCCTCTTTCTGCTGACAATCGGAGCTCTGAGTACTTACGCAACCGCCACACAAAGATCCCATTTGCAACATGCTCACGTAGGTCTTTGGCCTCTTCCTGCAGGCTATTAACCTCATTTCTAAGAGTGGCTATCTCCGAATCTTTACACGATGCCTTGCTCTCAAGTTCTATCACCTTTTGTCTCATCCACACTTCTTTTTCCTGGAGTTCTTTGACCGTGTTCCTCAAGGCCCTGAATGGATCCACTGGATCAAAGGCACCCGATCCCATTGGCCCAAAGCTGGGCATTACAGAAGGGGATGTCACGTAAGACGCCCCTATCTGTGTCCTCCCAAGCTGCTCAGGGTCAAGCTTCCTTGCCCCATGTTCATGAACATCTGTGATCTTACTTGCGGCTGTGACCAATTCACTCCGAATGTCGTATGTTGGGCCCATTCTCCAGCTATTACCAGGGTAGCTGGTTGTTCGTGGAAGAGTTTGTTGGTTCTGAAGATAAGAAGCCATGATCTGAATGTGGGCTTCCATAGATTGAGAAACATGTAACGCCATGCGTTCTTTGGGTAACTGCAGTTAAAGAAAAGAACAGAAGGACCACAATATTAACACAGTTTCTGACATGGCTTTGATTATAGAGTTGTCTCTAAACAAAATATATCATCATACTAAAAGTTTCAATCTACATTACCATGTTACAGCTATTTCATACCCCCAATAAAATATACCTACTGTGACTATAATGGAGAAACACAAACTGTTTGATACCATCCCATTGCATCATTATTACACCCATTTTACACCTAATTGTACCTGTATTATCCCACAGGCACCTGATGACATCCCTTTTGAACCACATTTTGCATCTAATTGCACCTCTATTACCCAAAAGCCCCCCGATTACACCCCAATATATTGACACCCTTGTATCCCTATATTACACCTCAAATGCACCTCTAATACACCTGATTTCACCCCATTTGCACTTGATTGCACCCCTCAACCACCCCTTTTACCCCCTCTGGAAAAGTGGTGTCTCCACCCCAACCATAACATCTTACCCTCTCTGTGCAGCCAAATGATGCAAATTTGCAAGGTACCGGTATCTCGGTGCAATCATGCTGATGATGAGAGTGTAGATGATCAGTTAACACCTCCTTATGACAGTACTCACAGCTGATTGGACGCTTTGGACACTCCGCATGATGTCTCTGTTCAACATGAGAAGAAATGAGGCGAGAGAGTAAACATTAACCCTTAGGGTGCGACTTGTTCCTTACATGAATATCTACAAACATGCAAATTTTCGTGTTCATCGGACATTCGACGGCCGAGATCCCAGGTCCCCCAGTACGTCACAGAGATGCTCAAGATAGCCTAGTACAGTAAGGGTTAAGATGAGACTAAGTTGCCATTTTACAGACCTTTTTAAAATTTCAATAACAGAAAAAGCTTTACTTTACCTAAAACAAATATTGGATGTTAAACAACTTTGGGCAGTTAAACAACCTGTCTAATTATTCTATGGTATCAAGTAAGAGGGCCTTCTAATATGATAGGGTAATTTGATTCTGTACTACACCTGTATGTTTGGGAGAAGAATATGTCAATGTATATTTTCAATTTCGGCTGATGCACAGTTCATTATTATTATCATTATTATTATCAATATCAATATCAATATCAATATCATTGTCATTGTCATTGTCATTGTCATTGTCATTGTCATTGTCATTATCATTATCATTGTCATTATTATTATCATTATTCTTATTCTTATCACTGCGACCCTCGGGTCTCTCCTCCTGGTATTACTGATAGGGGTGGTGCAGGTGGACTACTACACCAGGGTTTTCCCCTACTCCTATACAAATAGAGCAGTGGGTTCTTAACGTGCAGAAGTGATGACTCTCCTCTACAAGGGGTCTCCATTTAATGTTAACCTCTAATTTACCTCCTTTTGATTGAAGCAAAGAGGACCCCTGCAGTATTGGCATTCTACCAGTCTCCTGGGACATTCCTTCTCTATATGCCGATCAATAGATCTTCTTCTCATTGAAGCACCGCATTGGTTAGGGCATGGCTCTGTTCTATAGCTACAAGTTTCCTTGTGGCTCTGAAAATTAGAAAAGCAAATTGACAAATTATAAATAAAAAAGTTTGGTACATCCTAAACTTGTTAAATAAAAAATAAAAAATAACTATTTAACAGATTAAATGAATATATTTAGGGTTAATTCAAACAATATGAAATGCAGAACAAACCAAATAGCAACCACCTTTTTTTCTGGAACAATATTTCACATTGACAAAATGTATATCTCCTGTTGAGAGGAAGACAACCATTTGGGTGGTATGGGAGAGGGGGTAGAGGCTCCCATGCCCCCCCCCCCTCCCAGCTAGGCCAATGAAGATACTGTACGTCTACTTCTTCTTCTTCTGTCAGGTGTATTGTCGTACTGTTGAGTTGCAGTGCAGATGTATGTACAATGTCTGATAAGAGATACAGTTAACTACGTGCAAGTAAAAACAACTACATGTATCGTTTTTAACCGAGCTGTACAGTACAGGGCTTACCTCAATATCCCTGAGTTCTAAAAGATCTGGACAGTCCTTGTAAGGGCACCTTGCCTGTAGGTCTAAGATCTCTCTTCTTACACACACATCGGGAAACATCTATAAAATAAAAAACAGATCAATTAAAGGGTTGAGTTTTACAATGTACATCTGTCATCAGCAAGTTCATCAGCATTCATTCATTCCTAGTGGCTGCCACAAAGGTTTGGAATGGTCATCCATGCTATGACCAAGCAGCTCTTTCCATGAAAACTTTTTAAAAAAAGCCCAAGACACATCTCTGCAATTTGAAAAACTATCTATTCTGATGTACACGTCAAATGATTATCGAATGAACAAGTTGCAAATTACTTCTTGAAATATTGTTTTAACTGTAGGACCTATATACCATTAGCAGTGTACCTACAGAGTTTAACTGATTATATATTTTATTTTGGAGCAAGGGCCAAGAGCACCTAGATGGTAGGCATCGGCACTATAGAAGATTATTATACTATTATCATTATAAGTATAAAACACTATCAAGATCCCTTTGCTATAGATGCATCCCGTCTAAATATCTCAATTTGCCTCCAGAAGAGCCTTTAAACTAATCTATGCACATCAAAACATCTCCTTATTAATGTATTGGACATTTTACGATAGGATGGGGGGGGGGGCATAAAGGCATGAACTCAAGCACAAATCATGCAAAAAATATGATGAACTCTGAGAGCTTCAAACATGAAAGGCGGCATGAACGTGGACGCAGTACTCGCCTGTGAGCCCACCTATGAACATGATAGAAGCATCCCTTACTACAGAATGCAGACAAATCATACTTGACTGTCAAGATGTGGGAACAGAGAAGCTGTAATTTGCTCTACCGGTATCTCTTGCCAATTTCTTGGCCCCTTAGAGCCCTAACCCTATTTCCCCTTTGCACCCTAAAGGCTCGTTCAGATACAAACCGCTGCAAAAAGCCACCACAGTTGTTAATATTTAAATGTGGATGGTTAAAGTGTATAACAAAGGTTTCTTGATCAGATTCACTGAGCTCTGTATTGTAAGATACAGAACTGTGACGTGTGTTACACTTTACGACATCATTTTAAAAAAAAAAAAATGGTTTTGCAGAGTCATATCTGAACAAGCCTTTAAAGGGCATGAATGTTGCTCTTTTATTCGGGAAGTCCCAACTACCGGACACTATTGACTCACATACCACTTAAAAAAACACAATCCCAATCTGGCAAACACACATTGAAAGAAACCTCTTTTTCAATTGCCTTATGTTTGTACTTTGAAACTTGAAACATTGCACTGTGGTATTTTAAATGTCAAACTACATCAACAGTTTGTTGTAATTGTAATTGTTTTCATAACAACAAAACTAACACTAACTTGGCCAAACACAGGTCTACCTGGGGAATTCTGTTTACAAAATGTGGGGAAATCCCTTATGCAATGAAACCATACATGTATTGTAGCTGAATGCCCGCATGAAACCACAGAGTCCTAAATTCATTTGTTATTTTATATTTTTATTTGCCTAATATCTACATGGTAGCACTGACATTAAAGAGGAAACACAAGTAAAAAGAGGAATTTATTTTTGAAATAAAGTACAACATAGAATTCCAATGAAATATATGGTTTGTAGGTCGGAATTCTGACCTTTCTATTGGAATGACACTGTATGGAGGTCCAACATTCCTTATTTCAGGCTTTGTAAGCGATTATAGGATTAGGGCTTGGATTGTGATGACAGCTTTAGGTTAAGTTACAGTACATAGTTCTAGTATTACTATTAGGGTTAGATTCATCATAATGTTGTCCAAGGATATGCTCAGGATTACTATTAGTGTGAGAAAATAACTATGGACAAAGTCAATGACAATTAGCATTAATCTTTTGAACAAGATTCAACCATATTCTACTTTAATGCTAACAAGTTTGGCAAAAATTGCTCTACGGTCAAGTTTTTATAAATGCTACTCCTGATCAAAACTTCGACTCAAATGGGGCGTTGCAAGAAAGTTGCAATCAATTGCAAATCCCCAAAATCAAGCGTAAGTCTTGTGATTAATTGCAAATTTTCAATTGATTGCAACTCAATTTTCTTGCAATGAGAGAGAGGGAGGGAGGGAGGGAGGGAGGGGGGGAGCATAAAAACTAGATGTAGTTAACTTAATTTAATTGTTAAAACTTTAATCCTAACAAAATCCTAGGAAATTTAGGAGACTAGTGGGGTGTTGCAAGAAAGTTGATTTGCAATCGATTGCAAATATCAGTTGCAAATTGTGCAACGCCCCATGACTTATGTATACATACAAGCAACTGACCATAACACCACATTATCACAACGTAAGTCATAACCCTTTACCATTGACCAAATGAAGCAAAACCAAATGTTGGCCGAGTTACTTTATTCTAAACTAACTAACAAATAAGATTTGTTTGGTTATCTCTACATTCAATGACATGTTTCTGTATAATAATGAATATAATATATGAAGACATTTCCTGGATTCCTGGAGTCAAACTACATATATATGTTTTTGTCTGCTTGAACCCAAAAGGACGCTAACTCATGTTATTCCACACGGACTCAATGCCCTTCTGGCTCCCAGCAGACAATAAACATGTCATCTAAGCTTTTTAAGGCATCATAAAATTCTGAGAAGTTTTTGTTAGTCAACCATGAGTAATTATCTATGCAGTTTCATTTCTGTAATAAAACTTCTAATGAATCAATCAGTAGAGTTTCTTAAACCAAAAAAAGTTTTGAAGGGCAATATATATATAACTCTGACTCTCCCTCTCCCTTAGAAAAAAAGAGTAGATTTCAGAGTCACTAGTGCCTTCATGCATGAGAAGAGGCTGATAGAGGGTGCACAGAAGAACAAAAAATATATTCCTCTAAAAGTGTAGATATTTGTCTTTTCTAAAATTAAAGAAACTATGTCCCTTTTGCAGCCAACATCAAATTCTGTAGAACTTTGCAGGAATTATGAATATGTCATGTATGTCCTATCTGTGAAATTTAAATGTTAGCAGTGTCCTAATATTCAAATTATGCAAGGAAACCTGTTTACTTGCTAGACTTCACTGTCAGACACTATTGAGTGACTGACTGGCTTTTTTCATCTTTGGTAATAACATACATAAAATGAGCTGTAAAGGGTACATGAGCATTTGTCTACATCAATAACCCACTTCTTGTAATGGCCAAAATTAAACTGATTGAATCTTTGTGCAGCACAAAACGTACGACCATTCGGTACAATGGTCTGAAAAATCAGACTATTACTTACTGGCTCTATAGCTCCTAAGTCGATTCGACAACTAATAGTCATTATTTTCCCACTTAAAGACATTTTCAAGCCCCCTTTTTTAGGGAAGTTCTAAATAAGTATTGTCTTTCAAATGCCGTTGGAATTTAACCTTTTCATTTTTTTGGCCCGCAAATTTGGACATAGTACCTTTAAGATACAGTATTCAATTTGACAAAGTTGCTTCACATTATTGTACATGTTATAGAAATAAAGAAGGAAAAAATAATGATCGTGTTATATACAATGTAGACCTACATGTATGTACTTGTACATGTAGGTCTCTCTCTCTCTTTCTCTCTGTCTCTCTCTGTCTGTCTCTTTCTCTCTGTCTCTCTCTCTCTCTGTGTCTCTCCCTGTCTTTCTCTGTCTCTCTCTCTGTCTCTCCCTGTCTCTCCCTGTCTCTCTCTCTCTCTCCCTGCCTCTCTCTCTCTCTCTCTCTCTCTCTCGCCCCCTCTATCTTTCTTTTTCTTCTCTCTCTCTCTCATATTATCATGGAGGGGAATTCCCCGAACTACCTAAACATTTTTCAAAGGGTACAGACTCCAACAGGAAATAAATTAATAATAATAATGTATTAATAATATATTGTTTTGACAATGCCAATATTGCAGGAGTAATAAGCAATAGAGACCTGGAATTAGAGAGCTTTTAAGTGAGCTCTAAAATAAACACACGTGTTATAATCATGATGCATATATACTAATGCAAACTCATACAGCAAAAGAATCTTACATTTCACCACAAATCCGGAACGAGCTCACATGAACCAAAAGTAATGTTTATACTAGGTTTGTATTACACAAGCTTTAATATTGAGAAATGAAAAATATCTTCAATGATCCTATTAAAATACCAACTAACAGAGACCACTTCTTTCATGTGGCCAAAGCTATGATGTACATGTTAGCCCATCAAAGGCATTACAACTACAGATTACTATATTTCAGTACAGCATATGTGTATTTTTTTTCTATAGTAGCAATATTAAACGAAAGAGAGGATTTGTAAAATACAGCATTACAGATGCACTCATCCAAAACAACACTGAAATCTCATATTGGCAGCTTGCACTACTGAATTACAACACAGTAGGTTTAGGGAATTCCCCTATTCTTTCGAACCTGATCGCTTTATCAATACGCACCTACTACTAGCAATCAAACAGGACATGAACTTAAAGTGCACAAACAGAGTTGATCAAGGTTTTACTTGGTCCTCAAGGTTCTCTAAGAGGAAACTGATGATCAGTTTACAAGTAGCTTTGAAAGTTCTCAAAAAGGGCAAACATATCTCAAGTAGGTCTGAGGTACATGTATCTGTGTAGTGCGACATACTTTCATTTTCCTCTTTCAATAAATCTAATCTTGAGCTCTGGTATGGGCATCGTATGTCGAGAGAACATGGCTATAATTCATTCTGGATTGTTTATCCTGCAGTAGATTGATTGTTTGAACCAGTAAAATAAAAACAACCTCACAAAAACTTGCTGGAAATCATCTTCAATAAAAATCACAACTCTCATTAGCACATATAGTGACCTGTGTTATAAGCACATTGTGTCAGGCCTACTTACATGCATCTTTCTATGCTCATTACTCAGCCCCTTTACATTTTCTACCAAAATCGTTTGGCACATGTCATTTATTTGTAATCTTGAACAATCAGTGTAAGTTTTGTTAGATTCTGTGAGAATTTATTTTCCATCATTACCAGTGCTCAAGCTTATCTTTAAGTTACTATCCTTGGGACTAGCTACTTGGGACATTCCCATTTCTTTCCCTATTTTCAGATTTTGTAGCATGCAGTATCAACACACATCTACAGGTAGAAGGCAAATCCACAATCATTTGTGAAATATTCACAGAACTTTGAGTGGTTCTGTCATGACTTTATTAAAGTAATTGGAGACTAATTAAAGCAACAAAAATGCAACTTTTCATGTGTCTTCACAATTGTGTAGTTACAATTATTTCATAACAATTTTTTAGAGATTGTGTTCTAATCATCCCCCAAAATATTGAATGTTGTTTTTGTATTCCTTTGACTTTTCACCATCACAGAATATGTTGAAAGTCAATTGAAGGTCAAAGGTACAAAGGTCAAAGGTACAAAGGTCAAAGGAAGAGGGATATTCATTAAATGGTCATAAAGTCAGCACACGTAGAATGTTACTATTATTACAATTATTGTTAGTGTTAGACACTGGTCAGAACCTGAATGATAGAGATAAGCCGATCAAGTAGATTTTCAAAAAGGTTGGTACACCTTACTATATTGTATCAGATGTGCATTGGTATCTCCTTTATTAAACAGAATTAGACTTTTTTTGTGGTATGTTGTAATTCGTCATGTCCTTGTAATCTGGTACCTACTTTTATCTTTTCTTTAGGTCGATCAGTCACTTCCTTTCTTGCTGCTACCTACCAAACAACTTTTATATTGTTCTACCAATGTATGTACATGTATTCTATTATATTTATGTATAATGTTAATGTTTAATTCTATGTATATCATGTATGTCATTTTTTAATTGCTTTAGTGAAATAGTGGTTTTCACCGCAATAGCTGCAATAGGCTCATTTAGTTCAATTCAATTTGATTAAATCAAATTCAATTCAATTCAATTCAATTCAAATCAAATTGAATCAAATCAAATTGAATCAAATCAAATTAAATTAAATTAAATCCAATATAATTCAATTCAATTCAATTTAATTAAATACAATTCAATTCATTCAAGTAGATTTTTTAGTCCAAATTTCAATAAATGGAAATTTTACATTGGATTTTACAAAAGAACCATAATAATCAAAATATATAAGTGATAAATAAATAAATATACATAGACCAGCAGAACTTGGAGTAAAATTAGACATAACATGATTATCAACATTAATAACAGATTAGAGGGTGAGAAGCATACAACTACAGAATTTGAAAGCACTAAGAGAGAGAGAGAGAGAGAGAGAGGGTTCCATGCACAAAGTTTTAAGTCATTCTTTATTTGCTTTTTACTCCTTATCAGCTGGCCTATAGAAGTTTGTTTAAGTTGCTTTCATACATTCTAGCCATAGAAAAAAAAATTCAGGTTATATTTTTGGGTGATTAGTACGCTTTAAAGGTACTACAGTCTGTCCCATTTGTAGGCCAAAAAAGTGAAAAGGTTAAATTCCAAAGGCATTTGAAAGATAATACTAATTTAGAACTTCCCTAAAAAAAAGGGGGCTTGAAAATTTCTTTAAGTGGGAAAATAATGACTATTAGTTGTTGAATCGACTTTAGTGCTACGTGCTAAAAAGTGCTAATAGTCTGATTTCAGACCATTGTACCGAATGGTTGTACGTTTTATGCTGCGCAAAGATTCAATCAGTTTAATTTTGGCCATTACAAGAAGTGGGTTATTGATGTAGACAAATGCTCATGTACCCTTTACAGCTCATTTTATGTATGTTATTACCAAAGAAGAAAAAAGCCAGTCAGTCACTCAATAGTGTCTGACAGTGAAGTCTAGCAAGTAAACGGGTTTCCTTGCATAATTTGAATATTAGGACACTGCTAACGTTTCAATTTTACAGATAGGACATACATGACGTATTCATAATTCCTGCAATGTTCTACAGAATTTGATGTTGGCTGCAAAGGGACATAGTATCTTTAACATTGTGGTTATTCTGACCTCACAACATTATAACTACATGTTCTTTGTATTCAGTACAATCAGTAATCCCATGTGAACATGGAAGCTTTTCATAAAGCGGGTAACAAATGAAGTATGCACCAGACTTGAATGCCTCACCGGTAATTACAAAAATGGCAGAGTGAAAAGTTGTGTAGTCAAGACAACTCACACGGAATCAACATGGTCTTTAGACAAGGGGGTTTCCCCTATCTCGCTGAGGTATATCTTATTCATATTAGACAGAAATGTCACCCTCACATTTTCGAAGCTATTGACATACATGTAAAGTCACACATCACTAAAAGTGTGAAGAAAGGGGAAATTTGTTCCCTTTTTCATTAATTATTGAACTTTGTTTGAACTCACAAAGCCGTAATAGCAGCACAGCTAAAGCCAGGTTAATAATCTCCAAGTTTGGAAGCGCTTAGTGATTGTAATAAGCGCTATATAAAAACTGAGTGTTATTATTATTATTATTATCATTGATCCTCTCTTATAACAAGACAATGTATTTCTGATTTTGATGATCGGATTGGCTTAATTAGTATCTGTTTTTGCTTTATTCCATAGAAATTGTTAGTGTCACCAAATTTATAATGAACAAATACCATGCTGTATTTCTACTGGAATATTAATATTTGTTTAGTACTATCTTCACAATTAAAAATAATAATCTATCACTTCACTGAGAATCATTATAATAATATAATAATAATAATAATAATAATAATAATAGTAATAGTAATAGTAATAGTAATAGTAATAGTAATAGTAATAGTAATAGTAATAGTAATGGTAATGGTAATAGTAATAATAATAATAATAATAATAATAATAATAATAATAATAATAATAATAATCTTTTAAAGTCCACTCCAAATTTTATTAAGTTAAACCGAAAATGGAAATTCTTTTTGCCCAATTGATCGTGAGCCCGGCAGCCACTGAGCAGCTCCAGATCGACATTGCTCTATCCCCTTATTGTTGAACGCCAAACAAGGTAGCAGCAACTCCCATCTTTTAACGTCTTTTGGTATGACGCGGCGGAGTTCGAACCCACGACCTCCCGGTTGTGAGGCGGACGCTCTACTGACTGAGCCAACACACCGGTTTACTGAGCCAACACACATCATGACCCAAAATATACTAATAATATAATTAATAATTAAAATGATTATGGTATGGTAACATGGAATGGAGGTCAGATCAGAAACATTTATGAAAAAGCCTACATACAGTATAGTACAAGTGAGCTCAAATGTCACCCTTTCAGCAAAGCATATGTTCCTTTAAAACATTTGAGTGTTATGGCTACCAAGTGTAGGTCGTAAATACATGTAACACAATACAATTCTGTTTAAAGAATTCAATCAGGTTTCCGACATATGCCCGGAAAAATGCAGGCCAGATTACACCCTATTTTTCTTGGCATTTAGACAATCAAAAACATTCCAAATGAATGTCAATTCCTTTCTGTGAAAGGAAAGATACATGTAAGAGATGAGAAATAAAGAGTTTCCCGCTTTTACATTTGTAATGTACATGTAAATGAAAATACAGCTTCCAATAGCCCAATAGTCGTGGTCGAGTGGATATGTCACCAAACTGTGGATAACAAGGTCTGCGGTTTGAGTCCCGCCGTGGCACTAATGTCCTTTGGCAAGACATTAACCTACATTTTCCACACTCGACCCAGGTGATGTAAGTAGGTACCTTACAGGAATTAATTCCTTGAAACGCTAGAGCGCCATAACGGCAACCATGCTAAAGCCGGGATAATAATTGTGGAGTGTCAGGAGTGTCAAGTCTGACAGAAGTGATAGCTATACAAGAACCCTCTATTATTATTATTATTATTATAAATAGTTTCAAGCGCAAGCGGAATTCACTTGATATTAAAAGCATGTTTGACTCTCCATAGAAATGACAAATAATTCTGCATAACATCCTTTTGGTGACAGCTATATATGGAAATAATGCTCACCTGTGCTTCTGTGAGTGCTACATTATCAACTGGGCAGCGTAAACCAGCATTCCTATGGGAGAGAGAGAAAAACATATCAAACTATATATTATAATAACAAAAATGATTGACAACTATGTACATGTAATAATAATGCTATAATGACAATGCTGATTATGAGAATGATAATGACAGTGATGATGATAATTGACAAAAAATGAACTAAATAGAAAAATAACTAAATAATAATAATAATAATAATAATAACAAGACAACTACAATAATAGTATTCACAAACATACATGTACCGGTATTTAAAAAAACAAACATGAAGTAAAGTGGCAAGTAGCGCGTATCACAAAACAGTTTACCCAACTTTGATAGCTTCTAAATAAGGAGTTATAACCTGTGTGACCTTGAATCATATTTTATTGTAAAGAAGAACTAATACCCTGTCTAATGATACCATTTTCATAATTGTGCTGCCAAGGATGACTGAACAGCAATGAATGTGGGTCAGAAGCCATTATGTGTGTGTTATGTCATTCGAAACAATTGCTCTTTATTGACATTGACTATAAGGCAGTTAAAAAAAAAGTGTTAACATCAACTCAAATTCAAAGAAATGCTTATTACAAGCAAAATTAATGATATTCTTTTCGTTATGATTACAATCTTGACTTCATTCGCATCCCTTGTTTAAGGTAACCTTCTCATTGAGTGATACAAAATGGATAAAGTTTATCTGGGGTGTTTTCTTTTTTTATGAAAGTCTGCTGTCAATTTATTTGATATTTATCATCATAAATGTTCTTTCTTGCATATGGGTTTAGTAACGTACTAACGTTTGAGTTTTCGATCGCTATTCAAGATAAACACCTTATGCTCCTTACGTGTGTAAAATGGTGCAGTGGACAAGTGAGCAGAGAGAACTTAGATATCATGAGACAAGAAGTTAGTAGGCTGTCTAAAATAATTAAAGATTATCCTGTCGATTGAAACAAGGTTCTGTGAAAGCCTAGACCCTGTTTACAGTGAGCAAAAAGGCCTGGCCTGGCCGGGCCGGGCCGAGCCGAGCCGCGGCCCGGCCTAGCACTGTAAACGCACAAAAGGCCAAATGCGAGGCCAAACTGGCCGCGCATTTGGCCTGCTCTGGAGGTAGTCTCGGCCGCGGCTGGGCCGCAGCCCGGCTTTTCTCACTGTAAACGCACGCAGGGCCAAATGCGCGGCCAATTGCGGGGCCAACTGTTACCCCGGAAGTGAAAGGATCAATACTTCAGATAATCACGCCATACTGCGCTGCATGCATGCAACAATCGACCGGATCTGCACTGTGACCCCCGGCGTGCCCCCCCCCCAATAATTGTTTGTTTACATGCAGAGCGCCACTACGACAAAATATTGAAAGGTTACAATTTAGGCCGCGGCCGAGCCTGCCACTGTAATCGCACTTTTGCGGGGCCTAGTAGGCCTGGCTCGGCCGCGGCCCTGGCCCTTTTTCTCACTGTAAACGGGGTCTAAGTTACATTGCATCATTTTTAAACAATGAAGCATTGAAGCATGAGGTACAGTTTAACTTTTAGAAGGATTTAAGACCAAAGAAGCACATGCATGCATATGGCCTGACCCACATTGCTTCCTTAAGCCCAAACTTGGAACGAGGCGATTACGACAACACTTTTTAAAGACCCTGGTGCTCATTCACCTGTGGCAGAAATATTATGAATAGGGTATCATAACTATCATTGGACAGAAAATAAGTTACTCTTCATCATGAAAGCAATTCCAAAGTCATATTGGTATCACTTTTCAATTAGGAGCTACCAAAGTCGGGTAAACTTTTTATTGATCTTCCCTGTATAGATGTATTTGCATCTGTTCTCAGATTATATGCTCGTTTCTGGTACTGTAAAATGATATTGTAAGGTCAACTTTATCAGCTGGGATCTAACTTTATTTTGTAAACAAATGAATATCTGATTGACAGGCTGTCCACCGTGCATCTAATTTGATTTTGTGATAACACACAATCCCAATGCATCATAACAAGTAGTCTATTTACAGAGCTGCAGTATAGCATGAGAAGATCAGGGAAATTCCCTTCATAGTTGCTTGAATATTACTTGCAGTTTTAACAAGATTTAAAGCTCCCTCTAAAGTGTTGGGTGCCCCAAATTCACCAAAAATTTGATGGCAAAATTTCACTTAAATTATATCATAAGGTGAAAGAGGATGTCATTTAAGACACATTTCTGCAAAGATTTCCACAAAGAAATGTGTTGAAGACAAATATTGGTAAAAGAATACATTATTTGGGTTTTCTGTTGTGCGCAGATCAGATCGAAAACCTCAATATTGTATTCCTTCATCAATATTCGACTTCTTACACATTTGTTTTGAAAACCCTTGCAGAAATGTGTCTTAAATGACATCTTCTTTCACATTATGATACAATTTAAGTGAAATTTTGCCATCAAATGTGTGGGGCTCCCAACACTTTAGAGGGGCTTTAACACTCAACTCAAAGCAGGGCAAGGAATTAAAGTCATGAAAGACAATAACATGATTATTGTGGGAAGAACAAACTGTTCATAATATTCTTGGGAATACATGTATCTCCATGTACAGTGAAAAAAAAAATATATGTATATATTTTGGAATTCAATTAGCATCTTCTTCCCATTACAAACTGGTGAATAATCAGCATATTTAGACAGATGTACATTTTACATCGTCAACGTTTCAAACCCATAACACAGTACAAGATTAAATTACTTCGTTCGTACTAGTTCGTACATAACTGCGATGAGCAAGAACATAAAAAAGGGAAATTCCCTGAATGTACTTGTACAACTTTAAAGGGATCCGGTAACTTTGTCTCAGATTCTGAAACAAAATTCTGGATTTAGCTCATGATGCAATGATAATCATAAACCTTTAGGTCAGTCAGGAACCCCATGACTTTTACAAGCTGATCGCCTGTCTGATTATCAAGATATTTACGATTGGAATTACAAATTTTGAAAACCGTTCGCCTGATGGTTTTCATAACACTATAGTCTATTAGGGAAAACCGGTCAATCAAAGATTTTTACTTTTTTGAGGCACTTCTTGATCATTTTGAAGCGCAATTTTTTTAGGGCTTCATTATTACACCATATCACAGACACTAATAACATGTAGGGCCGTGTATCTCAGATTTAGCACTGTTAAACGATCCCTTTAAGCACAAAGCAAAAGAGCATTATTCACTATGGTTTGTCATGAATAGAATAGAAACGAAACTTCATGTAATTATCTCAGACATTTACAACCCTCACATGTTTGGATCTTAGAGGAGGTGCGCCTTACAAGCGACCTCACTTATGTGCTCTCTCGTTTTCTGTTACTTTAAGTGTCTTGTTGTGATCTTCATGATTTTAAACTTACACCAGTGGAAGAAGTTTATAACAGGAACCTACTGAAAATTTCTGTGTTGTTATATGCATCATTTGTGAATTTTTTAATCCAAAAGTGCTTAGAGACTTCGGTGGAAAGCATTTTATAAGCACCGTTTTATTATTGTATATTATTGTCATAAAAGCATGAGGCTATTTGGATCCCTAAGCAATGGTGTTAACAGGCAAGGAACAAGGTGACATGTCCATTTCACCTCGCTAGTCGTAAGGACCGCTATTCATAACGTGTAACTTCATATACGTGAAGGACCGCTATTCATAAAATGCAAAGGGGGTCACTATTCATAAAGACATAAGGATCGCTATTCATAATGTGAGATGAGGGTCACTATTCATAATTCACATTGAGGGTCATTACTCATAAGGACCGCTATTCATAATACGAAATGAGGATAGCTACTGTATGCATGTTCTATTCGCTGTTCATTCTTCTCGTATTATGAATAGGGACCCCTATAAATAACGACCCTCTTCTCATATTATGAATATCGACCCCCTTCTTTGATTATGAATAGCGGTCCTTATGAATAATGACCCTTTTCTCAAATTAAGAATAGCGGACCTTATGAATAGCGGTCCTTATGAATAGCAAGCGGACCCCACTCAATAGTGCACACATAGGCCTACACTGTACATGTAAGCCCATTGCTCATCACAAGGCCTTTTGATGTGTGCTACATGAAGTTTGGAATGAGGAAATACAGAAGCCTAAAATTCAAATATAGTTCCAGCTCATTACTTTGCTACCTAAAGGGCTTTTAAATGCCAATATTCAGTGCTTTCACTTCCTTTTAAACTAATTAATGTAAATGGTCCATTAATAAATACATTAGTTTCTGTTTGAACGTGTGCTGTTATAATTTTCCACAGAAAATCATCTCTGCTAATTGCCAGCCTTTAACTGTTTACAAGTTTCCCGTCAAACGAGAGAACACTAGGCATTCTTCAGCCCATGGATTAAACATAAAATGATGCTTGATTTCGAGTGAGCTCTGTAAGAATGTTTCAAAGAAAAATTGAGATTTTCTCATCCCTGTATCTTTGACTTTATATACAACCAACAAAACAAAACAAAATAAAATGGGGGGCTATCAACTATCACTGACAGGGGAAAAGGATACAGTGTACATTATAAGGACATCTTAGGTGAACACATGTACCATGCATGTACTGATGGATGATTAGTTATGTAGCCTACACAGACATGTACCAGCAAAAAATACTTGCGGTGATGAAGCAGAAAACGAACAATGTGTTTCCAAAGACTGTGTTTCAAGTGTACTGAAACAATCACTAGCGTCTTTGTATGCACTACATGTCTATGATAAAAAAGAACTATACAAAAATCGAGCATCTGACCAGAAAATGTTGAAAAGCTTAAATTGGCTATTAAAGAGAGAATTATACTACAGTGAAAGAACATATAATCGATGAATGTCAAAAGCTTGTATGGTAATACAACTTTTATTTTAAAGTCTGAAGGAAGGGTAATTCAGCGCTAACTTGCAGATAGGATACTTGGGTTCCCAAAATGTAAGTCTAGACCCCCTAAATTTCAAAATTGTTACATAGAGTAAATAAACTAACTCTATAAAGCTCATGATCATGAGCCCCATTTCACAAAACTTGTCATCAGTGACAAATGACAGTTTTTGTTAAAAGCTAGTGAAATTCTTGCTTCTGATTGGTTATCAGCAGATTTGTCACTGATTTACATACCCATTTGTCATTGAAAAAAGGCTTTGTGAAACGGGTCCCTCAAAAGTAAGAGTGGAGCCATGCAGAAGGGCAGAAAATTATGCACCTACATGTACATGTATAAAAACCCAAAGTGACAAAAGAAACATTTTTAGGGTCGATTAGTCTCATTTAATACTTAGCAATCCTGAATGGATCTACATGTTTGTGATTTATCTACAGAGCTTTCAATATACAATCAAACCTGCTTTAGTGACCAACTGTCTACAAAGACCACTTTTTGTGTTTCCCGTGGGCGGTCGCTATAGACAGGTTTGACTGTATAACCAATATGACAAACCTGAGACAAGTTTTGATGCAGTCTGAACAGAATCGATGTCCACATTCCGTCTGAACAGGATCTCTGAGGCACATCAAACAAATTGGACACTCATACTTTGGATCTAGAGTGGGTTCAAAATAATAGTCATACCCGCTAGGGAGGGGCGAATCTGCACCCCTATTGGGGCTCCTTAAAAGAGGCATCGGCCCTGTCACATGACACTGGTTGCCGTCGGGGTTAAAAGTCATACCGACGTGAGCTTGGATCGTTGCTGGGATGTGACCAAAGTTCCTGTAGTAAACTTCAGGGATTGGGGGCGGTCCAGTCGGTTGTTGGATGTCATGACGACTCCCAGTCGGTTGTTGGATGTCATGACGACCCCCAGATGGTGAGCTGTAGCCGCGTTGAATCCCTCGTAGTTCATTAACGTTAGGGGACTGGGGGCGCCCTCCATACCTTGGGTCCAGCCCAGGATCACTATTACATGGATATTGTCCACTCATGATTTCCCTTTTATATTCAGCGGGAAGGACATGGTGGGTTGAGCCTCTAGCCCGTCTAGGTGATTGAAAAAAGTAGACATGGAAAATGAAGAGAGAAAATTACTCTTTTGTTCAACTGAGCTTTGAATTTGCCTTAAAGGTACTATATCCCATTTGCAGGCCAAAAAAGTGAAAAGGTTAAATTCCAACAGCATTTGAAAGACAATACTAATTTAGAACTTCCCTAAAAAGGGGGCTTGAAAATGTCTTTAAGTGGGAAAATAACGACTATTAGTTGTCGAATCGACTTAGGAGCTATAGAGCCAGTAAGTAATAGTCTGATTTTTCAGACCATTGTACCGAATGGTCGTACGTTTTATGCTGCGCAAAGATTCAATCAGTTTAATTTTGGCCATTACAAGAAGTGGGTTATTGATGTAGACAAATGCTCATGTACCCTTTACAGCTCATTTTATGTATGTTATTACCAAAGATGAAAAAAGCCAGTCAGTCACTCAATAGTGTCTGACAGTGAAGTCTAGCAAGTAAACGGGTTTCCTTGCATAATTTGAATATTAGGACACTGCTAACGTTTAAATTTCACAGATAGGACATACATGACATATTCATAATTCCTGCAAAGTTCTACAGAATTTGATGTTGGCTGCAAAAGGGACATACCGGTAGTATCTTTAAAAAGCAAAGCAAAACAATATATATATATATTATATGTGTGCATATGAATCTTGCAAAAGTTATTATTAAGATAAATGTATTCATAAATTTTAAGTCAGAGTTGTGTTAAAAATGAAGATTAGGAAGATGGGGTTCACTGTAAAATACAATTTGATATTTTATCCACGTACACAAATCTAATTTCAAAATCTCTCTCACTTAAATTATGCTACAATTTGTATATCCTCATTGTCTTGATCTCCTCAGCTTTTTCTGTTTCATTGCAAAACAAAGAAATGAATAATAATATTAAACAAACACACAAACAAAAACAAAATAAAACAAAACAAATAAACACAACATCAGCATATTAATCTTAGGAAGAAAAAATATAACCTTTAAAAAAAAATGATTCTGAATCCTTATAACAACAAAACATGTAGACTAGTACAATAATGATACGTTACTAGAAAACAGGTTTTAAAAAACACTTTGAACAATATAGCATCAACACAGTAACAAAAATATAAAGACAAACAATTTAGGATTAAAAATCAAGTAAAAGAATTAATTTTACAAGAAGAGCAAATTTTGAGAATCATATGAACTTTTACATTATAGTTACTTACCTAAATATTTTAATACCTACATGTACATTTAATACATGTACTTATACATGTATATTTAATACTTAAATCCACTATATTTCAGAAATACTGCAATACCAGTACCTTTTAAAAAGCTAATCGTATCCTGTCTTGTACTTTGTACAAGTTTGTAGTTGTATACTATTCAGTGATTCACAAGCAGTCTGATCCTTAGTGTAGCATGTAGATTAACAACATATTATAATCCTATTTGAGTCCTATTCTACTTGAACTTACTTGCCAAGGCCTTCTGATAAAGAAGCTGACCTGGTACTGGTCCTGGTATAAATCTATTTGACAGTAGACTATAAAATAAGTATAAGCCACCCGACCATAACAACTGCGAGGTCCTGTGTTTATTGAAAAGATCTGCTCCGCTCAGCGATCCCTGGTAGTGTAATACAGATTCATGAGATTGCAGGGTTTAACTGAATAAACAAATTCAATTGCAATACACACTGAGCTGCCCAAAATGAGGAATTGGGAAAATAAGGGGAAATCCCTTTTTTTTAAGGAGGCGCGCGCGCGCGCGCTCGCCTCAGGTATGTACAGTAGATCAACGACAATAAAGTAATGCATTATGCTATAGCCTATGCATTTTCAGAAATTATATGAAGAAAATGATTTTATTTCTATTGGCACAACAGAATCACATAAATTGTAACATTTATCCGTGGAATCAATCATGACAACCAAGCCAAACCAATCAACGTAGATATATTAGGGATTGCTTTGGCTAATTTTACATCATCCGTTCAACTTCCTCTTCCAATTCGCCGAAATTTACATGCATCCGCGTAGCTACATCGTACGGCTGAGCAGTACCTCCCCGACAGATGTGGCGCAAAGCTGTAGCAACGTTTGTTGTATGACTGGTGCCGACGCGACATGGACAAACATAATTTGTAAAAATACCACCACCAATATCTGAATGTCGCTTCACTGAGTGGAATGCACAAGGCATAAGGAAAATAATTCTCTCACTTACCTTATCGATATTTTCTTTGAGTACAATTTGAACTCATCCTGACCACATCAGGATGATCAGCCCACCAAGAAACATCGGACGAAAAAAGATTACATTGCATGCATGAACGCGCGCGCCCAAAGGCCGCGCGACGGCTTGCGGTGCGTGCGCGCCTTGTCGAGGTGTACGTATTATTTTCGAGTGAGATCATGACTAAAATTTAAAACGTGATAAAATTGGGCACAGGAAGAGATAAAGCGGCACACATGACTCGTCAAGTAAAAACAAAAATAATAATAATAATTATGAATAAAATGAAAACTAAAAAGAGAAACAGAAAAAGGGAAGAATGAAGAAAAACTGTCATGGCCCCCAATTAATTACTAGGGTTACTTGAGGGTTTAAAACTGAAAATTGTCTAAAGCATGGTCGCTTTGCTTTGCTCCCGTTGATATTTTGCTTCATGATCTCTTATTGCGCCTTGATATACGATATAGAAGAAGAAGAAAAAAAAAACCTGGTGATTATTAAGCACAACCTAATGAAGAAAGACTGAAAAGTTCTTTTATAAGTAACATAATTATAACACCTATACATGCGAGCGAGGGAAAATTAAGGAAAAGGGAGCTCTAAGTCGCCTTGAATTAAGGGTGCATGATATGGAGAAAGGAAAAGTAGGCACTTATCAAAAGGGGAAAAGACATTTATTAGAAAAGAAAAGGTGCTCGTGTCAAAGTAAAAAGGGCAATTATCAGAGCCTTCTGAGAATGGAAATGGGGAATCTGTTGAAGGAGAAGGGCACCTATCAGATTTTAATAGGGGCATTTATCAGATGTTAAAAGGGGCATTTTGAAAAGGGGGAGGGGCTCATATAAAAAAGGAAAAGGGGAACGTGTCAAAGTAAAAAAAGGAAAATATCAGAGGTGAAAAGGGGAATTTCTCGCACCTGAAAAGACGTACTCACCGGAGATGAAAAGAGAGGAAACTAGGACAGTTATTAGAAAAGAAAAGGGACGCCTGTAAAAGGGGGCTATTGGGTGGTACCTGAAAAAGTGGGGCTCAGTGCCCCCACCGGGAGTGCCGCTTCTGGCATAATGGGCAAAATGAGAGAGAACCCGGAAAATCATTTGTAAATCACTGGTATCGAATTAGAAATAAACCACGTTTGCATTTTATTTGGGGTCAACTGCCCCCAGGCGCGGATCAGGGGCCTCCCCAGCAAAGAGAGAGAGAGAGAGAGAGAGAGAGAGAAAGAGGAAAAGAAGGGAAAGGGAAAAAGGAGAGAAAGGGAAAGAAAGAAGAGGAAGAAGAAAAGAAAAGGGGGAAAGAAGGAGATGGGGGGCGAAAGGGTCTTGCTTCCCAGGCTGTTGCCTCCCCCTCCCCCCTCCCATCTAAAAAATAAGAGAAAAGGAAGGAAAGGGAAAGAAAAAGAGAAAAGAGGAGATAAAGGGAAAGAAAAAAGAGGAAGAAGAAAGGTAGGGAGATCAGTTGCGATTTTCCCGCCAACAAGGTGTAGATCGAGGGGCCACTGGCGTACTGAAGGGGTCTGGGGGTGGGGCCTGCCCCCAAATAAAATTTAAACGTGGTTTATTTCTTATTCGATACCGGTGATTTACAACGTTGCTAAAATGACATAGTTTTCCGAGATTTTTCCACACTTTTTAGTAAATTATACTTTTTTATGCGCTTGTTGGAAAATGACAAATTCCTAAATTCACAATCAGGCAAGAAATATGCTTATTTAGAGGCCTACATGTCAGGGCCCGCGGAACGGGGCTTGGGGCCTCGAGCTCCCCACTTATTGTGAAAAAGTATATTAAAGAGAAATAGAAAGAAAGAGAAAAAGAAAGAAAGAATAGTGACCTGCCAGTGTAAAAAAATAATGAGGTATCAAAATATGCTCATCTGGCCGTGATTAAATGCCTAAAACCCCTGAGCTTCCGGCGGCTCTGCCCCCTGGCCCCCACCTAGGGCCCTAAGGTATGCCCCTAGATGCTCATCTCACGGTCATTTATTTTAATCATAATCGTATATCGCATTTTCCACCTGAATTTGGATCACATCCGACATGGGGAATCCTCCCTTTAGGGCCTTGATGACGGTAATTTAATGCCTAAAACCCCTGAGCTTCCGGGGGCTTCGCCCCCTGGACCCCAAGCCAATTAGTGACCTGCCAGAGCACAAATGAGGTATCAAAATATGCTCATCTGACCGTTATTAAATGACTAAAATCCCTGTGTCTTCGGGGGCTCTGCCCCCTGGCCCCCACCTAGGGCCCTAAGGTGTGCCCCTAGATGCTCATCTCACGGTCATTTAATGCCTAAAACCCCTGAGCTTATGGGAGCTCCGCCCCCTGGACCCCACGCCAATTAGTGACCTGCCAGTTTCATGAATAAGGTATCGAAATATGCTCATCTGACCGTTATAAATGCCTATACCCCCTGGGCTTCCGGGGGCTCCGCCCCTTGACCCCCCGCCAGGGCTTTGCCCCTAGACCCCACGCCAATTTACGCTACGCTCTACCTGAACGCAAATACTTTAGACTCCCCCACCCACTTTGAAAAAAACGTTCAGCGGGGCCTGCATGTAAGAGTGGGGTGATGCGGATTTTTTGGTCTGCCCCCTCAAAAAAAAAAAAGTTTTTGCTCATTACGCCACTGCTGGTCATCGTTACGTACCAATATTTGGCTCGCATAATTTCAAATTTGCCCCCTAAGAAATCCTGGATCCGCGCCTGCCCCCAATCAGTACACTAGTGCTGCTGAGTCTAGTCTACGTCTGGCTGCTTGCCTCAGAAGACAAAAGATCCCGGGCAATACATTTCAAAACTCCTCCATTAACGGCTTTTTCCTGTTTATAGGGTTAATACTATATGCTTATGCGTATACCATTTGCTATGTAACGTGCATGCATGCTTCAATCTAGGAAAACTGCGCTATACTTTACAATAGCTTCACTGCTGAGTCAAAATTAAACAAATTGTTACTTTAATTCTTGAACCATAATTCTGAGTGTATTGAGATGGGATAGAGGTTTTCATGTAAGAAGACGAGGGAAGCTAATACTGGCGTATAATTATACAGGGATTATGGCGACAGGAGCAGTATATATGTTTTGCATATTAAAGATAAACTTGAGCTCTGGTAAATATAGAAAATAAATTCTCACATAATCCAACAAAACTGATTACACTTACTGTTCAAAATTACAAATAAATGGAATTTGCCAAACAATTTTGGTAGAAAATGTATAGTGGCTGAGTAATGAGCATCGAAAGGTAAGGAAGTCCGGGTTAAAACAACCAACCTACTGCAGGATAAATAATCCAGAATAAATCAACAGACTTTCGCTCAAAATACGATAATACCAGAGCTCAAGATTAGCTTTAACCCTCAAAAACCCAATTGTTGTGCATTTTACCCAGGAAACTCGCAAGAATGCACTACAACAGTGCAACCAAGTGATAGTGTCAGTCTAATTTTAACATTGATAAATGGTTTTCTATTTACTTCTCCCTCAAATGGGAAGCAAATTTACCGAAAACCCATGAAGGAAAAATCTTGTCGAGGAATTTAACCGAGAGTTAAAGCTAATTAATGGAAATCGTATTTTTGAGAGAAAATTGCTATGTTTTATTCTGGATTTTTATCCTGCAGTATAGATTGGTTACTACTTACCCGGATTTCCTTAGGCTTTCTATGCTCATTACTCAACCACTCCATGTATATATACATTTCCTAATACCAAAATCGTTTGGCACGTGTCATTTATTTGTAACCTTGAACATTCAGTGTAAGTTTCGTTGGATTCTCTGGGAATTTAATTTCTGTATTTACCAGAACTCAAGTTTATCTTTAATTAAAGTTTTTTTCAAACGTTGAACCTTTGCAAATACTAGTGTATTGTTTATCTTATATTCGGGGCTCAATATTCAACAACGGTACTAGAGGCTGATAAAACTTATGTAATGGAGCAAAGGGCAACGAGAAACCAGATTTTTTTTTTAAATTTCAAATTGTGAACCACCTAAAACTGCCGCTATTACTAATCTATATATACCATATTGGGGCGCGGAATCATGAGATCCAGAAAGTGACAGAGCGGTAGAAAAATATTACACTAAAACGCTCAAAATGCTCATTTAATGTTGGGGCGCATATATCATACAATATTTCTTTCTTTTCTCCCCTTTCTCTCTTTTTTTTTTTTCCTCCGGCTTCTTTTCGTTTGCGTATTTGCGCCCTTTTAAGTGCCGCCCGGGGCACGCCCCACCCCGGCCCCTCAGCATCCCCGATACGTCACTGCTCGCTTATAACCATTTATTCGCTCTCAAAATATCGGTCAATATTCATCAGTGTTCTGATCAATGCAAAATTATACTTCAAAGACTAACATGTGAGTGGCAAACACTTATCATTAGCTTCGACAAGATTATTTAGGTTTGAACTGACAAAGGTCACTCATTAAAATAGACTTTTAGAGGGCGGTACATCTTAGCCTGGGGCTTGGGAGGGGGTGCCATCTCTTGCCCATATATATCAACTTTATTTTTAATTTTCTAATTTTGCGAGCGATCGAGCAAATAGAGCAACGATCAGTTGAAATTACTTGTCACTAAGTGACACCGTGAGTTAGCAACTTAGCAGAGTGCACCAAATAATGCAATTACATATAGGCCGACAAATATTATCTATCGCTGTCATTTCCAAAATTATAGGCCGGGATATTTTGTATATGATTATACAAGAGGGAAGTGGATATATGAAAGCTATAATTATAATAAGGAAGTGGACTTCCGAAAATTCTTGTAGGCTAGCTACCGAGTTGTAAAAAAAAAAAGAATGGAAAAAAAGCCTTATAAAGCATGGAAGTCGTGAGTATTCTTCGTATTCTCTTTGCAATTAAACCTGTTGTAGCGACCACCTGTATTATAGGCTCATTGAGAGACCACCTGTCTACCAAGACTAGATGGAATGACAAAATATGGAATGAAACATCCTCACCCCTACGGGAAACACAAACTCTAGTATCAAAAACATTTGTTTGCTACTTGAACAACAGAATTAACGAATCTATTCTTCATCGCATAAGAATGGGGAACTTAGGGTTAAATGAAAATCTATTGAGTTGAACAACATGAGACTGGATATTGTTCATACTGTGAGCACGAACAAGAAACAGGTAAACATTTCTTATGCAAGTGCCCGCTCTTCCTGATAGAGACAGCCATGATCTGGCATAGAAAACCAAAATGCAATCCCAATACTCCTGAATTCTACAGATACTAACCACCAACAGGCTCTGGTCAACATCGTATTTAGAACTAAAATGGTACACTGTCTTGTACTCCTACTAATACCACCTTGCACCGCACATAATTATTTGAGCCCAAGATGTTTCGCTTTTTTATAGTGAGTGATGCATCAAGAAGAAGAGGGAAAAAAGAAGAAAGAAAAGAAGAAAAGTACTCAAGAAGAGAAAAGAGAACTGCCTATATTAACGATTAGAATCTTCATGTATATGATTTGTTATTTATTGGTTTTCGGACAAAATTTTGAAGAAATGCGGTGGAGACGACTATAGACTTATTGGTGGACGTCGGAGGGCCTATAGGCTCAGCATTAGGCTGAGTTGAGAAACTTACCGTGTCCGGGTTGGTCCTTGGACGTCCAATATAGCCGCTGAGCCTTTTGCTTGCCAGCCACTGACCGCTTCAACATTAAATAAAAAGATTAACTCATTTAAGAATCCAATTTATCCAAATCTATATAATAATAAAAGTATATCTAATTTGAAAGGAGAAAAAAAATCTTAACAGAAGAGGCGTAAATATTCACTCCTGAATGATAAACGCCTATAAACCCAAACAACAACAACAACAACAACAACTACAGGTTTGACTCAACTGACTGTAAATATATTATAGGCCTAGTGACTGGATAAAAATGATTGCCAATGCGTATTAAATAGAAGCCCAAATTAGCCAAAAGACAGTGCGTGTATATATCTTGATTCTGCATTTAAAAAATAATACTTTTAAGGGCGAGGAGGGGAGATAGGGGCGGCAAAAATGTGTGGGGCACTTCGTGTGTGGAGCTCCACACATGTGCCAACAGAGCGCCCCCACCCTCCCCCAAACCCCTTCGCTGATGATTCTCGAACTCGAATATACAGCGGATACCTAAATATGTGCAGAATTTCATATCCGTTTTAAATCCAACGTGTACGAAGGAACGAAGAGCCGAGCTGAGTCAACCGCGGGAAAAAATGGATTCCGAAGGCCTTATTCTACGCTTGTTCGATGTGAATGCCGTGAAGTTTGGATCCTTTACTCTTAAAAGTGGGATTCAATCTCCTGTTTACTTCGATCTTAGAGTAATGGTTTCATATCCAGATATTATGGTGAGTTAAATCTCCATCTAAATTGTTGAGCGAGTGCGATTTCAAATGAATGCGGATCGCCGTAGAAAATGCGTTGTATCATATACTGGTTTGTGACTTGTGTTTTAATATATATATATATAACGTGAAAGAATTTTAATCGAGCTCTCGAGCTCTCTGAGTCTGACTGATGAGTGACTCAGCTCTGATTCTGAGCTATGAGTGACTCGTGAGCTGATCTCCCTTGCTCGTGGTGTTTGTTTGATATGTTTGATTGTGTAGGCCTAATTAAATCAGTTTCAAAGTTTCAATTAATTTCTAGTATCACCACTGGCACTGAGGCTCATTCAAAATTGCCACCAGGCTCTAGTCTAGAAGAACTCCCTACCCCAGGCCAGGCCGCCGTCACCTGAACCTCTCTGCCTAGACAGAAATAACCGTCTGGTATGGGTCATTCTTTAATAAAACTGACATTTGTTGACATTCCCCATACACAGACGGTACCCCGTACACCTCGCACCACGGGGAGAGATTGAGCCAATGGCAATGGTGCAGCACTTTGCTGCACCAAGTTTCTCCCCCGATTTTCTTTATTTAGATCTAATTTTCTGATTTATAAATAAGATAGAAATAAACTATATATATTATACTCCTATGTACAGTTAACAAAGAATTATTACCTATTCCCAAAGGCGGAATTTACGGACTTACTTATATGAGTTATCCATTTTTTAAATCTCAGAACCAAGGGTAGGGTGTCTGATCGCGCACCCGATGTTGTGTGCTAAAATCCTTCCCATAGAGATTGAACGCAGCCCTATGCAGTCTACGTACATCGCGCGATCATGCAAAATTGGTCAATGTTTTTATCACCAAATCGAAATTCAAACCTAAATCGCTCGTGATCCTGAAGGTGAAACTCAATAAATGAGGTGTCATATGAAAGAGCAGGTTTTTCTCCATATTCCCCAAAGGGGCTCAATTTGGAATTCTAAAAATATCTTGATCAAAACAGCGATTTAAACATCGTTTCCATCATAGCTCCGATCTTTGCCACTTTCCTGAACCGAGCCCCCCAGGCTTATGTAGGGCTAGGCGTAAGGAAAATATCCCAGCACTTATTTTTCGCTAGCCCCAAGAGATCACAAGCGATTACAGTTTGAAAATACCCTTCGCCACATTTTTCGGATCAGCTAAGTAGGGAGGCTGGAGCTCCGCGCCGGCCTATCCCATGGTGATAGCGCGTAAAATCTGCACATGAATATGCATCAGACCGCGTGTATACAGACCCGGAAGTGGGTGCCCATTGAAGACAATGGATAGCCGATCGCCTTGAGTTGCGCATCCAGTTTACAACACGCGTACGCTTGCACGCGTATGTGTGCGCTTGCATATTGCGCAATTCAGTTGTGTTGCTATATTTAGCAAAACAACATAACTCTGCGTGTACGTCTTTTTGTCGATTCTGACAAAAAGAGGATGAATATTGTAGGGAATTGAAGGGGCTGTAACTTTTGATAGAAACATCGGTGAGTCTTGAAATTTGAAATGTATTATTCTGAGTGAATAATTTTTCAATTATCCAACCATAATGGTGAAAAACAATCCAAAAGGGAAAATTGAAAATCGTCCAGACACCCTACCAAGGGAACGGTACGTTCATGCATTCGAACTGGTAATCTATGACATGACCCGCCCGATATATTTCCGGGTCAACCGACCAAAACAAGCCCCATGGCCAATCAGAGCACGTGTTTGATATTGGCCTTATGAATATTCAAACATCACCGGCTCAAGCCGGGCTGACTCATACGTAGCTATAGTATTGGACGTTCGAAAAGAAAAAATGAATATTCATCAACTCAAACCAAGATGGCTGACAACAAATCTTGTTGACTACAAGACTTTCTCGGATTAATCATTAATATAGGATCTAAATGAGCAAGTTATCGTAAGTCAAAGTAGATATTTCTGTGTTATTTTTCATCTTAAATAATATTCAGTGTAATATTGCAGCCAAATTGGATATATGAAGACGTAAAGAGTGAAAAACTCGTTGCATATCTCATTCATCGCGGTCCGCCGAACCGAACCATTCCTCCCGTACAGTCCCCATAGGACGTTCTTCAGTCTATGTATAGAGGCGGTCAGAGGAGCCAGATGCAATCTCAGCGGAACAACCGTCGATATCAGAGACTGAAGCTTTCGGTCTACTCTCTGCCAAGCTTGAGAGAGGTACTCAAGATCCAGCTCCGTTAAGCTATGGATGTCTTTTTAGCTGCACATAGTTCTTTGTAGGCCTTTTACTGAGTCACTATATATACACATGCACAGCACCTACATCAGTACGACTATGAGAATACACCCGACGGTGGCCTGTACTATACTAGTTTAGTTATAGCGAAGAAGAAGAAGAAATTTCAATCTCATTGTCACATGCCATGCCATGGTTGTAACTTGTAGTTGTTGTAGTTGTAATTGTATAGATCTAGATCTAGATCTAGATCTAGATCTGGCGCTAGTGTACTTTCGTATCCATTTTTAAAAGCAGTTTCATATCCATTCTTAGCAAAGGAATTTTAGCCCAATTTTTTACTACTTTAATCATAATCATATATCGCATTTTCCACCTGAATTTGAATCACATCCGACATCGGGAATCCTCCCTTTAGTTAGGGCCTCGATGTCGGCGTCGTCACTCAGTGCCGTCTCTACGCCATAGTTCTGCACCTCAAACTGAAGCTATCAGTAAAAAATTATGCAAACTTCACATATGGTTTATGGTATCGTGCATGCGCGTAATGCCATAGACCATACCAGAAGTTTGCATAATTTTTGACTTTGCTAAGAATGGATATGAAACTGCTAAAAAAATGGATACGAAAGTACACTAGTGCCCTAGATCTAGACTATGTTTGTATTGTGAATGTTATATAATAGTAAATAAAATGAAATGAAAATGATTTTTGAGAATCAAGAAAAAGAAATTATTACCTACACACAAGTTGCACAACGTATGCTAACATTAGTAACAATGCTATGAGTATGTCCTTCAGTCCTTGGCTTACTTACGTGATACTTAATTAATAAATAACACTTAATTATTGATAGGTGCTCCTGCGAGTCCTGGTATCTTTTAGAATAAGCTTCAATAGAATTGGTCCAAGGTAGATCACACGTACATTAGGAGAGGAAAATAATTATGTAAGTTTAATTATCACCCTGGAAACCCAACAATTTTCAGCACTAGCAATAGCATAGTTTAGTAATGGTTAAGAATAAGAGTCCCACAGAAACTTTAAAAGGTAATTTAGCAAATTTGAGTAAATTGGTACCAGTTTTCATTGATTTTGTTGTTCGTTTGATACCAGTGCAGCAGTCAATTTGTGATACAGTCCTGTATAGGCTATCTTTGGTCCATGACTTATATACAGTCAAACCTGCTTTAGTGACCACCTGTCTACAAAGACCACCTGTCTACAAAGACCACATTTTTTGTTTCCCTTGAAAATGGTTTCTCATTGAAACATGGACTAAAGGAACCTGTCTCCAAAGACCACTTTTTGTGTTTCCCTTGGGCGGTCGCTATAGACAGGTTTGACTGTATTTACAAATTTGTTAAAATTGGATTGTGAAAAGGAACATTGTAATAATAATGTTAGATTGTCCTCAGGATGATATTATTATGATCAGAATTCTCCAATGACTAAAAGCTCTATTATTGTTGATTTTATTCTTAGGATGCAGTTGCTGACACCTTGTTTGATACTGCAAGAAAGAGTGGAGTGAAGTACAGCATTCTCTGTGGAGTCCCTTACACAGCCCTGCCAATTGCTACAGTATGTACTAGAATTCATCTGTTATAATAATAATAATAATAATAATATATTCAGTTCTTGTATAGCGCATAAATCACAATATAACATCTCTATGCGCTTCCAAAGAGCTTTGGAAATGGTTACCCCGGCTTTAGCACGGCTGCCATTAGGGCGCTCTAGCATTTCAAGGAATTAATTCCTGCTAGGTACCCATTTACCTCACCTGGGTCGAGTGTGGCAAATGTAGATTAATGTCTTGCTAAAGGACATTAGTGTCGCGGCGGGACTCGAACCATGGACCTTGTGATCCACAGTCCGGTGACATATCCACTCAACCACAACACCTCTCGATATTGAGAGCCAGAAGGGTGTTAACTCATAGCACCACTCAGACTCTCAACGAATGAAGTAATTGTGTTTTTTCATGGTTTTTCAATGGAGAGGAAGGATAAGTTCCTTTTTTGTTACTTCACATCATCGGGTCATCGCGTCGGGTCGGTAGGTCACGTTACTCGACCTTTTATGAAAAAATGCCCCTTTATTCACAAAATGTTGGGGGTAATGTCAGATCTGCCAACATTGGAAAACAGTTGAGAGTGAGATTATACGAGAAGCGTTAGCGCGAGGGAACGAAGCGACCAAGCCCGACGGAGCGGAGCGAGGGAGTAGGGATGGGTGTGGGAGGGGGGCGTCCCCCCCTCCCACAGTGTAGAGCTTTTTATTTTTCAATGTGAAATTGTGTGATCTGGTGCATACTTTAGAGAGTATTTTAACATATAGATAAAGGCAATATGAGAGAGAGAAAATCATACAGAGAGATAAAGAAAATTATTAACATGGAATACCTGATTGTTCGCCCATGAACGTGGGCCGCTGGGCTAGGCGTAGAGCGAGGTGCTGAGGGCCCCACGCGCTCTCTCTCTGAGACAAAGCCACAGGCAAGTTTTCGTTTAACTTTAGTTGTTACATATAATCGTAAGTCATTTTTCACTCTCAAAACTCACTTTATATTTTTATAATCCCTCTCATTCTATTCTACTGTATGAAGTAATAGTAGGCCTTCTTTAAAAACAAAGCATAGAACCGTGAAATCTTTGCTATTCTCTCGATCAATTGAATTGTCAACTGATGACGTACTCGAGCTCGCTGCGGTTCGTCCGATCCATATCCGGGCGCGTCCGGGCAGGCTCGGGCGACCCGGCTAGCTGCATATGGATATGGGTACAGTGCGAGGATACGTGCATGCAGGCCAGGCTAGCTAGCTATATAGTCGCCGATCTTACACACGCACGCGATAAGTGAGATCGAGGCTTTCGTCTTCGATAAAAGGGGATTAAAAGAAGGGAAAACTTTCTAAATTCTTGATTTTGGTCGCATAATTCATTCAAATTTATCTGTTTTTTATTATTATTTAGTTATTTAAGATTTGTGCTTGAGGAATTTCATTGTTAGCGTGAGAGCGTGAGAATTGAGTGAAATGCGTGAGTCTCACGCTCAATGCGTGAGTGTTGGCAGCCCTGTAATGTTTGTGAAATAAACCCCTCTCATCTACAAATGGTCTGGTCCAGTTTACCTGACACTTTGTGAAAACCCTACGGCAATCCTACGAAAGGTCGCATGATCGTCTATTTTCGTTTCACGAAAGGTCAGGTAACTTGACCACCCAACAGGACGTGATGATCCGATAATTCAACGTAATTAAGCCAAAAAAACAAACAAGCAAAGAAGACTTTCTCTGCATGTATTTCTGGAATAAATTTGAGTTATTGTGATAATACTTTATATTGTAAGACTTTTCAAAGTGGGTTTAAGAATGCAAAAGTACACAGTCAGATATGTCTAATTACAATACTAGATCCCCAATAGTTATGCCTCATGTGGTGCCTTTTGCTCCTGGACTTTGCTATGTGACCTATTCAAGTGATACACACCATTTGATTTGTTTTGTTTCCTTCAGTTGATGGCTGTGAAACAGAAGGTGCCTATGGTGATAAGAAGAAAGGAAGCAAAGTCATATGGCACCAAGAAGATGATAGAGGGCGCCTTTCAGGAAGGAGATGTATGCTTGATCGTGGAGGATGTAGTTACAAGTGGTTCAAGCGTCATGGAAACATCACAGGTATTCAAAACTATTTTGATTTGGCTAATACTTGACGAACATCCGGTTAGTACAGTACTGTCACCATCATCATTATTACAGCGCCATCGATATCACCATTTATGGCATAAAAATTAGCATTGATTCAAATGACTGATTGTGCTGATACGAGTGAACAGTACGAAGTGTTCTCATTGAAAAGAGTTATTACTTTTAGAGTCTGTACTTGATATCAATGTGTGCAGTGATGAATTGATGTAAGAGGACTTCTCATGATGACCTCTGTTGAACCATTGAAGAATTGAAGATCTGGAAGATGGAAAAGCCAGTTAGGGCAAGTGTATATATCGTGGCTAAAATCTATACAGAGTGGAACATCAGTATAAAGAGCTGTGATATAATGAGGTGTCTGCTATATAACAAGGTGATTTTGCTGGTCCCAGCTCTCTATATTCTTTTGTTTTTTTACCGTGATATAACAAGATTTGTGATATAACAAGGTAATTTCCTTGGTCCCAAGGCCCTCATTATAACGAGTTTCCACTGTATGCCTGAATGTTGAATCTTCTTTTAAACATTGTGACCTATTATTACCCTATTGTTGTGAGAGTTGGTCGATTTCTTTCTTCACAATTGTTAATTTCCAGTCACTTGCTGAGGTTGGATTGAAGGTGACGGACGCCATCGTGCTTCTGGACAGAGCACAGGGAGGTGCAGCTAGGCTCAGAGATTCAGGCATCAATCTCTATAGGTAAATTTCATGGATTTTGATTGATTTTCCTGTCCATCTTTCAATTTTTTGTTCCCGTAAGTTTATTTATTTTTGGTTCCTGTAAGAAGCCAATAGGAATGAGAGAATTAAGCAGTCATTGGGTTAAATGTTTGACAAAGCTGTATACTCTATACATTTGTAAAACACACATCAAATGAAGTAGAGTAGAGGAGGCAGTTTTCGGCCGGTCCGTTGGATGCATGGTAAAATCTTTTAAAATACATTGCATAACAGCATATCACATATCACAAACATACAATAACATGCCAGAGTCACCGGAGAACCACATTTGCAATGGAAAATGTATCCTTAAATATCACATTTTAGCGATGTAATCGGCGGTCCCAGTACCCGAATCTGAAAAATGGAATATCTTACGCGTGTCTGTAAGGAATATGGGTCCTATAAAATGAGCTGTATTTCGAGTATTTTTCAGATTTAGAGTCAGATTTTTTGATCATCGCAAGCTCAAATGTTTCTCACCGCATGTATGTTATCCTATCAGTCGGATACTATAGTGCCGTATCTCTGTATAGTTTAGATTCCAATTTCTGATCACGGCACCCGCAGGTGTAGTTTTCGGCCATGCGGGGGATTACGTGCTCTGGCCGCACGCGCTATTGATCAGCGGGCGAACGACGCGCGCTCCCTATTGACTTTGTACATGCGGCCGAAAACTACCGCCGAAACAGTGAAAATGAAAATCAATATTGCCATGGCAGTTCATGATTTTTTTCTGGGATTCTTTTTTTGTTTGAATAATAATAGTATTGGCTTCATGATTTGAACAAAAAAAATAATAAATAGGAAGTAAAGAGTCCAAAAATAGGATTTTGCCTTAAGTGGCCGAAAACTAACTCCTCTACTCTACATTGGACCTCAGTGATTGCTCTCAATTTCCATGATTTTCTTGTTATTGTGTGTTTTATATATATATATGCAACTCTGAAAACCTGAAGACAAAATGGCCTCTGAATAGTACTAAAATGACCTAGTGGAAGACCACCCTTTGAAATTTGCTTTTTAAAATAGAGCTCTTGGTTTTAAATAATATCCACAACCATAATGTCCTCTTCTTGACCTTTGACCTTCAGTGCCTTTGACCTTCCTCGTGTTCTTGAAGTGTTGCATTCTCATGATAAGATCAATGAGGAGGTGGTACAGAGTGTGAAGCTCTTTATTCAGGAAAATATGATCACCAGTCTGCCTCAAGAACCAGCGGCTAAGAAACCAAGAAGGGTAAGTTGAGCTGAAGTGTCTCAATTCACGGCCTTAATTTTCCTGTCACAGTGTTCTGTAGATTTACAGATTGACTTACATAGCTTGTAAGTTTCTATGAAATGGTTTTTAATTTTTGGATGTGTGTCACTTCAATTTCATGAGATGGAATTAAATGGCCAATACTTAGTTGTTTTCATTGTTTTCACTGCCATTGGGGGTTTGCTGTTTCATATTGCAATAAATGTTTTTGTTTCAATTTCTTCTTAAAATATGACATGGGTTCAATAACTGTAGAGTTAAAGATTTAATGGAGCAGTATTCTATCAAGGTTAGCTATAGACAGCATTATGATGACTGAATGTTTGTCTCATAATTTTTTTTTTGTTGGTGATACTGTTTGTATAAAAGGTCCTTGACTGTTTCTTTTCTCTAGGAGTATCTTGGTTACAAAGCCAGGGCAGAGCTTTGCAAGCATCCCATTGCCAAGCAACTATTTAGCATCATGGAGGACAAGCAAACCAATCTAGCATTCTCTGTTGACGTGACGACGTCAAATAAAGTTTTAGAGGTGACCTCCATCTATACATGTCTTATCCAAAGTTTATCAGATATGCCTACATTTCTTTCATTTTTGACTAAACTTTTTAAAATCATCAAACCTGTTCCCGTTATTCGTCTGTGTTTCAGTTGGGTAGATCAGCCATGTTTCTTAAAACTTGGCAATTGATAATAATTTGTACAATTTATTTACATGTTTTCTATCAGTCAATACAATTCAATGATTTCAGTGTCATTCCTGTCACAATCCTTAATGAGGGAAAGTATCGTGTGCAAAAAAGTAGCTTGTTACATAATATTGCTGCCCATCATCATTCATGAATGGTTTTTAGTAGTGTGTTTGCTTGCATTATTTTTCAGTTGGCAGACCAAGTTGGGCCATACATCTGTGTACTCAAGACCCATGTGGACATCCTGGAAGACTTCAGTACTACCTTCATTCAGTCTCTACAGGACCTGGCTCAGAAACATAACTTCCTCATCTTTGAAGACAGGTGTGTACCCCAGGGCTACATACTAGGATCTGCTATATTCAATTTTATAGCTGTATCATTAAATACTCTATGAACCTCATGAGCAAGCATTGTTTTGTTTTGTATAAAGAATTTTCAATAAGACGATGAAACAAACAGTTAACTTCTTGGTTTTGTTTCTCTTTATATGTTTTTTATTTTAAAAGTCATCTGTCAAAATGAAGGGTTGCGTGCTTTACTGTAATATTAATGTCATTCAATCATTTTATCAAATCAGAGACAGATTTTCCAGACTATAAGATGATTTGCTTTGTTGGAAATATTACTGATCATATTTCTACTGCCTGTGAAAAAGCAGTTACTTGTCTTTTAAATGAACATAAATAAACTTTTTATATTAAATTCCACTCTTGCACTCCAGGAAATTTGCTGACATTGGGAACACAGTCCAGCATCAGTACTCCTCGGTGTGTATAGGATATCAGAGTGGTCTCATATCACCAATGCACATTCTGTAGCAGGACCAGGCACCATCAGCGGTCTCAAGGCTGTGGGCGGGACTAAGAACCGTGCCTGCCTCCTGATTGGTCAGATGAGCTCTAGTGGTAACCTAGCAACTGGAGATTATACTCAAGGTAAGTTTGGAAGTCTTTCAAAAGGAACAAACGAAAAACATTTCACAGGCTGTGGGGTTGAAGTGAATCCCCTGTGTGTGCAGGTTTCTGAACAGTGTACACTTCATAGCTAGTTTTGAATTTATTAATCTCTTGATGTCAAATTTATGAAATTAGATTAATTTATCAAACAACGGCATCCAAACCTTTGTTTCATACTCCATATGGAAGTTTCGTAATTTGTATTGCATGTGATGTAGAGAAGTAAAATGTACACTTATCAATCAACAATGATTTTAATACTTAATATACCACCATATACAGTTAGGTGTAAATTTCATGGACAATGTCATCAATATGTTCTATACTGCTTCTTTTCAAGGTCTCTTAACTTTTGATTTTTTCCTTCTCGATCATCTTAGCAACTGTGAAGATGGCTGAAGAGAACAGTGACTTTGTGATTGGTTTCATCTCGACCTCATCGTTGACCCCTGACCCAAAGTTCATCCATATGACACCAGGTAAATATGCATGCAGATGTCTCGTAGAAGTGTTACTGAAGTAATCTTCCCCCCCCCCCAAAAAAAAAAGCATAGCATCCAGATTATTTGTGCATTTATAGGGAGGGTGTGATTATTCACATGACACTTAGTATTGACAATTATTTACACTTAAATGAGCTACTGGGTTTTGTAAGGTCTATAAAAACTGGCTCATGCTCTATGATAACTCAAACTTATATTTTTTCTGTGCGAGCCAATTTTAGTCTCTAATAATGTTCTATAAGATCTTCATCAGGATTCTATTTGATTTGATTTTATGTACATATAGGTGAAGTTTAAGAGTATTATGATATCTCTTGTTTTTACCCGATGACTAAATTCTGTTATTCTCATAGGCTTAATATATAGACCATCTGGTTCCCTAGGCAATTGGTTAACTTAGGTATAAAGCTCATTTATTTCCTTCTGATAGATCAATTTTATATTCCAAGCTAATCTCTCTTGTATTAACATTGTTTTAGGTGTGAAACTTGTTGAAGGGAAGGACAACCTAGGTCAACAGTATCTGACCCCGACAGAGGTCATCACAAATCGGAAAAGTGACATCATCATTGTTGGCCGAGGAATATACCAGGTCAGTAAAATCTCAGAGACATGACGATTAACTATGTGTAGTGTTATTCAAATAGAATGAGATTGCTACAAAAGTAACTGCTTAATCTGGCTCGATTAGTATGGGTCAAGGAAAGTAGTATCCAACTTCTTATGGCTTATATTTATGAATCGCATATTAAATTTATTACAGATTAAAAATAAACTATTTTCATTCCCATTCCCGTGCAGGCTTCTAATCCAGGTGAGGTTGCTAGACAATACCAGGAGGCTGGAATGAAAGCATATCATGAACTACTAGAAGGAGAGACAGACAGATGAGGCCTTCATCTAACGTGATCTCAATTCATTTTCAATCTGTAATGTCTTCCAAATGGCCATAGAGGTGTAACAGGGTCTGGGGAAAGGCAGGGGAAGCTACATTAAAGATTGCAGTTAACATAATCTCAAAGACTGTCAGAAATCAACCTTTCAATACCCTTGTCCATCACTTATTGATTTAAGACAAAATAATACAGTGACCTTGTTACATAATGCAAACCTGATTTCTGTAGCTAATGCTATAGAGCACTGAAGTGGCCCTTGGGTTGATTTCTAGCAAATCTCTGTGATCAGGGAGGTTTCACAAAGATCCTAAGTCGAACTTAACTCTAAGTTGGACTTAACAATTATGGAAAGCCCTCAAAGCCGTTAGCATCTTTGAAAATATTTTGTAAAAGTTATTTTAAAAGGCATAAAATGTTGATTCAAATCATTCATATTTTCTATTATCAAGGAGATTTCATGTTTCTTGATGTGGAATTCATGAAAAGTCTAAAATACTTTTTACTCATTTTAAGGCTACAAATGGCTCTCCATAATGTTTAAGTCCAACTTAGAGTTAAGTTTGACTTAGGATCTTTGTGAAACACCCCCCTGGTTAGTTACAATCCAATTCATAACCTTCTATTTATCATCTGCCTAGAGCTAGATGGTAATATGACTGGAAGCATGTGTGATCATGCCTATTTGGCTCTCAGCAGGAGATTGTGTGTATTAAAGCCTATCTGCACTAGTTTGGCCAGGAGGGATTAGACCTCCCTGCATGGTCACTGACAGGTGGTTATCTCATCAAATCAGCTCTCAATTAACATCAGAAAAAGGGGACCATGGGGGACCAACGGTCACTGCTTAGGCATTGTTTGCTATATAGAGGGCACAAGTAGCTATAAGTAGTGCAGTGGGGCTTTAATTTTGTGCACATATTTGAAAGACAATTCTGGATAGGTTTATAGTCCCCCTCTCTTGAATGTACAGTATTGCCAAAAGTACTATAAAATGAGCCTTTGATCATCGATGAATGCATGAAATACATTTCATCACAATTTCATTTCTTATACAGACTATATGAACTGTATAGTCACTGAACATTGCAATGTTGTGAATGTGCAGACTCTGAAAGAGTGCTCTTATGGACCACTTCAAGTGCTTCACTACCTCTGTAGTTTGCTATAAGTTGAGGACCTGTGTGAATAATTATTTTACAATTGGCAAATGATTCATGTGTTTGTGAGTTGTGAATTATGAATGTTGAAACTGGTCATTATTTTTGCCTCTAAATGACACATTCCACTTGGCCACACCCACGTCAAGATTTACCAGCGTATGGTAGTCAAAGATTCAGGAATTTTCAAGGTATCACCAATATATGGTGAGTATTGAAAAGGGAAATACAATTAGAAGGGATTGCATAGGATTTGAATACATCTGTATATTATAACAAAAACTGTCATTTGTCACTGATGACAAGTTTTGTTAAATGGGGCCTAGAGTTGGTTTGGAGGTTAAAATCCAGGACCCCACTTCAACAAAAACAGAACTGATGAATTTACGTGAAAGGGAGTCTGAGTAAATTACATCTTATAATACATGTACTTTGGACTCCGAATTTGTTAGCGTCAAGTAACGCTTGGCTGGAATACTCCCCAGGGAGTGGAGATTGTGCACACAGTGTGTGCAGGCTAGCATTAAATCCAATGACCGGGGTAATAGTATATCTGTAAAGCGCTTAAAGACATCGTAGATGTATTAAGCGCTGTATAAAAGCAGAATTTTATTATTATTATTAGCATCATCTTAAATACAGGGTGTTCAATATGTATTATGTTTTTCGATTGTTATTCCATGCACAGTCCAATGATATGCCATCATATGCCCAAGACTGAACTAAAATATTTGAAACTGTGCCTTCCCACTTTCTATTCTTTGTTTTGTACACTGATTTATGAGCTGAATGTAGTAAATATCACATCAAATGTGGAATTTGTAATACATGTATTGTTTCAGGTTATGTCATTTGATATATTGGTATATGCGTTCATTTTCTAATTTTGTACGTTAGATACTAACTTTTTATTACTATAATATACACTGTACAAATATACACTGTCTTGAGAGGTTCTGGTTGGAAACTATGGGCAGAGGTTACTCCTACAGTTTTAACCAGTACCTCGAAAAGAAGGTAGGGTTAATTTGTTTTATATCCTGCATCAAAAGTTTATTTTCACCCCCAAAAAAAAAAAAAAAAAAATGGTATCAAACAAAATTATTGAAGTATTTAGCCATAAATAGCACTTTTGCAAAATGGTGTTTATTTTTGATCACGTGAAGAGCTCTCAACCAATAATAAAGCCAATAAACTGTTGATGCAGGGTATAATCTGTATTATTTATAACACAGCAAACTTTGAGACTGTTCTATCAAGTAAAGACAAATCATTTATTTACCTTCTTACCCATTTTATAAAAAATCATCACATTCAAAACATATGCTCTTTGTCAATATGCAAACAACTATTTACAATTGTTTATTTCATGAGAAAATAATATTTGACAATTAAAATGACTTTCAGTATCATCTTACTTGGGCAGGTTAACTAAAACACATGGAACAAAGAACAATTAAAGAACATTTTCTGAAACAGTGCAGGGGTTGAGAGAGAGGGGGGAGACAAATAATTCCAGAATTATCCCGTTATATACTTGGTGATCCTTTAATTCTTTGTTGCTGTCGGTCAAATATTGCTTTTGTCATGTTTATTTTATTTAGTTATTGCGGTAATATACTGAGGAAATGCAGGCTCATTAATTTGAACAGCAATGAACAGGATAAAAGTACTACATGCTCTGGTATATACATCCATATCTAAATCAAGTTTTCAAAAATATTACACTTAAACTACACTAATGCCAAGGATAACGATGAAAATAGAATGTGACCCAGTCCGTCTTTTAAATGTACACACACTACCAATAAGCTTTTCACTTGAAATCCACAACGGGTTATACATGTATGTTCTGTTTGGAGTCTGAAGGGCATTAACTTGAGTCATGTTACACAGGGTCAACGCCCTTCTGGCTCCAGAACAGACGATATATGAAAACGTTCACAAAGGGTATACCTCAGGTTTATAGCCGTTTGGTTTACAACCAGTTTGTCTACGACCCAATTAGTCTATTCCCATATGGTCTACACCCAACCTGTCTACTATCTACATCGTCTAATAATCATTTTGTCTACTTATCATTTGGTCTAATAACCATTTAGTCTAATAGTCATTTGGTCTAATCTCTAATAAGTCTACTACCCATTTAGTCTATAGTCAGTAATTCACCTACTTCAGATAGTGACAAAGGCCCATATTCTTTAAAAAAAACTTTGTAGACTTAATTATCACTAACTAATTAGTTGACAACTGGTTTAGCAATGATTTCTGAATAGGGAACGCCACAAGACTTCACAATTTAGGATATCTGACTAATTACTAACTAGTTATCAATAAGATCCTGGGAGTTCACTAACAAATTGGTTTCTGTTAAAAATGTCTCATGGAAATTTCATTTAATGGTGACAAGGAATTAAAGTACTAGTAGTTTACAAAATAATTGCAAAGGTGATGCTACCAAAACATTGCTCTAAAGATAAAACCCTTTACACATTTTGGGGCAAAATATTGGAAACCCTTTAAGTCTTAGTTGAGGACATCCCATCTAAACACGTGATAGGAAATTAACGCATGTTTCTATGGGTTGTCCATGACCTTACTACGTTTTTATAGAGAGTGGCCTTGGATTTCAATCCGATATAGTATTGACCAAAGTACAACAAATCGTGGAGAAATATTGGGGGTAAAAGTCGTGCGTGGAAGACAGAATTAACTGCAAATAATTTCATATCTTACAGAAACTATATGCACCATCCTCATGATATATAAGCAAGCGAATCTATACATTAAAATTTGAAACATCCCAGCGTTCTTTCATACACTTCACGAAACAAATCATGTAGTTGGTTATAACAAAAGGATGTTCACCTTGTTTTTTAAACCTCGAAATAACACGACTATTCAATACTCAATCCTTCATTTTAGATATCGTTACAGATAGGATATCATTACTAGGATAGGAACTTTTTTTCGTACATGACACAATGGCACACATCACCGTTCATTATATCAAACAATCTATGTAAGTCTAATCCACACTAAAAAGAGGGCAAGAAAATAAAACATGGTATACATATTATAATTTGTATCCCGAAAAGCCTCGTCAAATTACTTTTTTTTTAAAGATCCCGTCTAACATTATCTTTTTAGAACTTATATTTGGTAAAAAGGATTTCACAAAACATATGCCTATATCTGTTCAGAAGAAGAAAAAAAACAGTGTCAATATTCTTGAACATATCGGCGAAAAATTTAATGATGAAGAACCAATACCCGCTCTTACGTGAGTGAGCAGGCCGATTAAATCTCCTTGGCAACTCCCTAAGTCTAGTGAAGGTCTTGCGTTTCGAGCTTTAGAAAGGGCACTGGCGTCGTGGGGAGGAAGGGTTCGTATCACATTCTTTTCAGGTTGCATTTTTCCTCTCTTCCTTTTTATCTCTTTTCTTTCGTTTTGGGGCTTTTTTCTTCTTCTTGCTTTTCATCCTTCGATTGTAAAGCACGTGCCCCCATGGGGGGGGGGGTATGAACCACGTGCTATCATGTCGTGTATGATTTTGAAATTCGGATCAAATATAGAATTATTGCTGATTCATTATTTTATTCATCCTCCGATCGAACAAATATTAGGTTAATCTAGCCCTGGAGCATTCTCTGATAGATAAGAAAGATTAATTTTGTTTGATTTTGATGATGATTAACAGAATTTACACGGCGTCAATCAAATCAAATATTAAAAATTTCTAGTCATGACATTTCCTAAAACATATTTTGTTTGATGAAATGTAATGCTTCCTATTAGCGCAACATGTACAGTGTTACGCATTACATTATGCGCCCCCTGTTAGTAGCATTGGACAATAGCAACAAAGCGCTATTTTTGCGATGGTGAAAAGTCGCTAAAGGATTCTGACTTCCGTTTTCTTTTTAACCACAACAGTTGCGAACCATGGGTAATAATTCATCCACACATGACATGTAAACAAATGCAAGCTTTGATATTCTCTGCCTGCATGCCATAAAAAGGTCTGTAAACAGTACATTTTGTCGATCCGACATTCTGTTTTTCTTTTACCACATCACATGTTTAACAAATTACCATAATCGGTTTAAAAAATTTCAGTTCGGCATTTCATAAGCATGATATAGAACAGTGTTGTTCATCTAGATGTTCATTATTATGATTGACGCTGAAGTCTCTCTGCATCCTGGGCGTCAGTGAACTTCGTACATCATTTACATTGTCTTTGGCTATTTGTAGAACAGACGATTATATGCCAAAGGAGACTGTCATTTCAAGTATTTTCAGTTCTTCTAATCATATTATTGTTCGACTGAGCAAAGTAAGTTTCAAGAGACCTCAACGTAAGTCGCACCTTTGAAAGATTGTATAGGACTCAACTGCCGAAACACGTAACAATGATGACACAAAAATATATATCCTTTACAAATGGCGCGATTCTTAATGATCATCATTGTCTGTTGTTGATCTTCGTAAGTGTTTTATTCAGAACTTGTTTCATTTGTTGAATGGAGCTCCGCCTACGGGACTTGTGCCCTTCCATCGCTCGTCGTCGCCGGACTTCCCGGTATAGTTCATGAAAGGCTTCGGGTATATTCTCATCACCGCGGCATGCTGACGATTCGTAGAACGCGCAGGCGAGTTCTTGCGCCATCTTCTCGCCTTCCTCCGTACTGACTTCCCGCATGTGATCGAGATCGCACTTGTTAGCGACGATGACGACGGATACGTTCCTTGCTTTCTTGATCTCGTCGAGAAAGCTTTTGATCTGTACGACCTCCTCAAAGCTCTTCCTGTCCGTGATACTGTAGATTACGAGAAACCCGTCACCCCATCTCACATGACCTTCTCGCTGTATACTATCCACCTCCTGGAGAGAAAGATACATAAAAAGTGATAATGGTAAAAGTCGTAAGTCATTCCAATAACAAGTGTAGAGCTATTCTATTTCAAACGCGGTCATCAAAGAATATAAATTACTGAAGGTCTAGTTTCTGGTTCAAAATCTACACTTATGCATATATAATAATATTGGTGGGTTCCTATATAAAGCGCACATGTCCACCACGTGACGCTCCTGGCGCTGCCCCGATTATTACCCTAGCTTTAGCAAGGCGGCCATTACGGCCCTCTCGCATTTCTTGGAATTAATTCCTGCCAGGTACCCATTTACATCACCTGGGTTGAGTGTAGCAAATGTTTATCAATGTCTTGCCAAAGGACATTAGTGCCGCGGCGGGACTCGAACCGCGGACCTTGTGATCGACAGTCCGGTGACGTATCCACTCGACCACGAAATATAAATATATTTTGAAATATCAAATTAAAATATTGAATTTCATCACAAACATTGTCCCCAGACTTGTCTTACGCAGTGAATTTTACAAAATGTAACTTGATTTTTTTTCTTCTTTCTTCTAATAATTAACCGTTTCTTTTGCAGCTCTGTCTTAGAGTCGCACTAGCTATAATTTTCTGAAAACGAATTTGCCCGAAGTAGGCCTACTACATTTTGTCAAAAGAGTCTCCAATATATTACATTTGGGAGGCTTGGACGTAGGGGAAAATGAAAGAACACTGAGCTCACCTGTCCTGCAGTATCCAAGATCTCCATGGAAACGAGTTCATCATCAACGGGTGTTTGGTGGCGGTAGATAAATTCTGTAGAACATATGGATAAGAATGAAAGCAAATAAATAGCTGCGATTAAAATAGATTACATGTTATTATATCTACAACGTGATGTACGAAAAGATCTATAGAGTCTCAATACAATCACAGAAATATAAATCATATTTTACATCCGCATATTAGGGAATAGTAAAAATAGAACAAGAACAAAGAAGAAAAAAAAACAAAAAATAGCTATACAGGATTAAATTCTTACCTAAGGTTGGGTCGTATTCCCAGATGAACCGTTTAGTCAGGTAACGGACAATGGTTGCTATGTAGAGAAAGAGATAAACAAAATTAGCAACATGAATTATCAAACATCATGACTGTATTAAGATATGTATTCATTACAACTATATAAACATCTTGTAGTGGTAGTGGGGAGTTAATAAAAAAAGTCAATAAAAACATTTAAAACAAATCAAACAAGCTAACTATAGTAGTCATGACACTGATACTGATATTCATTGTAAATAACTAAATCAGATAAGAGGGAAAGTATCAGTGTTCGTCAACCAATGGAGGGACTCAATTTGTTAGTATAGCGCCCTCTCACAAATCTTCTCTCATCGATGCAATATGCCTCTTTGTCTATGTTTTCAAAAGGAAATGAACAAAAAGGACAGTGCAAGTTTCACCTGTCTCTGACTAAAATAACATCCATTGACAGGGAAATTTATTGGATACATTGTGGGCAGTATCGTCACCCATTGATCGCTGGGTTTAAACATGTTTAATAAATGATATTCCCATCTCTGCTTGCGTACACCTTTCCTCTTCAATCCTATTTTTGTAATAGCGCTAACAGAAAGACAACTGAACGAATCGATCAAATCAACAAATATATTTATATAGTTTTGCAAAAACTTCACACACGGTTTGTCTATCATTAGAAAGATATTACAAGCTGCCCCAACCTGTTGTAAACCACAATGACTCCAATTGCATTGCCAGTCTTTAGGGAGGGGAGGGGGGGGCATGGGTTAGAAACTTTGTATGTCAGTAGATACGAAACCAGTGTACCTAGCGGACTTCAATAGCAGACCCTAATGTACTAGCTTGGTTTGAACCCAGAACCTCCTGGTTAAAATATCCGTAGACCTATTGTTCTCCCACATAGCAATCACGTCACGGTAACGTGTATTGATTACAGTTTTTCTTCCGTTTTTTTCTTCATGGGGCTTCAAACCGTGGATAGGGAATAGGTGGGTGGGGCTGGGGAAGACGTCTGGATAATTATCATAGGACCGATTGAGATTCCCAGTTGGGAATAGGCCACACGGGTTCTAATATCTGGGACTGAAGGACAACAGGCAGAATGCAGGGTGGATTCGTGTTACATGGTATAGTAGTATTTGGAGAAGGATATCCGGCGAACAACTGAGATAACAAACATTTCGACTCGTCCTTAGTACACCTGCTTGATAACGTGTGTTTGAAGATCACAGATTACCATGGCAACAACTCGCATCCTCTTGATATAGTCAATAAGAATGGGAGGGAACACTGGAGATGGAGATGGAGAGAGAGAGAGAGAGGGGGAGAGAGAGAGAGAGAGAGAGAGCGCGAGAGAGGATAACTGTGAGTGAGTCAGTAAGGGAAAGATATATATGGATTGATAGATAGTAGGCTAGTTGGGTTTATACCTTCCGAATCTTTATCTCAGAATCAGTCTCTCCTTAGATCTGAATATTTAAAGTTTCTGAGGTTTACTTATCTCTTTTTTTTTCTTCCTTTTTGGTGTTCCATTCACTAGGCCTAAACAGATGAAATCCAATTTAGGAAATTGGCAAAATACAACTATTGTTGAGACTCAATATAATGTTACTTGATAGTTCTGTAACGATAAGAACCGTCTATGTGCTTCATTATCATACTATGATAGAGAATTACTCCGAATCGGAATCAATATTACAAGCAAAAAATGTGACTTATGAAAAGTCACGATCAACCTCACAGAATATAAAATATTTTAATCGAAATTGAGAAGAAGTTGAGAAGAAGGAAAGGCAAACGTAGTTTAATTTATTTGGATAGCTTCGCATCGTCGTCAGGTCTATCCCTAAAAAATTTCGATGATGAACGAATTGATTTATTGTTGCTGTCTGTCCTGAACGGTCTGATCTGGTCACGTGACCCCAGGGTGACCTCAGGTCAAGTACGCGACCCAGGGGTCATATAGGCGATAGATAAGAGATCATTAGCGTCGAGTAAACTTGATGCGAAATGGGATCCTGAAACAAGAGCACATGAAATCTGTCAGCTCCGAGACAGGACAAGACAAGGCCAAGTCGAGGCACCAAGGAGCACTTTCACTTAGGAGAGAAAGAGAGAAAGATTTTCGCAGGGAGGAAGGGAGGGAGGGAGAAAGAGAGAGGGGAGAGAGAGAGAGAGAGGGGGGATAGAGGTGAGAGAGAGAGAGAGAGAGAAAAAAAAAACAATATGAGACAGACAGACAGATAATCATAACAAAAGAGAAAGAGGGGTAGAATGACAGAGAGAGAGAGAGGAAGCAAACCATATTATATCTTTGTACAATATGAACATATAGCAGGCTCGAAGAGATGGGCTATAAAATTAATATGGCTTCTCCCAGATTAGATTTCTAGTTTGGGATGATTACGTAGAATACAAGAAGAAGTCACGTGTTATATTTCCATCTTGAGATCATGATGGCGTCACAATGGCGTCACAATGGAGACTCGATTCAAGCTCTGGATTAGATAACATCAAATTAATCATCTTGGTTATCTTGTTCAGATTCCCTAATCCTAATTCCATATTTTGATGACAAGAAAGTCTGTCTGTAGCTAGATAACTCATTATCCGATTCAGTATCACTGTCTAAGGCGCTTCCTTACTGATCTGATAGTATTCGGATTGTTCCATCCTCAAAACAGTTTTGGTTTAATATTCTTCTTTCTCTGTTTAGAGGGATGGTTGTGTTTGAAGTGAAGTACTTGAAATAGGTGAAATGATACTTTGATAGTCTATGCCTGCTCATTTTCTTTGATTTGATTCTTTAAAGTGACTCGGTAACATTGCCTCAGATTCTGAAACAAAATCCTGGATTCATGCTGCAATCATAATTATAAACATTAATAGGTCAGTCAGGAATCCCATGACTTTTACGAGCCGATCGCCTGTCTGATTATCAAGATATTTATGATCGGACATCGAAATTTAATTCTTCGTTTTCCTAACAGTTATCATAACACTACAGTTTATTGGGGGAAATGAGTATGGTAAAACCGGTCACTCAAAGATTTTTACTTTTTTGAGGCACTTCATGATCATTTGAAGCGCAATTTTTTTAGGGCTTCAATATAATACCATATCACAGACACTGGTAACACATAGGGTCATGCATCTTCGATTTAACATTGTTAAACGATGCCTTTCTTTAAAGATACAATGGTTGTCCATGTTTGCAGTGTCAATTCCTCTTCGGTTTGATACGCAGTCTATGTTTTCGTATTCTGATGGCTGAAATAAATGAAGTCACCAATTTCACTCAGGTCAATATGGTGAGAAAAATACATAAATAAAGACGAAGGAGTAGGACGCCCTTTTTTGAAAATTTAAACCTTTTTCTAGATAGGCTATACAGCCGCACGATGTTAACAAAATCACAACTTTCCCGTCTTATGGCATGCATACTGGCTGTTTATACGTCTAATCTATTATGTTTGCAATCAACCATTGTCAGAAACAACTGAAATTCTGAACTAATAAAATATAATGCACTTTTTTAGCCATCATTTCCAGCTGATTTTCGCTCTTGAAAAAGTTGAAAGTCATGGCGATCCCGGCAGTAATTTTATAGCACTAGCTCTTTCCTCCCAAGTCGGGAGATATATTTTGTTGCTTGACAGATTGTTTAGTTATGATTATAAGGGGATCGTTTCCAGATGCATCCTGTCATATGTTTCTAAACATTACATACCAGGTTGAACACGATCACCATTCATGTCCCTCAATGTTATATGGTCCCGTTCTCAAGACGACTCTGGTTTCTGGCCCTGCCTTTTGCCAAGACGTAATTTACGTCGTTTTGTAAAGAGAGCAACAAGCAAAAAGTGCCTGGCCGCCATCATTTCATAAAATGGGAGCTCCGTAAAAGGCAGCGATGCGATGTAGGTAGCATTGATACCATTTCCCCACAAATTTGAAATTGATGAAATAGCATGCTACTTATATTATAAAAGAATAGTTAACTTTCGTGGTGTCTCGGGTGGCCCCCTCTATTTAATTTAGCCTTGTGGATTAAAGTGAAAATATGAGAACACCGTTTGGCCATGCGTTGACAAAATAATGTCAAAATCTGGGGATCTCTTTCTTTCCTCATGGAGGGGAGAGATTAACAGTTCGCAACATTTTTTCATGAACGTGAAAGTTTTAAGTCTTACAGTTTTCAAAAGGTTCTTATCATGCTCTGCGTTAGGTAGTTTTGAAACTGTATTCCAAGAATAACTATGAGATTATTGCATGTCCATGCAAAGTAACAAGGAAATAGAAGCGTGCAATATAATAAAGTAGGGTATCCTATGAACCTGCCACCTTCGAGTAATTGAATGATTAGTTAAAATTACTGAGGTTAATTTGACATCGTTTACAATACTACGAATGACACCACCTGCGTGACATACTATAATAAGCAAGGGTGTACTAGAATTTCAAAGCTCTGTCAGGTCCTATAACAATCTAGATCACTGAATCTACAACAAAGTTACAAAATGTCCAAAAAAGAGAGATATCTGAACACATATTCTCACCGGACCACCATGGATCATTCACACGACTTCTATGTGAGATACTACTGAACGTCCTTTCTCGGTACCGCGTTCGTCCATAAGAGACAAGTCATTTTATCTTGTTTGTTGTCTCTCGACCCAGGTCAAGTAAGCATCAGTTTGGTACAGGAATTGCGCATATAATATCTATCTAAAAATTAGGCCTATTATAATGACGAAAATTCAAGTAGGACCACCGTGTTATAATAATAATAACAATAATATTTCTGCTTATATAGCGCTTAATACATCGGCGATGTCCGAGTTTCTAAGCGCTTTACAGATATGTTATTACCCCGGTCATCGGATTCTGGCTTGCCCGCACACAATGTATGCACTTTCTCCAATCCCTGGGGAGCATTCCAGCAAGAGCTACCGGGCTCAAATTGCTAAGCATACTACATTGGCTTTCGCATCCTACCGTGTTATAATGTTTCATTCACACGACGTCATCTCTCGGGGGTTAGGATCCTTACCCGTTGCATTATGGACATTGGGCAAGGTATTTCAAATCATCCATGGTTTCCCGACCCAAGTGTGGTAAAGACTAATTTGTATGGTTGGGGATTATAAACTGGGCATTAATAATGATAATGGATAATCTGTCTAATCTTAATAATGATAAAAAGGTGTTGTTGTGGCACGATGACGCAGGAGCTAAGTTTGTTTAGTAATATCAAAGGTATATGAATAATTGTTTTGTTTCGTGGAAAAGGATTAAATATTGTTCAGCAGTTTATCGAAAAACCGAATCCGGTTTATGGTGAGTTCACCATAATTTATAACAGAGACAATACGAACTTATTTACGAAGAGATTTATGTACCCCCCCCCCCAAGAACAATCATAATGACATTTACAAATCATACAACACAATATTTGAAGTATTTTTCCCGGTCTGTGCAAAAATATCCAATGCCAATGTGAATATTTGTATGTTGCCAAAGATTTTTACAGTTGCAGGTTTGTTGAAATGATTCTTACTTCTTAGCGTTTCCAGCTGGTTGGAAACGCCACAATTTTTCTACGACTGAGCCCGCATCATCTATATCGTAAATTACATATGTATCTAAAGATTGAATGTATGGAATCTTGTATGAAGACCGTGAGAACATTTCTACCTTGCACCAGTTGTAATGAATGATTTTACGAAGACGTTGCTGAACAGCTGTTCACATCAACGTACAAGACGCACTGAGTGGTACTGAGAAACACGCAGGATATAGGCATCTGCCTCAGTAAATACTAAATTTCTCGTATTTTTGGAAAGATTCGGGAATTGTTCAAGACAAGTCGGTTGGAAGTGAAGGTCACGTTTAAATTCGTAACCTATAAATGTCAGTTTGTTTGTCTTGCTTCTTAAATCAAATATCAAAAATTATTTGCTGTAAGTAACTGCCACTACAAATTGTACTACATTTTACGATCACCCAAATCAATGGCGAAACGCAGTGGTGATATGAGAGAAATCGTTCAAAATTGGAAAGTTCATTTTGCTAAATTTTTGTTCATGGCCGCCCTTACATCAATATGTCATGTCAGCAAAACAGCTTCCCCCCCCCTTCATAACAGAAAAGAAACAGAAAATAAAAGGAAAAAATAGCTCAAAGATATAAAAATAATACTTTCTTTTCAAATCTTTTTATCCACAACCTTCTCCCGAGTAATATTCTGCCTCCTCCATCTAAGTCTTTGTCTCCCTCCAGAATTGTGTAGATAGAAATACTTTAACAAGTTTTCCTTCCATCTTGACTTCGATGTGAAAGAATTTTGATTTCCTATTCATCTTTAATCGAGTTCTTACTTAAATTCCACCTTCAGCCAGAGCGCCCCCCCCCCTCTCCCCCTCAAATCTCTGAATCTCTTTTTCTGTCTATCTGTCTGTCTGTCTGTCTCCGTCTGTCTCCGTCTCTCTCTCTCTCTCTCTCTCTCTCTCTCTCTCTCTTTGTTACACAGCGGGTTGACATCTGTACTCGCTTGCTTTCATCATGGCTTTCATTGACCCCCATGCATGCTGCTTGATAGTAAATATTTTGGTGAAAACGACCCCCACTGATCAGGTGTGGCACGCCGTGGGGCGTTTACACCTTACACAAATCATGAACAGATTTGGACCCCAGAAGGTAAGGACGTTTGTATCATTTATCCTAAGTTGGAGATAATTTTTATGAGGTGCGAATGAGGAATGTTTTCTATTTTTCCGTTCGGAAATGTGTTTTGCTTTAGGCCGAAGAGGAAGAAAATAGGATTCGGAATGTTTTTCGAGCAAGATCGTGTCGAAATGTGTCCTGAAAGTCTTCTATCCAAGACTTAGGAACTACACGTAAATTGTTTATTTTGACAGTACCAAAAGATGAACGGCAGATCTGCTCGCCTGCCAACTTCTTAAGTGGGTATTGTCCCCATATTGCCACGGAAAGTGGTAGCCTAAATGTTTGAGTTGCTCCTATACATTAAGTGCTGACATTCCTGACAATAAATTACTTAAATCTGATAATTGGAGATGCCACAATCGTCTGCTACCAAGTATACTAATATTATTCATTGAAAAGAGCATTATAATCTCTGAGATGCAAATATTTGAGCACCATGATCTCATCTAGTTTCGAAAAATAAAATCAACCTTAGGCAATTTCAATAGCTGTATGCGTCACATATTGAAATGTGCGAACATGAAAATTAGGTATTGCGTGATCTGAACAGGATTTCTATGAGATGTACTTACATGTATTGAAATCACCCTCGAGTTGATTTTCCCAAAACAGTTGCGATAGTGTTAAAAATACTATGTCCCTTTTGCAGCCAACATCAAATTCTGTAGAACTTTGCAGGAATTATGAATATGTCATGTATGTCCTATCTGTGAAATTTAAACGTTAGCAGTGTCCTAATATTCAAATTATGCAAGGAAACCCGTTTACTTGCTAGACTTCACTGTCAGACACTATTGAGTGACTGACTGGCTTTTTCATCTTTGGTAATAACATACATAAAATGAGCTGTAAAGGGTACATGAGCATTTGTCTACATCAATAACCCACTTCTTGTAATGGCCAAAATTAAACTGATTGAATCTTTGCGCAGCATAAAACGTACGACCATTCGGTACAATGGTCTGAAAATCAGACTATTACTTACTGGCTCTATAGCTCCTAAGTCGATTCGACAACTAATAGTCGTTATTTTCCCACTTAAAGAAATTTTCAAGCCCACTTTTTTTAGGGAAGTTCTAAATTAGTATTGTCTTTCAAATGCCGTTGGAATTTAACCTTTTCATTTTTTGGGCCTGCAAATGGGACATAGTACCTTTAAGCCCATATGCTTTCACTCACAAACTGCTGCCGGTTTACGGGTGCTCCTATATATCGTCAGTTAAATTTTCTAGCCCGCAAATCCGTACTAGTTCTCAGCAAAAAAATGACAATAATATTTGAGGACGTCTCCCTTGGCGGCAAATACGAAAATGTAAGGACCTCTTTTGTTCTTTACTTAGGGTATTGCATGTTAGAATCTTTTGGCAAACTTATCCGACGCCCCTATCAATACTAATGTTCTAAAGACGCCCCCATCAACACTAATGTTCTAAAGACGCCCCCATCAATAGTAATGTTCTAAAACGCCCCTATCAATACTAATGTTCTAAAGACGCCCCCATCAATACTAATGTTCTTAAGACGCCCCTACCGTTTGGTTCAAGCCTATCCCTGCTGCCATATTTCTTAATGGGCTTTCCTATAATAGGTAGAATATCAGAGAGCCCCTCGTGTTTCCATTAGTCATGCCACGTAGGTCATGTTATACCCTCAGGCGTTACATACTCTATCATGCTAACTATTCATCTATCATGATTGAAATGTTTCTGGATATTTTCCAGATTCCAAAGGGATTTAGATACGGGTTCAGGTCCGTTCATCAGGGTAACATAATGTATCACACGGAGTTCGCATTATGTTGACGTCTCTCATGTTTTATTAAATAAGCGACATAAATATGGGATGGAAGGAAATGAAAATAAAACATGTTTGAACTCCTTATGAACTGTACTAGAGCAAAAAGGAAACTTAGGAATCATGTTTTCAATCATTCAAGTTTAGATTTGGAATTGGAATGTATTTTGATAACCGTATAGAGTATATGGATGGTTTGATTTGAAGCGATGCATTTCTATATATGTTCCTTTTCTCTTGCCCAATTGTTTATTTGTTTGTTTGATTGTTCCACATTCCATATAACGAACTGTCTCATACATAAGAGTTAATAAGAGATTGCATAATAATACAATGACAGACACGTGACATAGAGAAATAATAATATGAAATATGGGGACCATAATTACAGTGCTTATATAGCGCCTAACACTAATACTTTATCAGAAGTCTCCAAGCGCTCTGCAATAATGCAGCATAATTACCCTGGCTTTAGCAGTGCAGCTGTTACGCGCGCTGCGTTTCAAGGAATAAATTCCTACCAGGTACCCATTTACTTCACCTAGGTGGAGTGTGGCAAATGTAGATCAATGTCTTGCCAAAGGACATTAGTGCAAACCGCGGACCTTGTGATCGACAGTCCGGCGACGTATCCACTCGACCACAACACCTCTATACATATTAAGAAGCAAACCTTGTATATTATACTAGGTTCCGGAATAAAATACAAAAGTATTGTAACTCAATAGAGCGGTTTACTAACATGCATGCTTTTTAAACAAAGGTTGATTTTTCGACGGTCTTTGCTATCGTGTAAGTGTACATGTAGCTCATCGGTTTCATACGTCCTGGCTGTTGTCAGTACGATAACAGGGTTATTAGACCGACCCTTAGCATTTTATGCATGCTTTTTAAACAAAGGTTGATTTTTCGACGGTCTTTGCTATCGTGTAAGTGTACATGTAGCTCATCGGTCTTATACGTCATGGCTGTTGTCAGTACGATATTAACAGGGTTATTAGACAGACTGGCAGAGGATGTTTCGTGTAGCCTGTATTTCTTCCAATAAGCAAGGGGTTCTGAATAATACTGAACAAATCATTTCATTTGCTTTGGTAAGGCATTTCATCTTCAATAACCATGATAACCAAGCCCCTTCAGTCGGATGCTGACCCCTAATTAAGGAGTGGTTAAAGGGAGTTGGATGGTGGGGTAAGGAAGAGAGGTGAAAACCTAGTTACCACTACAGGTGAGAAAAATTTACGAAGTTTATGAAAGATGGAAGTTAAAGGAGAGGTAATACTCACCGGACTTTCCTACGCTGCATCTTCCTAATACGGCTAGCTTGCATTCCGAGCACTTACTTGGGGTAATATTCCTACTCATCTTGATATGCATTCATCTGAGAGTAGTGTGAAGAAAGCAAATTAATCCTCGCTCTGTCCTTCGTTATTTTATTATAACACTGTCTTGTTCACGGTATAACACCGTGCTACACCTTACTGTACACCTTACTGTACACCTTACGTGTTCTTCATTGTTACAATACTATGATAGCGTGTTGCCCCTTGAACACACTGCGTGATGCTTCAATATCTTGCAGATCAACGCTTCGTCACAAATTGAATCATGTGCTACCTATGTGGTCAATCTGAAGAGAATAAATAAAGGAGAGAGGGGAAGAGAGAGTGAGAGAAAGAGAGAGAGAGAGAGAGAGAGAGACCATTATATATCATATTCTAACATGGATCGAGAATTTGATTGGTTACTATCAGAAAATAGGAGTTCACATAGGGTTAAACAAAAACATTCAATAAAATATAATGGAGAGTAAAACACAATTCGACGAAAGATATTTGCAAAAATAGAAAACACAAGTCAATATAGCATAACTTTTGTGACTTTTGGTTAAATACTTCAATACCTTACCTTCCAATAAACAGTGATAAAATATGTTAAGAAAATACTGATAGGATACAAGCAACATAAATGGATTAGGGGAGCAAAAACAATGTCTTTTATCAAAACAAACAATCTCAAAATACATGTCTACTCGACATATGAAAAAACTTAAAGAAATACTTTTATGGCACAATATTGAGACAAATGTTAAACTCGTAAAAGCATAATTTCTCTGACTATCCTTGTGAAAATGAGACTTATATTTGTGTTATGTACACAGCACGTACGCGTGACAAAAATCAAAGTCAACACTTTCGCTGATTTATTGTTTTTGGCGTCTCTTAGCGGAAATAATAAAAACTGCTGCTGCTCATCTGAAGTTTACCTTTTTCTTTACACGTCACATGAAGATAGGAATGTGTGACGTCACCAATGACGTAGTGAATGGATGGAGATGGGGCGGGTGGTCTTGAGGGTGGTCAACCAATCATTTACGAGGCCCCTCGAAATCTAGGTCAGCAAAATCTGTTGGAAGAGAAAAAAACAAATGGAGAAGAACATGAGGGATTTAACAAATATTTTTCTCGACTCTCATACACATCATTTCTTTTGATTTGAGAGATATGTACAAATGTTATGATTTATCTATGCTCGGCCTCTTTATTGGGGGGGGGGGGCTCAATGAATTTATCCTCATGATCTACTGAAGTTCTATGAACAGAAAGGCTTAATTGTTGCCTTGAGAAAATCAAATTAACAAGTGAGTGAAATTTCGAGGTAAATCTGAGAAAATCAAAGTAAAGAGTCGGTGAAAAATTTGAGATAATTCGGAGAAACCTCACAGTCGGTGATGGTTTCTGATAACTTGGACGCCATGTCAGAATATGAAATTCTGATAGTAGAGATCACGCAGGTCCCAGGAGCCATTCGATCAACTTTTAACATCATTCAAAGTATCAGCTTTCTCCACTTTAATGGAATAGACATTTTCCCTACATTATGTCCTGTGAATGTATGTCTATTTCATGAATCAAAAAATATGAGAGAGAGAGAGAGAGAGAGGGGGGAGAGGGAGAGAGAGGGGAGGAGAGAGAGGAGAAGAGAGAGAGGAGACGATAGAGAGAGATAGAGAGATAGAGAGAGAGAGAGCGGGAAGAAGAGAGAGATAGAGAGAGAGAGAGAGGGAGGGAGAAGAGAGAGAGAGAGGGACACAAAAGGGGAGACAGAGAGAGACAGCGACAGAGAGACACACACAGAGAGAGGGGGAGGGGGCGTCTATAAGAAACCGATTCGTGATGAGGGTGCCGGGAGGGGGTGGTTGAGTAAACAATATTTTACTAGACAAACAGTAGAGAAGTGGTTCATAATACATTTCATCACATATCACAGTCGAATCGCTAGAGGGAAGCCCGAGGGGGGATTGGAAAGGGGGAAGTCTACCTATCGCCTCTAGAACTCCTGCAAATGAATATCCAAAACCGCTTGAACAAAGCCTCAAAGACTGCAATTGAAATAAAGGAGGAACTATATATTAGCACACCTGTTTTATATAATGCAGAGATAGGACAAGAACATTAAGGGGGCCGCGGCAGTGGGAGGGGGCACCACTTCCGACGCTCCAAACTAAACACGCTTGGTTTATGGTTAAAGTTAGCCACTTATCACATTGCCTTTGGTATACAATAGATAGGAGGATAGGACCGGGTAGCAAACAATAATATTATGTGTTCATACTAAGGATTTGATCAATTAAGAAGGGGGTGAGCATCTCATGCACCCCCACCCGATTCGCCCCTGTAATCACGTCTCATCCTGTAAACATCCTGTAGCTTTGATACGTCTGGTGATGTTATCACAAGGCATTGCTGCCGTGGAGGAAAGCGTGTATGCTTTATCTTAGTGTTTATTACTTTGTTGATGTATCGTGGTGCAAACATGATATTCATTATAACAGGTGTCGATCAAAAAGATCTACCTAAAGATCTAGACGCCCTCAGCTACAATCAATTCGGAAGGATACGAGCGGAGGTGAGCTGGTGAGGGGTGTGAAAGTAGAGAGAGAGAGAGAGAGAGAGAGAGAGTGAGAGTGAGGAAAGGAGGAGGGGGGGCGGGATTATCATGATAATTTTGAGCAGTCAAACAAATTTGTGGCCCCACGATGCTGCACCATTTTCCTCCGAAACGGGTAACAAAGAGCCTCCTGACATTATATTCCTGTCAATGATTTAAAAAATACTATAGAATAACAAAATCTGTCTCTTGTCTAACACAGAGATAGAGAGAGGGAGAAAGAATGGGGAAAAGAAGAGAGAGAGAGAGAGAGAGAGGGGGAGGGGCCGCTATGAGAAACCGATTCGTGATGAGGGTGGAAGGAGCTAAGGCAAGGATGTTATCTTCATTACAGACAAGGAAATGATAAGTCCTGCTATGATCGTTATGCAAATCATGTTTTAGCAATTTGGAAGAACTTGATTATGTGCAAATCCGGATAATTAAATCTGGGAAAATTTGCCTCAGGAGGGAAAACCTATTCCAGTTTATAATATGAAGTTACATACAGTCATGTACGTCATAGGCCCCTACTCGCCGTTATGATGAATGGATCTACTTCAAAACCAAGGTCATTTTAAACATAGATCTAAACTCGAATGGACAACAAAACAATTTTAATTAACCTGATGTGCTTCAGCGTAATTCAAGACATTATGATTCAAAGACCTGTCGATCTTGTAATATAATACAATTAAACTAATCTTCAAAATCATGATTATACATGACAAAAAAGATATATCACTTACGCACATTAATTCAAATATAGGTATATCATCAGGACATGTGCCTCTACTCTTCTTGTTATGAGAGAGAGAGAGGGGGGTAGGGGGTAGAGGGGAGAGAGAGAGAGAGAGAGAGAGATTGGACTCAGGGGAAAACTCTTTTCACCCAGAGAGTGTCTACAAACGGTAAGTGCCCCCTTCAGTGACTGGGCACACGATTCGATGCTATGCCATTGCCCCCTTCAATGACTGGGCCCATGATTCGATGCTATGCCATTGCCGTCGTCAGAAAATATTTGTTTTATTTACTCACAAGTAATCATGTATTTTTGGATTTTGTCTGATGAGGGGAGCAAGGTAAGAGCGTGTGCATATGTGAGCACTATAGGGTATATTGAGCTGGAAGAAAAAAAGGGTCGTAAGAGGAGGGGGTGCCTCTCGCAGCTATCTTCTTCTTGGGAGTCAAATGATACGTCAAAAATCAGATTTTCTGTTAAGAATTGATGTGACAGCGAGTCTGCAAATTACAATCACAGCAAGCGGTTACATTCTTGCCGCTCAGATGGGGTATATGAACTTGGCAACGAATGGTGTTTCAGTAAAATAAACAAATCAAAATTGATTCGAAATTCTTAGTATTGATTGGCTTCAAGACTTTCAAGTTACCCAAGCTAAGTAAATTATGATTTTGGAAAAACATTTCTCAGGAAATAGAGGTAATTAAAACAAAATATCTCGTTTCTTCTTACAAAAGCAGACATTTTCTTCTTGTTTTTTTTTACTTTAACGTACTTTACATAGATTCGTTTTTAGTATTTGCATGTATTTTATTCATTGAAATTGAAATATTCCCCAATGTTCAAAGAAGTTCTATGAATAAAACACAGACGAATACATGTCATTGAGCCATGTAAAAGTCCCACAGTTTGAACGAAAAGAATATGATTGCGTATATCTCAAATTCCATTCACATATTTCTTTTAAATGATCAAGGATAATTCTTGAATGATCAGTTATTTCATGAGGATACCAATTAATTTGTGTTATACCAGTTTATATGCTTGTGTATTTATCTATTTTGTTTTTGCTGCTGTTATTTGTTTTATTCTTACCAAACAGGGCCTCATGGAAGACCACCAAATTGGTGATATGTGCCACCCTGTATAAATACCATAAATAAATAAATAAATAAATAAATATCTCTTTCTCTAAACCTTGTTCTATATTCGTTTCATTTTTTATTGTAAAATGAAGGCTTTCGTGGTTAAAAGATCCTCTCTACTATTGGAGCACTATGATAGGCGGTTAGTGTCGAAAGAACAGGCCTTATGTATATTTTTTTAAAGTAATAGATCTATCTTTTTAAAATGTATCAAACTGTAAATAGAAGTATGTTTACTTTAATACTTATTCTCAAAACAATATATAAACCTGTTAATAAGTCTCAATAATATTTTTTTAAAGATGTAGACCATAATTATTTCGTTTCCCCATGTCACAAACAGAGAGAAGAAAATGCGCTTTGTATCTAATAAAAAGGCGCTTTATAAATGTTAACATTATTATAATGTCACTATTGATTTATCGTTTGTGACATCGAGGGGGTTAATGTTACTAACTAGGTTTGTGGATGTAAGGGCAGCTAAACGACCTTGACCTTACGATCACTCATAACAGGAAACTATTCATATTCTTAGATCGAAATCGCGACATGTGTCTGGAAAGAAAAAGTGCTGACGAAATATTTACTTGTTTGTTGGAGCAAGTATATTCCTTTATGGAAAAGCATGATTGATGTATATATGGGGTGGGAGGCACACGAGTTCATGTCTTTCATAAAATAAAGAAAATGTTTGTGTCTGATTTCGTTAATGGTGCAATTTATTTCGGGGCGTCTTTTTAAGATACTTTTAAAAATCAATAATACAAATGTAAAAATATAGGTCTTGTCATTATACTTTTATTAAATTCTTATTGAAGAAAAAACAAATTCCCTCATTTAATTTTCAAGGGACTCTACCTACATGCCAAGACATATTAATAGGGCCTGTTCAATCGAGTTTTCACGAGCATGTCCAAATATTCAATCATGTCAATACGACCTTTAAGGATATGCAGTATCTAAATATACATGTACTAAAACACGATTTGCGTTAGTCGCTGTAATATTCACACCTGCCTACTAACATCGCATCAATTTGAGACCCTCTGGACAGCTGCTTGGTCAAAGAAAAGGACGTTCGATATCAAGTGACCCCTTCCCGGAGTGAGGTAAATTTGGATGAAATTTGTAAATGAATTGGTTCCATGGCATGTCAGAAAATTGACGAGGTAACTGTCAGATTAGTCTCTATGCACAGACCCTGATTTGACACTTGGAAGAAATGTATTCCGTCTTGAGTGAAGCCTATCTTAGCTTCATAATGGCTGTATCAGCTAGGTTACGGGGCCTATAAAGTATTAGCTAGGGGCGCCAATCTATAACACCTACTCAGAAGATTATGTGTTATGTATTATTACCGTTAAAAAAAAAGAAATTATGATATATTAAACGTCTCTATGCGCTTCCTAAGCCTAAGGACTTTCGATATTATTCATATTATTACCCCCGCTTTAATTTCATTTGATTTCATTTATTGACCATTAAATATAGATATATATATATATATATATATACAAAAACATCAATACAATAGAAGAATAATATCAAAGAACAACAACATACAGAAGTAATAATAGTATCTCCGGCAATAGGACAAATCGTGAAATTCAACTCCGGGACGAGCATGACATATCCAAGCAATGGAAAAATTGATGCGAGTTTGCGACTCATAGACTAACATCGCGATGGATATAGCAGTGGAATGTAGATTCCCTCAGGTCAATTTCATATTTCATCTAAATGCCCGGTATGTACGCACTGGACAATGGTCAGCCCGTGCGCATATCTTTAATATATTCCAAATCTTACAATGCAAGTATGACAAGTAATGGGAATCATATTTGACTGTTCTAGATGGCCATTAATATAACTACTATCCGACAATGCTAAAGAAGCTCGAGAATACACGAGGTCTTAGTAGCCGAAAATAAGCCGAACATAAGCATAACGAAACCCGAATAAAGCCAGGCAGGGTACTTAACATAACCAAGTAGATAGATACAGTTGAAAGATGTCTATTGTCTAATGAACAATTCCAAAATTATAAGAAAGATCAGATTTTTAATTTTTATTCCGACATGACCTACAAAATCTAAGTAATGAAATATTGAAAAGCAGAGTGGTTATATCATATATTGAATGTGTTTACAGCCTTGACAAGATAAGTCTGTGACATTGTTAAATGATAAATGTTTATTCGTGAAGTCACATTTAATATAGAAAGGGATTCACAGAGGAAAATATGCTGACCACAATCGAAAGAAAGAGTCATTAACAATGTCCAGTACTCCAGCACATCTCTTTCGCATGTAAGTTTTGGACAGCTTAGAAAAACGAAGATATGTCTTTACCCGAATCAAATGAGGATAGATGTAACTAACGAAGAGAGCATCGGCGAGTTCAGTGAATCTCTTCTTGTTCGTATTGAAACATCAGCGTAAAAGGTAGGCTTATGTGTGTGTGGGGGAGGGTGCCCTTCTTTCGAGAATTCTATCATAAAGTTCTGCATTTAAGATATAAAGACAACGAGTTTTTAATTGCAACAAATCAAAACCGTTAGGTAAATCATGAACCTGTATCATACCGACAACAAATATCCTTTCATACTTCCTTAAGATTAGATTAATAAACTGGTAATCCCCAGGCTACTCCTAAGATTTAACATATCCTATGAGCTCAGACTTCCTGAGTTCTTGAATATCTGTATATAGGGTAACGTCACTATAGGTATAGGGACTTATGGATAATGGACGGAGGAAGGGGCGTACAGTGGGTTTATTCATTGAGAGGGCACTGGTGTAATGGGGGCACCGTTCTCATGAGGGGAAGAATGTGAAGGAACAAAACGATCGAGCGGGTGGATGGTGTTATATCATCATCTTTTTACGGTGCCCCATCTTCCCTTCATGCCAGATAAAAGGACGGCGAGAAAAAGAGATGGATTGTCTAACGCTAGCCGCTATAAATTTCATGAAATAATGACCAGAATATAATTTATCAGCATACAAATAATGACGTATCATTCTGGTAAGTTTCTGGAAACTCTCCTCGAATAGTCATCGAATATTCTTTTTCATAAGGATTATACGGTATATCATGTGAATACCCGAAGTCAACATGAGCAATTGGATTAAAATGCAGACATGAATATGAATTGATGGAAATTCTCAATTACGAGCTCTTCTAGTAAATGTGTACATGTATTACAAACCCATCCAGGCATCATGAATAAGGAAGAGCACAAGACTTGTGAGAAAGAGCTTTGTGTTCAGATTGACAATCGTTTGACTGAAGACGAGCCTCGGTGGGGGGAGAGACGGTATGACGTCAAACTAGAACCGCGGAGACTGAAGAGTATTTGCTGAAGACTTGTGACATGATCGTATGAATACCCTCTGTTCTGGCCAGGGTAATCTCATGAGACACTGGTAGGATTGGAAGCGGCACAGGGGGTCAAAAAATGACCCCCCCCCAATCCGTCCTCTTAAAGGGGCTCATCCATTGTCATTGTGGACAGGATTGGGGCGGTAAAAACTCTCTCCCTTCCTCCCCTAAAGTTGAGTTCTGGTCATATCATGCGATTGCATTATTGTGAAAGAAACGGTGTGGAATCGATCAGAAAAAGTTGATCATGTAGCATGTAAGTATTGGTGTATACTACAAGGTTCTGGAATCATCAAAATGATAAGAAACTTTGGCCCATTCTTGGTAAAATAGCAAGCACTGTACACAGAAAGATGGTTGTGGGACTACACAAACATGTGGCATAAAAATCGGGCCTCATTTTTAAGCTGTTACTTGTCATATTTAGAATATGGAGGCATTTGAAGAGCCATGCTTTTCAGGGAGCATTTTTTTCTCTGATGTTCTTCCACACTTGCATAATAACAATGATAACGCTCACAAATTATTTTTCACCTCTCCCTAGAACTCAACCTTCTCTTTAAATAAGTATTGCTGACACGATCAGAGTGGCACCAGATAGTGAAACCCTGCCCCCTCCATCCCCTTAAAGGGGCTCATCCATTGTTGACAGGAATGGGGGCGGTACAAGTGGTGAAAAACTCTGTCCCGTCCTCCCCTCCCTCACCCAAACAGATGCTAACCCATTGACAGGTTTGTGGGCGGGTGTAAGGTGTCGGCTAAATATATAAATTAACAGATAACCGAACATGAGATGCCTACACACATGAACCAAGATTAGGCAAGAAGGTAATAAGTCGCAAGAAAATTTTGGGACGTGATAAAAATCACCAATAGGCCTACTAGGATAGTACATAATGTATATTTGTCATTGTAAACTCCTTTACACTTGTTTATTATGTATAATTCTGCTGTGTCGGACATGATCTTTGTTATTGTTTAACCCATGGGAAAAGAATTTCCGTTGTATGACAGATGAATTATTAAATTAAAATTCATATAACACGACTATCATTCGGGTTTTCTTAGCCTCCCTTATCTCTTTAAAGACAACAGCAATAATAATAATAATAAAAACGATAACAATAAAAACAACAATAATGGATACAAGGCGGTGTCCTTCAGGTTCCTCTATGCTACGGTCACAAAGGTCCGTACGAACGATAATTTCGTACGAATCTCCCTGTTTTTCCATTGTCTTCCCGAATTTCCATTGTCTGAAAATCGTTCGTAAGGCGTTCGTAGCAGTTCGTAATGGCATTTGTGACAGAGGCTTTAAAAGTGGTAGGGATAGGGTCCATGGTCTAAGCATTGATATACTATATTATACTACATGACTGTATATCCACAATCTAAGGACAAATTCGCAATTAAATCAAAAATAAATAGATATGTTCTCAGTTGAGGGACAAGTCAGTGCCCCGTGCCCTCGGGAGCACTGCCTACCATAAATATATGCTACAGTTCTCATGATGCTGTGTCGCTTATGCCCCCCCCCCCCACCGTCCGAAACCTCTCTCTCTATCTGTCTCTGAAAATGGCTCCGAGAGATGGAAAGGAAACCTTCACAGACTGTTTGAGGAATCAGACTATTGGTGAGTTACTATCAAGACGACCCTGAGTAAAGTGGAAGTGATATTTCCGAGAGCTGATTAGACACGTGGGCATATTTATTTTGAATCACTCTCCTCTTCCCTCTTTGTGTTCATGTACGTGTAGTATCTCAATGACAACACAAGAGGGTGGGGGTCGCTGCATCAAAGTAATAGTTAGGCCTGACCGTATTCCTGATTTGTATGTACTTGAAAGACCTTTATCATAATTATGAATTTATAATAATAATAATAATTAAACGTTTTTATATAGCGCATAAGACAATATTGCATGTCTCTATGCGGTTTACAGAACATAACAGAATACAGAATGGAAATGGTACACTGGGCTCATAATTGTGAGATCTTCCAAAGTTTTCAAATTACTCCTGAACTTTTAACATGTTTCTATATTTCTAAGGTAAGTTCCGGCAAGTAATTCCATAAACCAGTGGCTGCATATGAAAATGATATTTCCCCATAAGATTTTATCACAGTTTGTGGAACATAAAATACAAACTTTTTACTGGAACGCAGCATTCTTTCTGGTTTATAATACATTAACAATTCAATGAGATATGATGGAGCAAACTGATGGAAACATTGATAAGTTTAGATACTTTAAACTTGATGCGGGACAAGATAGGTAGCCAATGTAAGTTTATGAACAATCATTGATCAGCACTAATTGTTGCGTTGAGAAGAAAAGCTCTATACACTCATGCTGATTGCAGAATCGGGGTATCTCCAAAATCTGCGAAAGCAGCAGCCCCCTCCCATTTCTATATTGTATAATAGTTTCAAATTCGCCTCACATAAACAAAAATTATCAAGTAATCCCAAATATTGTTGCATAATATAGGTTTATATATACCTTCCGAATCATCCGTACATTGTAAAACAAACACGCAAACAAACGAACAAACAAACAAACACTCAAAGCAATACAAAACAAAAAACAATAGCCTGGTAAGGATCATGCTGGTTCTTGACAGATGCTCAATGACCATCTAAATAACACCTCAGGGAGGCATCCAACCAGTCCAGGACAGAGGCATCCAACTCATCACCTACTCATCACTTACCCTCTTCAAAACGTCCACCAGTTTAATCCGAATAAATAGACAAGGCAGAATTATTACTGTCCAGATTGAGAGAGTGTTTATCATAAATGTCGCCGATTGATTCAAGAGCAGCCGAGATCCAAGTCATCCACCGTCCACTACTTACCTCGAAATGATTCCATCATTGGAGTAGCACAGTCGCGTGACTAGTGAGCGGTTATATCGCGTGCCCTGCTGCCTTGGCTAACCGCAGAGGTTTATGTCACAATCCGTTCTAACCGTCGAACACTCGGAAGTTTTTCAAAGATTCTTTCAAATTCTCAATCCGCTACTTGTGATTTTAGAAACATGCTGTACATGGGTAGTATGTACAGTGCTTTGAGCGATTTTGGTTTTGTTTCTGTGAGCTATTTCACTCATTAATAAAAACAATGTATGCAGTGCTATAATCATGAGACACTGAATGCGGTGTATTTAATTCACATCCCTTGTAAATGATAACCTGAATACAGGAAGAGAACCCCGATCTGACAGACCGTCATCTGAAATCCTGTGAGTCGTAGTCGCTAAAATCAGACCCAAAATAACAGTACAGTAATCCACAGATCGACATGTTAAAATAGCACCTCACTCAGATTGACTAGATAATTATTGTACACACAACGAATCTTAGTCATTGCAGACGATTTAAACTTGTTAAAATCATTATCCCTTTCATTAGCCAACTGATCACACCATGGGGCGTTTCCAGAAATTGATAAACAAGGGGCGGATTCCAAGGAAGTGTTGGGGTGTGGGTTGGAGGAGAAGAGTACGAATTACTCGAAGGCATCTCCTTCTGCACGGTACATAACATTATTTAGCTTTTGTCATTATTAAAAAGATGAGGGAGGGTACACCGCCTCAACCTATGCTGGATGTTTGACATAATCTAGGTCCATGATATAATACGATAAGACCTTCTGTACAACCACCCAGTTTGCCATTAGATGTCAAGTCTTGTCATCTTTAGAAAACGAAAGGATAACATCGAATCGACCCAAATCACTCCGACATGTCGGATGGAAAATGGGAACATAAACCAAACATAACGAAATATAATATTTAGTTTCGCCGACTGATATTCCTCAGCTTTGAATGTGTAGACGTGTAATGATCCGAAAACATGACAAGAATAACATTGGAGCGAGTGCGAGATGACGAGTTCCAATTCTCTGGTCTATATCAACATTTCTCTCTGTCTCATGTTTCCTTTCCACTTCTGTTTTCATATGAGATAGAGCGAATCAGACTGGAGTCGCCCCGATGCCGCCCCGCAAGGAAAGATCGTTCTCTATAAGGTCGTAGCACTATAAAGCTATAACATGCCCCACAAGAAAAGAGAAGAAGACGGAAATCACGATTTTACCAACTTCTGATTTTTGTTAGACATGTTATGAAAGATAGACAAGCTATAATAGAGTTTGCATGTGATCAACTAGGAGGCTTAGGGTTTAGAGTAATCACACAGGCACGCACACACGCACACGCACACGCACACGCACATACACACGCACACATGATAAACGGCAAGGTATACTACTAGTATTACATGATTATACACGATGGATATGATGGCACTATCACTATCACCCAAAACCGATCGACATTACCATTCAGTGTAATGTAATTTTGTTCGGTCTCGTGTCGGCCTTGTCGGTGTGACTAGGGCATGTTCGATAATAGATTGTACCAGAGGTTGTATGACTATCCTGCAACAATTGTTCCGCTATAATTTCCTACACATGGATCCAACACCTAACCCTAACCTCAAACTTAAACTTTACCTAAAACCCGTCTGCAATCCTAAACCTAACCTTATTGACGAAATAAAACCCTGTGGGACCACCTCGACTGGGTCGGAGTGTCAGACATAGAGGGCGTGATGCAAGGGTGAACTCTGATGCGAATCCCGACCTCTCAATAGGATCTGAGGCAATCAGTACCATCATTTCGGATTAAAGCCTTGTAAGTGTGTTCGCACTGACAAATAGATTGCTACTCAGGCAGAAAACTCAGCAATAGGGAAGGACAAGATTCATAAATAATTCGTAGAAACATGTCACGTAGCAGACGATTAGATGTACCGGATCTCTAATACTGTCACCATGGCGACAAGGCAACGAAGTTTATTGCTCATTTCAGATGATGGAGCTTAAAGGTTCCATTGCAATGGTTTGATACAAAAGTCGAATATTATCTGTATTACGTGGGCGATATAGGCATTCTAGAATAGGTAGGGACTCTTGCATAGGATGAATATGTTCTTCTATCATACATTACAAATATTGGTATTATGATTATCCAAACGATTTATTGCATTTTATAAGAGAAAATGAATGCGTCCAGTGACTCTTGTCGGTACATGTAGCCATGCAGTTCTAGTCTTCATTCGAAAGGCTTAATTTAAAGGTAATATGTCCCATTTGCAGCCGCCCCCCCAAATAAAAAGGTTAAATTTCACCGGCATTTGAAACAAAAACACTAACTGATTTTCTGGCCCTTATACCGAATGGTCGTACGTTTTATGTTGCGCAAAGATTCAATCAGTTTAATTTTCGCCATTACAAGAAGTGGATTATTGAAGTAGACAAATGCTCATGTACCCTTTACAGCTTATTTTATGTATGTTAATTATTACCAAAGGAAAAAAAGTCAGTCCGTCACTCAATAGTGTCTGACAGGGAAGTCTAGGCAGTAAACGGGTTTCCTTGTATAATTTGAATACTAGGACACTGCTAACGTTTAAATTGCACAGATAGGACATACGTGACATATTCATAATTCCTGCAAAGTAAGTTCTGCAGAATTCGATGTTGGCTGCAAATGGGACATAGTACCTTTAATGTAGAAAATTCATTCGTTTGGTTCTAGACAACCTCTTTGCACAAAGGAAAAATACACTTCTACTAAATCAACTATCATGACCATCAATCTGTTAATTATCTGTTACCTTTAAACTCATACCAGGGGGCGTTTCACAAAGACTAAGATCAACTTTAAGTTGGACTTAACTATGGCAGGCCGTTCATGCCACTGTTTGCTCTCAACATTTACTGGCATTGGTCTCTCAAGGGACATACAAATCATGGTCACAAATTTACAGAACTTACATTTTTTGATAGTTCATTATTGCAGGAAATTTGTTTTATCTAAAGATCAAAATTGAGAGACCAATTGTGAGAGCAACCAGTGGCATGAACGGCCTGCCATAGTTAAGTCCAACTTAAAGTCGATTTTAGTCTTTGTGAAACACCCCATGTCTGGTCAAGGTCTATTACGTAATCTACAAGTTTCATAGCCACGTATGAATCAGATGAAACCAGAACGATCAATATCTGATTATTCCCATGCAGTGATAAACAGCTTATAAACTACAAATACAGATGCTATGTCTGATAAAATCCAAGGTTTCATACCTTGTAAGACTTTCTATTCTCAGCATCAATAAGGATTAAAACGTGTTGGCTATCATTGAACCAAGTGTAATAACTCCTTGATTGAACCTTGTATGGAATGTTTAATAACAGGTCGAGGACCGCCAATGGAAGACCGCGAATGGAGGGTCAGAAAGTCCGAAACTATCATAGTAGGCCACGAGTGTTGACGTCTGCGTTTTGTTGTTGCTGTTGTTATTGTTATCTAATTCCTTATCAATTTTATTTCACTCTCATGGTTTTGAAATTGCACCCAGCTTGTTGTTTTGTAAAGGCTTCATGTCTAGTAACCGTTTTATCATTTTCAGATATTGTGTTCCTTTTATTAGGAATTAAAAAAGGCTATCTATTCAAACAGTTTAACTTAGTCCATCGATTTATGAAGAGTCTGTACAAAATCACTGTGACGAAACGAAATGAATCCCGTCATGGGATGAAAATTAGAATTCATGTTTTATGCCTACGGTAAGTTTTATTAGATGAGGAATTGACACTTGGCACTTCATAAATCAGTTCACTTAATCTACCCACTCTTTAAGTGTAATAAAATTCAACATAAAAGCAGAGGATTCGATGAAAGAGATATCGGAGTTCATGATAATTTGCAATGATATCCAACGGTCTTGGGGCAAGCGGAAAGAGACTAATGACACACGCCCCCTACGGTGATTGAGACTAATGACCAATCAGAATTCAGCTTTATGAAGACCTGTCTAGACTTTACTCTCTGCCAATTAAGTACAATGATTTGAAAGTTCAGCTGTGTTGATTTTAATAGACCTAGTGAGTAAACAGAATGCTTCATCCATCCATATCCATGGTCCATCATAACACCCTGAAAAGGTTGTAATCGAGGAATACCAGGTCGGGTTTTTTTCGGAGGGGGTGCAAGGGTCGATGGTGCCCCCTTCAATCTGGCCGTGGGAAATCATACAAATAGTATCACCATGATGGCCATGATGACGACATAATGTTCGATTGTTGGGATGATGACGGGACAATGATGCGGTCATTTATTTTTTTTAATTAAGGACCAAATCCAAATGCATTAGTTTCAAAATGTCGTCCAGATAGCTCTAAGTCCCCCAGATTACAATTATGAACACCACAGTGAGGATGGTGCATACGCACGTGTACAGACAGACAGCCAAGAATGACAAGCAGATAAATGTTGATAAGGCGCCATGGGGGCCCGGTCAAACTGGACATCTATGGACAACTGATATGCTACTGACCAATGTCAATGACCGTAGGGAAATAGGGAACCAGATTGCATTTGGACATGTAGAATTATTTGATGTCTTTCCCTTCTCGCCCAACCTCCTCCTCATCTCAAGTTTAATTATAGTCTATGTTTTTTTTCCCTCAATATTTCTTGAAAGTTTTCCAATCTTATTCCTGGCATTTACCCCTTCTTAAATATAGTAGAACGTCAAATAAATCAAAGATTCACGACTATGTAACCATAGATTAAACATTTAAGACTTGTTCCCTTGAATATAGACTAGTCTACGTGTAAAACCCAGCTGGAATAATTGATTGGTTGGCATCTGCTTCATCACGTGACGGACAAAAAGAAAGTTCGATAACCGTAAAGTTATCACACTCGGTTCTTGCTTAAAGTGACTCGGTAACATTGTGAAGGTTGATGAAAAAACTGCGTAATTTGTGTTTGAAATGTTACTTATTATATTCTTTCTATTGTACTAACCCTCTAACATGCAAAAAAACTTGCAAAATTCTCAAATCACAAAGATATTTATGATTTTCTTTGAAGGCGTAACTGGTCAACACCTTCTAACAATAAATTCTCCCAACCATTTTTGAATTTTCCCAACCGTTTTTCCATGAAAATAAGACATAAGACAGGATTTTTAAAATCTGTCAACACTTAAATGTCTGAAATGATATATAGAGCCAATTCATAGCTTTGTTACGATTTACATTCACCTAAAATGTAATTAAAATTGCAATAATGTAGTTGGGAGAATTAAGGAATCGATCAGATCAGTTTTTCCCAATTTTTATCGTTAAGAATGGTCTGTTCTCACTCAAACTTTTAGATTATCTTTAATTTTACATCAAGCATTGAAGTCACTACCTTATCACCATTTTCTCTCATCTGAACAATGTTACCAAGTCCCTTTAAGGGCGAAAACTGACCAATCAGCCCTTTTTCCCCCTCCAATTTTCGAGGCCTCCACAGGCTATTACTTAATAATCTTCACAAAAATAAACAAATCAAATATATGTGCATGTTTGAACATATTCAAAATAATCTTTCTATAAAAACCACAATTGTAGCAACTGCCACTTTACAGCAAAATGTCTTTCCATTCCAGATAGACCAATCAGCCTTGGGGGAGAGATGACTCCGACGTGACATGTAACTATGGTAACCGTACATATAGTAACAGGCATACTATGACACTAACACAAAATATGAATTAAATATAAATGTATAATTATGATAAGTCAATTTCGAAAATATGGCTTTAACACTAACAGGGCAAACCTCCGGTGTGTGTGTGTGTGTGGGGGGGGGGGTTCAATTCCACTTTTCTTTAATAAAAAATGGCGAAGAATATAGTGGAGAGATGGAAGGTGAGGGAAGGGATGGTGATAACGAGATCATCCACCTTCTACACTAGCTCTCTTTCTCCCTTGTATTTCATCTGCCTAAAGCCCTAAAGACTGTGAGGTCGGTGGTCTTCGAATGACGGCCAGTACCTCCTCAGACCAATCTGACGGAGCCTTACCAACGCTTCAATTTTTGTTCCTTCTCAACACAGAAAGATTGATTTAGAATAACGTCTCCAGACAATGCACGTGTGGCTGAACGAAAAAAGAATGTGATAGGATCTTGTAAATACATGTAGATTCAGCCCTCAAAATCACTCCCATAACCGAGTTATCCCGAATCAAGGTCGAAAATAGAATGGAACAGCGTGTGGGCGAGCGTGATAGGGGTGATGTTGTGACGGGCAGATGATGGAAAATACACGCGTGGTAGTGAGGAAGGACATGTCAAAATCCACTTAGGGCAAATTGGGCACATTCGTCTAATTTAATTTAGATTAAATTAATTTAGAGCCGTCTGTATTTCTTCGTTCGGAACAAACACCAAAAATCAATTATTGCATATCCTCAACCATGAGCCCTACGTTAACTAAAAATAATTGTTCCCAATGTCAACATGGGACAAATGTATTTTGATGATTTCAAACGCATAGGTCTCTGTGAACATTCTCAGTTTGCTTCGGGACTTTGACTTGAGAGATTTCGTATTTAACTCTCAATCCTTAATGGATTCTATCAGAATGTATGATCATTACGATCTATTTCTATGCTATGAAGAACATAATAGCGCAGCCCCTTATTATTGTAAAAGATACTAAAAACTACAGGCCCACATATTTATAAGAAAGGGCATGGAATGAAACTAACTGCAGTGGCGCACAGATTAGAGGGTCGGAAGGGTAGGGGATCAGGGGGGAGGGGCATGTGCTGCCGTCCGAAACATGCCTACGGGGATAGTTATAACACGCTATATACAGGTCCAACTCAAACATAACCTCTTTTTCTCTTATATTTCTCTGATTGTCAGAGATCATTGAGATCTAATATCGAGAGCTGCTATAGAAAATATGTGTTTGTCTGTGAAAAGAATCTGCCATTGAAGTAACCAAATAGATGACCGTTAGATGGTTGGGGACCATGAGAAACTGGGACCATTTGATGGAAGTTATAACAATGATTGGTTTCGAAGGATCGTATGGAGGGGGTCAAGGGATACAGACCAACGCAAACTAATGGAATCATCAAATCTGTGTCAATCATATCATTTCACATAGACAATTGTTGAAGAGGAACCAACAAAGATGAACGAGGGAAGGAGGAATGCTTGGAGGAGGAGGAGGAGGAGGAGGAGAAGAAGAAGAAGAAGAAGGAGGAGGACGACGAGGAGGATGACGAGGACGAGGAAGGACGAGGAGAACGAGGAAGGACGAGGAGGACGAGGAGAGGAAAAAGGAAGAAGAAAAAGAGAACACATGTATATAAGAAGAGAAAGCAAAAGGAAGAAGATGTGATGAACATTCTAGTGTGTCTTTTGGGATAAGAAACGTGTGTAGACAAGGTGAGATCAAATTAAGCATAGGCTATCTGACGTGAAGGAAACTTCATTTCACAGCTTCCGATATTCTTGCTTTTCCTATTATTTTGAATGGAGAACTTCCTTGAGTTTAGAATCGATAAATTGAAGGTTTTTAAATTTTATTAGTCTGTTATAAGGCTTCCCTGGTGACCATGTTTGAAACTATCTCACTGTATCTTGGAATACAGATTCTTGATCATAATGATGAAAGATTCTACTGAATCCATATCAGCTTATTCAGGGCGAACCCGATTGCAAGAAAAACTCCTCCCCCCCCCCACACACACACACACACAACCTACACACGCGCGCACACATACTCCCCCTCTCTCTCTCTTTCTCTCATCATCCACTTATTTCTTTCAAATATTTATTATCTTTCTGTCTTTTCTTTTTTGTTTTTAATTTTGTTTTTGTCCCTCTCCGTCTCTGTCTCTCTCTCTCTCTCTTTCTCTCATCATCCACTTATTTTTTCAAATATTTATTATCTTTCTGTCTTTTCCTTTTGTTTTAATTTTGTTTTTGTCTCTCTCTCTCTCTCTTAAACACTCTCTTTTGTCAATCTCCTCTTCCCTTCTGTGCACTGTTATCATCCACTTTCCTCATCTGGACGAAGCACTCACAAAATAATTTACCATCTAATGCCAGCCCACCTCATCCCATCTCTCACCGCGTCTCACGTCCTCATACCCATCGTTACAGTAGCATGGTCTTCATTTCAATTTCATATTTTATTTCCTGGGGATTATCTCAAAATTCCAAAGTCTGTGCTGCAATTTCACTGCAAGGTCTTTCCTCAGGCCCACTTTCCTTACGATCTAGATGTAAACATATTCGTCTTGGTCAGCGCTTCCTTTAATACACTACGTCCATGGAGACCAGTTTTGCAAAACAGATTGAATGTGAAGTTAAAGTGACTCGGTAACATTGTTGAAGATTGATGAAAAAACTGCGTAATTTTTGTATGAAATGTTACTTATTATATTCCTTCTACTGTACTAACCCTCTAACATGCAAAAATTCCTGAAATAATTCTCAAACCACAAATATATTTATGGTTTTCTTTAAAGGCATCACTGTGCAACATCCTCTAACGGTAAATTCTCCCAACCAATTTTGAATTTTCCCAACCGTTTTTACACGAAAATAAGACATAGTCAGGCTTTCAAAAATCTTTCAACACTTAAATGTCTGGAATGGTATATAGAGCCAATTCATTGCTTTGTGACGATTCATATTCACCTAAAATGTAATTAAATTGTAATGATATAGTTGGAAGAATTAAGGAATCAATCAGATAAGATTTCCCCAAGTTTTATGGTTATTCGGCCAGTAAACATGTTCGTTTATGGTAAGAGTATAAGGGAGGGGGCGAGGTAGTTTGCAGGCACAAACCCTGGTCAGTTGTAAAAGAGAGTCTTCACTATAAGACTACCATAGGCCATGTAGGCCTACTATGACACAACCAGTAGGTAGTTGGGCTAGGCTTCTCTCAAGGCACAATTATTTGTTGATAAAGTGTCAAATCTAGTAGGGTCTGTGTTTGCAGACTAGGGGCGAGGGGCCGAGGGGTGGGGCTAGGACATAAAAATACCCCCTTTTACCATGATTCACAAATGCATTTGATTCTAAATATTCAGTGTAGTGGTATTGTACATGAATGATAAAGAGAGAGACAGAGAGGGAAAGATAGAAAAGGAAAGAGAGAGAGAGAGAGAGAGAGAGAGAGAGAGAGAGGGGGGGATGATGAAGCGAGAAATAGATGCACGAGATAATTTGACGTAATGAGTACATTGGTGGGTGATTGATCACATTTCATCTTAACACGAAACTTCATAATGATAAACACTATTAAGTCTCCACTTAAACTTCTATTCCTTTCAGAATGACGATTGCCAATTTAGAGAGTACTATTCATGACCAGGTTATCGAACTGTAATCCAATTATATCATGACGATTTTAGAATATAACACACGCTATAATATAACGACCTAATATCCTTAGGGTATTTGATATTGGATGACATTATATGCATTGCTGATTTAGATAATATCCAATTTTTTTAACGCATGTAGAATGACGTACTTTAGATTCTATCTAATAGCAATACTATGAGCACTTGATTGCTGTCGTATTCGAATTGGATTGATCAGTAGAGACCATTCCTGATTTCGCTGGTTTGTTGATCTTTCGCAACACTAGCAGATATCAAATTCTAATTTTTAACAATTTTTCTTCGTGACTAATATGTCTGGGACTTCTTAAACAACTAAATAGAATTAATAAATACAAAAGGAAATAGAGAAACATCGCAGATAAATAAAGATTTGAAGGGGAGGGAGACTGGCAGTAAAGAGAGTCAAGGAATCAAGTAGAGAAAGGGAGGGAGAGAGGGGGAGAGAGAGGGGGAGAGGGGAGGGGAGGAGGAGAGTGAGAGAGAGAGAGAGAGAGAGAGGTAGAGGGTAGGTGGGAGAGAGAGAGAGAGAGAGAGAGGGAGAGAGACAGAGAGACAGAGGACGAGAGACAGAGGGAGAGGGAGGGAGAGAGAGACAGAGAGAGAGATGGGGGGTCAAGCGGAAGCAGCACAGGACAATCATGACATTCTTGAAGGTGTTATTGTTGACGAAAACCATGGATCAAACTAATAATGCCTACGAATCAAATCTCAGGTAAACCTTAGACAAATGAAAGTGAAACCCGTGTGGAATGACAAAGGAAATCGAAATGAATCCAGGAAATTCAATATATGGTCATTAAGAAGAGATAGAAAGAAGTCCTCTGAGATGAAACAGATCTTGAGAAGTGGGAGTAAAGGAGTGAAGGACAACAGCCAAATGAACGAAAGCAAGGACAAACAATTTAAGAATATAATATCTGCTCATCAAGAACACCTTGAAAACTAACCCCACCGAGACGGAATAGATCTTGAGAAGTGGGAGGGAAACATAAGCATATGGCAATCATGACGATCAGGGCAAGTATTATATTAGAAGGAGGAGGAAAATAACATGTAATTATAGATTCCCCTGAGGATGTTATTGAAATCCTTTTCATTCATCAATTGTTTCACCCAAGGGTGCATGAGATATGACTGCATCTTAACGTGCGCAACCAATCAACAACGATTTGTGACATCGGAGCATTGTCCAAGTTTGAGAGCATGCCCATGTACATCTTCGGTAAGCTTCCTAAACAATTTCTTTGATCTTAGCTGATGCATAACAAAATACTAGGCTCTTGTGATTTTCTTCTCTTTGAGTGGAAAATCAAACAAACAAGAGGTGACGATAATTTAAATACAGAACCTGGTACATCAATGACAACGACGTCAAAAGACACAATAAACATAATTATGTTAAAGATACTATGTCCCTTTTGCAGCCAACATCAAATTCTGTAGAACTTTGCAGGAATTATGAATATGTCATGTATGTCCTATATGTGAAATTTAAACACTAGCAGTGTCCTAGTATTCAAATTATGCAAGGAAACCCGTTTACTAGCTAGACTTCACTGTCAGACACTATTGAGTGACTGACTGACATCTTTTATCTTTGGTAATAACATACATAAAATTAGCTGTAAAGGGTACATGAGTATTTGTCTACATCAATAACCCACTTATGAAACATGCGTGTCAGGATTTATCGATTAGGCTGGTCCGAGTGCGTGTCCGCCATTTCCAAGCGAACCTTTGAGATTGCCGTGCATTTGTTTTTGCCCGATTAAAAAATAGTGATAAAACTTTCCCACCTTCTTCTCGCTTTTACTAATTACTTGGGCCCCGTCTTATAATATAGTTGCGATTGATTACAAATAATTTGCAATTCATATCAATCGCAATTATGTTCTAAAGAGATATAGGAGATTAGATTGATGTCAGGATTTGGATTCCAGCAAGCTAGGGTCAGGGTCCGACTGAATGGGGGAGAGACCCCCATTCAAAATTGTTGTCAGTCACATGCCACACAACCCCCATACACACACACTACAATATTCACCCTTTTTAGTCGAAAATTCTGGTCAGTTCCTAGAACGGCAAATTGTGAGCATTCAAAATAATCAGGCGTCATCATGCAGTTTATGTAATATCGGACACAATAATGATTGAATATAACAATCGAATCGGGAAAACATACCTCTATATTTGTCTTTCTTAACAACCAAGTAGGCCTGCCTTAAGTCTTGAAGAGTACGTCATGTGTTTCTGTAAGTATGGGAATACATAACGAATTATCACAAACAATTCAATTATATCTTACTGATGATACGAACGAGTCAGAAAATCTTATGAATCAGTCGTCATGATAACCCCGTTGCTGAACATCGAGTAGGACGTGATAAATGCAGAAATAAAAACACTATGACGATATGACGATAAGGGCTGCGGTAAAGAAGCAATGAAGTTCCCTTTCGTGATCAATAGAGTTGATGACAATAGAGTTAAGAGTATTATAGAATGTGAACACAGTACCATGAACACAAATGTCATAATAACTAAAACGTGATCTTGTCAAAGTGAAATGTGAAATGTTTCGGTAGTCATGTCCCATTTATTTGTTTTGATTAGCAAAGTTACATACACTTTGGGGGACAAACTCATAGGGGACTCATGCGCAATATTCCGAACTTTATCAGAAGAGATCGTAAAGAAAAGACCGGATGCAAACTTCAAAAGACAATTCGATTTCAACAATCAATCATTTTCTTTTTGACAACTTCATCTAGTCACGCACAAAGATCTGTCTGTTATAACATTTCGACACTACCTGCTTACAAACAACATAAGATTCAGTGCAATCTCTGAACCTTGTTTGTCCAATCACATTAGAGCAGATTTTTAAAGATAGAAATAATGATGAATTATTATTCCCCTTCAGTGACTGATGACACTGGTATAGTGATAATGATAACTCTACCATCTAATCCCTATATGACACTGGTATAGTGATAATGATAACTCTACCATCTAATCCCTATATGACACTGGTATAGTGATAATGATAACTCTACCATCTAATCCCTATATGACACTGGTATAGTGATAATGATAACTCGCAAATACACGCCAAGAAAAAGTAAAGGAACGTTTGTTGTCGAGTATTCTCATATCCACTTTATAACGACAGTCCTCTACGTAATGTAATCAGCCTTTGAGGATTAAAGCCATAATAAGTGACATGATAGATCTTTGTCTTGGGATCATGAAGCTTTCTAGATTCATGAAAGGCAATCTATAAAGCCTTGGAAATAAATCCATCAAGAAATCGCGGCAGATTGCTTTTCTTAGAAGGTGAATGAAGACAATCCCTAGCCTCATTTCAATTACTTATCATGAAATCGAACCCTGCGCAAAGATTTTAATCGCATCAATTTTTAGGGCTTCGAGCTTAGCACGGGGATAATGTCATTCCCCATTTAATCCACTTTCCCCCACATTAATCCATGCATCTATGTCCCGTGTGTATATCAATCTTGATATATTGTTTGCTCATACTACACAATGTCATTTCGAGAAGAAAGATCAGGTATTAAAACTTAGAAGCTATTCAGCCAATGATATGACCCTAAGGTAATCAGACGAGGAAATCATACACATATTCATAGGCATATTCAGGATGTTGAGAGCCAATGGAAGTTTCCTCATCTTCACTTTAGTGAGTTATAATATATCTATCTTTCTATAATATATGGACAACATTTTAAAGACCCGTATAACATGCGTCGGAATCCAATTTTACTGGTAATTGTGCTTTATATGTCGGCCTAAAGTAAAGGCCTACAAGTGTTTTAAAAACTGCTAATCCCATTTACTAATATGGTTCCAATTAAAACGAATTAAAATGAGAACATTCGCAATTCAAAATAACGAGATCTACTAGATAACCTTTGTACCCCTTTGGATATACATGGACTAATGAATGCTAGCAGCAAAAGATTGATCGCCATCAAAATTCTGGAAAAATTGAGATGTGCGTATTCGTTGATGCATTTTGTTCATTAAATTTGTGTAGTTGATATCAATCAATCATAAAAGAGAGAAAGAGAGTGAGAGATAGAGAGAGAGGGAGAGAGAGTGAGAGAGGGAGAGAGAGAGGGAGAGAGAGAGAGAGAGAGAGAAAGAGAGAGAGAGAGAGAGAGAGAGAGAGAGAGGGAGAGAGAGAGAGCATGGACCATGGAGAGAGGAAGTTTTTCCCAGGTACTTGATGCTGCTTACATTATTATTATCCTGACCTATAAAACCCTCCAAGTTCTCCTCTATATGGGACTATAGGAATCTTGTTTTCGTGAAGAAAGATTGACAAACTTTCCAACTTTCAAAAGCTGCTCAAATATTTGTTGTTTGCTGAAGTTATGAGCAAATGGAACCGCTACGTGAGGGCCCGGTACGGTATCCCTTAATGTTCCAATCACAATGGAAGAATACACTTTCGTTGAGACTTTGGACAAACACGCAGCGCTCCTAAGAACAAATTTAGAGTCCCTTGGGATAGACCGCCGTGAATATCAAGTTTCATGTGTTTGATATAAGGGGACTTTGCTGAAAGGGGTTCCTTGAAATAATGATGAAAAATAGAATACAGAAAATTGGAAGCTTAACAATCGACAAGAACATGAAGAATCTACTTCGTTATCATGTTATTCCCGTCTTTCCGGAAACTCAAGCATGCCTTCTTCCATCTTGCCTTGGGACAGAAAATTATATCGGATATTTGTCTCAATAACTTAAAAAAAAAAACTGTAACATGGCTAAGACTTGTACTGCAGATTGTCTCAACAATCGTCGGCACATCCTGGAATAAAACGCATTTACATCATGTACTGTATAGCTATCCCTGAATATAGGCCTTGCACACACTTATCTCATCTCAAATGTCCCGAACAAGATTGTAACTTTAAACTAGCAGAACTGATTAGTGAACAGAATGACACATGCATGCATGCTAACAATTAAAACTATACGGGCCACTATACTATCTAATTATCCAACACTTTTTGACTTCGCCATTTAACCCCATCCTCTATTTTGACTAATTGGGCAGAATTTCTTTTTTAGTCACATATTAAAGAACCGCTGAATCCGCCTAAGAATGTAAAAAAAACATAGTACTTTCGAAGAAACGCTTTGAAAGGTTTCTATTGAAGTTTTCATTCCATGTTGGGAAATTGTCTGCAAGTCAGTGTCCAAAAAAAAAGAGGGGGGGGGTAGCATTACCATGTCATCCTCTATGCAGGTATGGATATCAGTACACAAACCTTATTGAAAGATTCTTAAAAACGAGAACTTCTGACTGGATGGGGCCCGGCCTAGCTTTCACGCTTGTCTACTTGGGCTAATTGCACCACATTATATAGGTTTCATTTGGAGGCAGCATTAAAAAACAACCTTGTGTCATCTTTAGGATAAATATGGCTTGTTTGTCAACAATTGAGAGGGATAAAGAACTATCGATGCATGTCATGTATTGATGTGAAGGGAGAGATTAGGATATAATGGAACGCAAAGCAGAGGTATATAGATGATGATGATGAAGACTTACATATTAACATAGAGAAATCAGAGGGGGAGAGAGAGAGAGAGAGAGAGAGAGTGTGTGTGAGAGAGAGAGAGAGAGAGAGAGAGAGAGAATGGAAGGATAGAGTCAGAGACAGAAAAGGAGAGACAATAGAGCTGTCGGAGTGGAGTGGACCATTCGCTTGACTCTCCAGCCAAGGATCAAGGGTTCGAATCCCAACAGGGACTAACATCCACTGGCAATACATTAATCTACATTTGCTAGTCTCCACCCAGGTGTTGAAAAAGGTACCCGGTATGAGTTTGCTCAGCAATGTGGGCGTCTGTTAAATGGCGCCTGGCTGGAATGGTCGCCAGGAAGTGGAGAATGTGCATACATTTTGTGTGGGCAAGCCTGAATCCGATGACCGGGATAATAATATATCTGTAAAGCCTTACAGAGATTGCCGGTGTATCAAGCGTGTTATAAACCCAGAATATTATATTAGATGTAGAAAATAATAAAGAGCTAGGTGGCAGATAGAGAGATACATCATTAGACAGATGCATAGGTAGACAGAGATAGATAGATAGATAGACAGACAGGTAGATATATAGATATAATATATAGAGAGAGAGAGAGTGAAGGAGGAAGAGAGAAAGATATTATAGAGAGAGAGAGAGAAGGTCTGATATAAAAGATGAAGAGATAGCATGGATGAGGAGATAACATTTCTTTTTAAGTATGTGTTGTCTCGAAACTGACATAATCGGGTCACTACCTCCTTCAACATGATCAAAGGCCATTCTTTATTCTATTGTACAGCATCGATCATTCAACTCCATTGTGCAAATTATTATTTCGCTTTTTTTTCTCAACCCAACCTTAGATTGCCATAATCTCTTCGATCACGACATTTAGGTAATTAACATTTAAATCCTGACAGTTCAAGATATTCCATCTAGGATATATCGGATGTTGTAGTGAAAAGAAATAAGAGGTATAAATTAACAAATCAAACGAAACCAAATGAAGTAAAATGAAAAGAGATGAAATGAAGATCAAATCAAAGTAAATACGATAAAATAAAATCATATCAAAATCAATTGTCTCCGTTATTAGACATCGGATTGTGGTATACATTATACCAGTGGAAAGAGCAAATTCAGGCCTTTCATATGATGTTAAGATTTCCTCTGACCTGAATTATCCTTTAAAAAACATATCAAATTATATGAAATGCGTGCTTCCTTTATGAAGCATGTGTACATGTGTTTTATGACAATCGTTTCATGCTCAAGATAGGTCTACTAATATGACTACCTTACCAAAATGCCAACATGATTTACATAATCAGATCATAACTAATCTAATTTAATGTACTCCTCTCTGGCATGTTCCAAACAAAAATCTCCAAAGAAAATTGAAATGACAGAAGGCGCTTGAGAAGGAAAGTCGATTTGATGAAAAAACATGAATTGCACTTTATCCCTTTTCTCTTGTCATGGAGAGAATGAGAGAAAAGGACGAAATGAAAAGACAAATGGGATATAAGGAATGAAAGAGAAAGATAGAGAGAGAAAGAGAGAGGCGGGAGGGAGGAGGGAGGAAGAGAGGGAGGGAGGGAGGGAGAGAGAGAGAGAGAGAGAGAGGTTGGGGAGAGAAGAGAAAGAGAGAGAGAGAGAGAGAGAGAGAGAAAGAGAGAAAGAGAGAAAGAGGCGGGGGGTGATGAAAACATATAAAATAAACGAAATTGAGGGGGAGGATTAAAGCATAGTGAATATTTGTCAGCACTTTCAAAGAAAGGCTTCTTCTTGCCGTTACCGACCATACATGCCTTGTTAGATAGGTGAAGCAATTAGACGATTGAAATGACGGCATTTGGGTTTAAATTGCTTCCTTTTGAGGATGGATAATAATAGTCCTGATTATTAAGATGAGAGATCATGAGAAGTGAAATGAAGACCTACGATATTCCCTCATCCTCTTCTATAAGTGATGTCGGGTGTTTCCAATTCTTATATTTGTTATTGTTCCCATTTCCTCTTGGTTATTGTTTTCTCCTTTTCTATGCCAAAGCGCTCTGTGCTATTTTAAAAGCTCATGTATAGTTTTTCACATGCATACTTTTACAGCAATTCTAACCTGCCGTGATATTTTGTCCGTAAACAAATGAGAGTAGAAAAATAATTAAAATCCCAGCCATGGATGTAAATTTCTGTGACATATATTTTTTTACATAGGTGGAACAATACGGCTCTATAATTCAATTCATTATATATTTTAGTTTCTCAGGGCAGGTTTTTTCCATGTTAGTTTCTCTTGTTTTATTCATGAAATGCCCCTAAGATAACGGCGTCGATTTTAGGCGTACTGCCCCCCCCCTCCAATCCGTCGGTAAAACTTTGCCCTTTTAGTTTCAGAGTAGATAAGAAAGCTAATTATCAAGTTTCAAGAGACCATATATTTTTTAACATACAAGTTTTAAGACGGGAAGAAGCCAGTAATATAATCATTAATTCTCTCTGTTGAAGTTCAGTGGCTTCTCCCAAGTGCTTTTGACTCTAAAATAAGATAACACTTTTTATAATATTCAGACTACAAGAGCAGTAGAGAACAGAAGAATGCACTTAGAACAGAAGAATGCACTTCAAACTCACTCTGCAAGAATCGCAGAGAATAGAAAATGAGAAGACAATTGCACTCAATCTCCATACGGGGAGAAAATACCATTTTAGCTTTTAGAAATATGTTGGTACTCATCCAATCACCCGATATTTGTGTGTCCACCAAACCCATTGCTGTGCTAGAATTCATGCTCTAACCCTCCGCTCCGTTTGTGGAAGATGGGAGCTGACTAGCTAGCAGATAAGCAGCCAGCGTTCGACATTTTAGGTAAACGTGAAGAGATTGAGTGAGATACGACAACTTTGATTGATTCGTCTGACAAATATTTATAGAGCAAGAAACAGGAATTCGGCATTTACAGGGCAGCACAGTTTACACGAAACACAAGTAAAGCCAAAAATCGACAAGGCAATACAATGATAAAAAAGAAAAAAAAAGAATCTCGAATGAAAACAATCTTTGCGCCCATTCTCTCACGCAACATCCTTCTTCTCAGGCGTTCTACGCTATAGATAATTCATTATGCGAAATTCTAATTTTCCTAAACTTAGATTGAACGTTTAGACTTTTAAAATCTTTTTGTTGGCCGGGCTATGCGAAAAAAAAAAATCCTTGAAATATTTGAGACATCACTGTAACTAACAAAAATAAACACCTATTGAATCTATTCTCTCAGAAGGAAATTCAATTGCTGTTTGAGATATTTCCATGAGTATAAGTTTACAAAACGTACAAACAATTTAAAATGGTGACAGCGATCAAATTAAAGGTATTTACATTATTAAATAATAAATACAATCATCGTAAAAGCATTTTGATTTCAAATATACACCATATGATACACGTTAATTAATTTTTGCAGGGAGAATAAACAATTATCCCCCCATGACTGACTGCTTCTGGAATTTCCCTTAAAGGGATTGGGTAACTTTGTCTCAGATTCTGAAACTTAGCTCATGCTACAATGATAATTATAAACCATTAGGTCAGTAAGGAACCCCATGACTTTTTCAAGCCGATCGCCTGTTTGATTATCAAGATATTTATGATTGGAAATCGAAATCAAATTTTGCGTTTTCCTAACGGTTTTCATAACACTACAGTCTAATGGGGATAATGAGTATGGTAAAACCGGTCACTCAAAGATTTTTACTTTTTTGAGGCACTTCAGGATCATTTTGAAGCGCAATTTTTTCAGGGCTTCATTATTACACCATCTCAGATTTAACATTGTTAAACGATGCCTTTAAAGTTCGGAATGAGAAAAAAAACCCGAGTAATTTCAGATAGAGAGAAGGAAATCATGTCTAAATATTGTCAGGGCTTCTGAAATGCATGGTCCTTATCATCGCGTATTTTCTAGGGGTGCCCCCTCTACCCGCCTACAGTGGCGTAGCGTATGCCTCACCATAGAGGGGCACGGGTGTCATGGGGGGGGCACTGGTTTTATTAGGTGGATGAAATGCGAGAAAACTCGGGCATCAAGTGTAAGGAGGGTGTGCCCCTCCCTTCTCTCAGTTTCCCCCTCCTTCTCGTTCCCCAATTTTTCGATGTTCGGGGGTAGGGGGGGGGGTGTGCCTTCCTAGCTACTTACTACGCCACTACTGTTTGTAATTGTCCTCATCATTGCGTATTTTTCTGCGCCCACTCTCTGCGCCTATGTGCTCGCATCAACTCACTGGGCGGATTAGGGATATGAGGGGGTGATGATGGACCGAGGGCGCAGCACTTTACCAGTTTCAGGTTTCCATCACAAAATATCTTTCTCTTTCTTCTTCCTTTTGTTTCTAGATTTGATATCGCTAATGGTGGCGAGCCAATCACCCAAACTATGCCGTTTCCATGCCAACAAATACCGGCAAAAATGTGGATTTGGCGAAACTACTTTCGGTCAGAAGACGACGTCTCGATGAAAGTTCGTTCAGTACATTTTACCTTGAAGTACAATCAAATCTAAATCTACTTCCCTTTACTTTGTTATTTTTTCAATTTAAAATGTTATTGCAGAGACTGAAAAAAGACATTAAAACAAATTGTCGAGGTGAAGTTATTTTTTATCTCGATGAGAATCAAACAAATGTTGAAAACAAATTAGGAAAAGGGTGTGTTTTTGTCTTTGCATATTTTCTGTTATTGCCGGCCGTGCATTTTAGTCTATCAAACTCCTGTCGGGGTATGAGGGTATACTAAGAAAGAAACAACATTTATTCACAAATATTACACATACATTCCAAGTGTGCACGAAGTAGATCAACTTCGTATAAAATCATCTTTGCAAGACTAGCCGTTTCGGCCTTTAGACTATTCTACCTCTACGAGTTTATACACTCTTATTTACAGTGCCTAAGTTTTATTACAAAATTTCCCGAAGCCACAGTTGAATTTAGTAGCTTATATAAATTGGTAGTACTTATGTTGATAATACTACAGCACACAACGGTCTCAATGAAGGTACAAAGGCAAACCCAAAGCATAAAATCATTTGAAATAATAAAACATGCTTTATAGTAAAAGAAGAGATTCATATTTGGGTATAAAATAGTCCATTTAATGGTAGCGCATGAAAACCATCACTTGTCTCTACTTTGTTTCACGATGACAGAATGGACGATTTATAGAATGATATACGATGCAAGCCAATGCATAGACTGTCAGTTCGTCTATTTTCATTCACACTTTCAACATTGATAGGATGCAGATGCTACCTCCTCATGCTCGCTGAAATTCCGTGCATTTTAGGCATGTAAAAAAACTAGTAACTACCAAGACCTAAACAAATTGATTCAAATTAATTCATTTTCAGTATACATGGTATAGCCTCTTGACGATAATAATTTCAGCAGTATATTTTACAAAAACAAAACATTCGAGGCTTTAATATTGTGGTTCTTGTTTTGTATATGTTGTTGAAGATTTTACTTGTGCCACTCATACAGTAATACATTTAAACAATTGACTTCCTATACAGAAGATTAATAAGTATTTCTATATTTCTTAATATATGAAAATATGAAATGCGCTTCAATTGATTATCTTCTATTATTATTAAGAAAATTTCGCGTTGAGTGTTGCTCATGCTAGTAGAAAATTTCTGAAGAAAAACAGAAGCACAGCTCAAATCAATACAAGATAATCGACATGAGGGTTAGTCAAGAAGGAATTCACCCGTCGACCCCTTTTAAACCCCAGGTTCCAGGGTGAGTCCAAAAGAACAGATCGAGTCTAAATTGGGCGGATTGCTGAGAGTAAACAATCCCTAGTCTGGTCTGGGGCATATGGCGTACTGAAAGACACGACAAATTTGAGAAAGCGTGTGACACATTCCACACAACCCGTGTCTAAATATTAGAAACCTTTTCAGTTTCTTTATCTTTCTCCTAGTTTATTCGCATCTTGCTGAAATCGGCTGAGGGCAACATATTTCCTTCTTGTTTTGTTCACCCAGCCGTCGTAAGCTTGAAAACAAGAGAGGGAGATATTTGAATGCCAAAGCATGCATCTCCCAGACAAAAGCATTTCATATTAGAGTGAATAATGAATTGACATTGGACAGATATGAATAGGAAAGGTTCATCTTTAATAATAAACTCATATTTGAAAGATATTGATTTCCAGAATTAAATCATAAAAGCAAGGGGCATTACCATGAGCCTCTTCAGTCCTTCCTATGAAAGTCTTGCAGATAGAGATAAACAGCTTCTGATATAACACAGAAAAATCTTTTAATTAAAATAGCTATCATATGCCTTATAAAAGGCAATTTTTTTCTTTAAAATTAAATATCGAGGGGGGGGGGGTGTCAAATATAAATGACAAGCGAGAAAAGGTCTTGGAATTTTCCCAGCATGCACAGGTGAGGGCATGTAATTGGTCCGGGGAGGGGGGGGGGGTACTTCCGATGCCTCCCTCGACTACATGTAAACAAATCAAATTCAAATCCAAATTTATTGATTAGAATTCAAACTTTTAGGTTCATTCTCATTTTTAAAAACAAAGTTATAACCAAAAAACATCAAAAATTGCAGTGTAAAAAAACCCACACTAATTCACAGGATAATTGAGTGAAAATGTCAAACAAAAGTGAGGCTTATAGATTTATCTGAAATAATACTTCAATCTCGAAACATACCACGCCTCATCAACCTCAGAAGCCTGGTTTGGTTATTTTAGAATGAGATAAATTAAATAGAGCGAGACTGGACGTGGATCTATTTTATGAAATGTTTGTAAATATTAATCACGGAAACCAGCTGAGACATTAACCCGCATGCTGTTTGATTGATAGCAAGTCTCGTTCTGACAGATTTGAATGCCCTATTTTATCTCTTGGCATGTCAGTATTGTACAGATAAATTCATTAATATATATAGTCCTAATACAAATGTTATCTATTTCCTTCTTTTATGGGACTCGGGCTCTTTTCTTTTGTATTGATTATATTACTGGTACTATTACTACAGCAACTACTACTACTGCTACTATTATACTATTAATATTAATATTGATATTACTATTGATATTACTACTGCTACTACTATACTGCTACTACTACTACTACTTCTACTACCACTACTGCTACTGCTGCTGCTACTGCTACTACTGCTATATACTACTCCTACTACTACTGCCACTACTGCTGCTGTTGCTACTGCTACCAGGGGCGGATCCAGCCGGCGGCGAGGGTGGGGCCCAATTCGTGAGAAAATATTTAGAGGCGAATCAGCCGGTGAATAAGCGCGGGGGTGGGGGGGGGGGAATGAGCACTACATTTATTGAGCACTATTTTTTTTTTACTCAACAGCCCCCCCCCCCTTGAGCAAAACAAAAACAAAAAAGGTAAAATTGTGGTTACCATCTTATTTTTAAAACTTTTTTTGTTGTTGCCAGGTGTGGCGGCCCGTCTTTTTTCCCCTCTTTTTTAAAAGGTAACATTGTGGTTAAGAATTGTGTTTTTTTAACTTTTGTTGTTGTTGCCAGATCCACCCTGGACCCGCCACTGACTGCTACTACTACTAAGAGTACTATGGCTGCTGTTGTTACTGCTACTTCTTCTACTTCGGTTGCTGCTGCTCCTCCTGCTGCTGCTGCGGCTACTACTCCTACTACTACTGCCACTACTGTTGCTGCTACTACTACTACTGCTACTACTACTACTACCACCACCACCACCACCACTACACTACCACCACCGCCGCACCACCGCACCACCACCACCACCACCACCACCACCACCACCACCACCACCACCACCACCACCACCACCACCACCACCACCACCACCACCACCACCACCACCACCACCACCACCACCACCGCCCGCCGTTGCTACCACCACCACCACCACCACCACCACCACCACCACCACCACCACCACCACCACCACCACCACCACCACCACCACCACCACCACCACACCACCACCACCACCACCACCACCACCACCACCACTACCACCACCACCACCACCACCACCACCACCACTACCACTACCACCACCACTACTACTACTACTACTACTACCACTACTACTGCTGCTGTTGCTACTACTACTATACTACTACTACTTCTACTACTACTACTCATTTTCTACTACTACTACCACTACTACCACCACTACTACCACTACTACTACTATAAGTTTGTTCCTACTTAATACGATTATTGCTTTTTATGCAGTGGTCTTTTATCTAGAAATCATCGTAAGAATTAGGAATAACGACCCTAGCCCTAGGGATCATCTTCATGTTAAAATCAATTAACAAAATATCAAATAAATATGACGGTAAGATTATAATGCATGAAAACCTATGCAGTGTAAAGCTTAGTACCGGAACGTTGAAATAAGTCCTTATAAAGTTTTGTTTGTCCCTTTTCGATAAAATCCATTCATTTGCTATTGACCTTTCGCACTCCTTCTTTTGATTCTCATACCCATTTAGTGAGCTTGTCATAGGAGTGTTAGATTTCCTGTCCTTTTTGACTATTTCGACCATTTTGTCCCACATTTCGCTTTTAGTATCACCCAATCATATGAAAGGTGTTAAAAGCTTTGGTCAGGCATGTGTAGATAGACTGACCCTTTTAACGCCTCTATTGTTGAATATTTACAAGCTAGACCTTTCCAAAGAATACAAAACGTGTCGTTAAAGTCAGCAGTTAGAACACAAATACGGAGATTTAGAGAAAAGAAAAGAGACAAAAAGGGGAAAATACATAGATATATAGATAGAGGGAGGGAAAGAGAGAAAGAGAGAGAGAGAGAGAGAGAGAAATATAAGAGAGGGGACGAAAAAGAAAGGAAAAAATAAATCAAAACGCGAAAAGAGCGAAGAGGTCGGATGTATCTCAACAGATCCTTTACTATATAATAATATTTAAAGGATAGACCACTTAGGAAAAAATAAATAAATATGAAATGCACAATAACCCCTTTGATATTCACCGTCTGAGTTTGAGAGTGTAATGACTAAATTATATGTTTTTTTTAAGGATAATGCACAATCAGACACAATGTAAAATGCGCTGTAGCAATATATTAATTCTCTAAATGATACGAATCGCATATTGATTTTGTAATATACAATCGCATGTTTTTCATAATAGCCTTTACTTCCATTTATCATGATTTATGACATATTGTATTTCTATTATACGCTTAGAATAACTGGTATTATGAAATTTGGTATATATTCTGTTCATAAACACAATATTTTACTATAATTACAATTATACTGTTACCTATATCTATGCTTGTGTTTGTTTTTCTAACCTATTATGTTTATGAATAGAATTTCAATGGAAATCAATGATGTTTAATAGAATGCAATAAATGATAACTACAGATAAAACAAGTAATTTAAAGAAACTCACCTGGAGACAAAATCGAAGCAATAAAACAGTTGTCCAAAAGGCAAAAGGAAAGAAGTTAATTCTGATAGAGAAACAGTTGTCGCAATGGTCCATTCGAATCAAAACAAAAGAATGAAACAAAACTCGGAATCCATGAAGACATTTATTTTCCCTAGGTCTATGTAATGATCTCAGGAGCTCGCAGCTCGATGTATATATGCTCCGTACGAGTGGAGCGTTCAGCACCTAAATGAAAGACAATTGCCGTCAATGCAAGGCAGAACCCGAACGGCCAAAACGTTCTCCACTTCAAAGCTAATCTTTAATACTGTGTGTTCTCTCTCTCGGTAAATACAGCGCCTTTACAGTATGTATCACAGTGGCGGATTAAGAATCTTTGCAGGGGGATGAGGGCGAGGTACATTAATTCTAAAAAATCTCTTACAAGTGAAAGGGCGTCTATCAGAATTCCTCTTAGGGGTCATGTTTACTATAATAAATGTAACCAAAAGAAGAAGTATTAGAAGAAGAAGAAGAAGAACAAGAAGGAAGGGGATTTTTTGTTCTTCTTCTTATCATCTTCAGGAACCTTTCGGTTAGGGACATAATTAGGGACATAATTCGGGGGATTATTCTCTCTCTCTCCCCAAAATATCAAAAATGTGTTTTGCTCTTCCCCTGGATTAAAGACAGTGAGATCATCAAGTATTAGAGAAAGCCCTGTATAACGAGACTTGATTATGGAAAAAGAACTGATTCACATTTAATCGTTAACAGCCAATATAATTACAAATGAACTTCCTCAGTAATTTGAGCACGTGAGAAACCGCGCGATATTAACGAGGCAACGAGATGAAAGCGCAAATAGTGAGATTCTTTTAAACTGATTATGACCATAATGATACAATGCCCTCAATCAAGGTTACTATCCGATGAGAGAGTACCTCTCTATCTAGGCACCACCCAGGTCAGTACTTATGCGTTACCATGGTAACGTATTACAATGACCCTTGTGGTCAAAATGAGAGGTTTGCGGTACGTGACAAGTTCGACTCGTCAACCATTCTATCAACATAGACTACAGTGTGTGAATGCAGGGGGAGAGAGACGACTACGATCCTTTAAAAACATAACGATAATTATTATTACTCAAACAAAAACGAAACAACAACAAAAACATAAACAGCAAGAAAAACATTAAACACAACAACAATACGAGTTTCTAAATTTTGCCTGCTGGGGGAGGACTGCGGAGGTACGACAAGACATTTGTATGTTATAGCATTTTAATTTGTGAATGTCGGGAATGTGGAAGGGGTGCTTGTGCCCCAACGAACACTGGTTCTATCACTGGTAAAGTAAAATAAATGTAACACTAAACATTCATGATTTAGTTCAAGTTAAAGCTTTTTGTAAACCTTCCACATCCATATTCCCTCCCTCGAGCATGTTGAGTGGCAGTCATGTTGAAGGCTTGTTATTCGAGTTTTATCATGTGAATTCATCTAGGATTCGGGAAATCTCGGCAAGCTTCGAATTTCAGAAAGTCATTCTTGCGCGCAGCTAGAGACGTGTGAGCCCGGGCGTGTGAGTCAGGCAGGGATCTGATGGAATATAGAGATTGGACGTCATTCACCGATTCGTGATTGAGCGATGACATCAGGGTCAACGAACTTTTCTCTGTCTATCAACTCACTCGGTTTGATTTGTTTGCTTCTTACACTAGCACTGCTGTAACAGTTATGATCTGTAAATACATTGGAATATGAACTGACACATAACAAGTTATTATATTAAAAACCAGTAATAGTTTCTCTTCACGATTTTTCATATCAAGTATTTCTATCTGCTTCTCAATGATGATTATTTCGTGTGTGTTAAAATAATTACAAAACAAAGTAGGACCGCTGCTATCAAGAATCAAGATATGGGCAAGATCTAGATACCCACCAGTATATTTAGTTGCCCTTGCACACAATAGGTCAAGTGATTGCATAAAGCTAATTGAATATTTCTTCAAGAGGCTGTTCATTTCACCGGTGTCAAATGTCTCTTAAAAATTGCAGTCTATGAGAATATTGCAATTTTGAAAGAGAAAGAACAAAAAAGTGAATCTATAGCTAAAAATGCATTATTTGGTGGGGATGTTAGTTGTTTGATTTTGCTTCTATGGGGGGGGGGGGATTTCGAAATTGTTGCCCATAAAGTAGAAGACCAAATCATTGAGATATGAGAGAGAGAGAGAGAGTTCGTAACAGGAAAACATGAGGGAAAGTGTCTACCATTGATTATGAAATGCATCACATGTACATTTTTGTTATCATAATTTGTCCTAAATTTGGTAATTTCCGTTGAATCTCTATAGTGCATTGATATCACATAGTTCGCGGGCGACAGGCATAACAACAAAGAAGACATCTTGCATCTCGAGAAGGCTGCGTGGAGAAAAAGGAAGACTAATTTCCGTCAAATAGAATCAGCATCAGCTCGGGGCGATTGAACCATTCCCGCCAGAAAATGTTCGATTATGTCGAAGCAAATTGAGGTGAAAATGGGTCCTTGCTTAGACGATGTTTAGATGACATTTTACGGCTTGCCTTAAAGCGCCCACAGGCAAAAATCTGGAACAGAAAGTGACGTTGAAAATGGGAAAATAGCATGGCGTTGCGCTATATTAGTTTATTATAATTTGCGCTTGGCAAGGATGGGAGGCATAGAAGCATAAACTAAATCTTAACCGTCTTGTTAACATCAGCTAAACACGATATAAACATCATAAACCATTTCTGCATTTGGTACTGGGAGAGTTAAAAACAGCTATTGATCTGTTTTCATCCTACCTGCCAAACAGGGAGATCTATTTCACAAGGAGAGACAAAATAAAACAGATGGATAAACTGGAACAAAGCAGAGGATGGGGGGGACTTTATACATAATTGATTTATGAATAAAATAACAGCTCTAAACTCTGACCAGGTTTTTAGACGTTCAGAGAGGAAGAGAAACAAAATAAGGAGGGAGGAGAAAAGAGAGATAGAAGAGAAAGAGAAATAGAGAGAAAGGAAGAGAAAGAGAAATAGAGAGAAAAGAAGAGAGAAAGAGAGAGAGAACATGAAGGTACAGAAAATTAGGAAATACGAAAAGCAACTCCTTTTCCTCTTAAATATTTCCCCAAGATATCCTCCTATTTTTGAAAACCTCTGGGGTCCTACTATCAATCTATGTTTTCACATCGTCATGTCCCGCGCATGCGTGTACATTTTGTTTTTGTGTCACACAAAACAAGCGAATCAATTTTGATGTTTTCATTTCTGTCCATTTCTCAATTATATAAAACGAGTATGCCCGAGGGCTTTAAAAGCGAAGGTCTCGCGGGTAGAAAACCATTTCCTATTATAGGCAACCTCAAGGTTCTTGTGAACAATATTGAATCAGACATGACCCAAATACACCAATGTTTGTTTCCGTATTTTACTGACCTGCTGCTCCGTCCAAATCAGAACAAAACAGTTTTTGGTTCCTGGCGTTAAGGATCTCTTGGGCTTCTCTTCATCAGTCATACAAGCAAATCATCAACTATCCAACCTCTCGCATGATCTCAACATAAATACGTACCTTCTAAGTTATTTGTAATATAAATCTACCAATTATCATGAAAAATCCAACGGAATAAAGCTAGGAATAGACAAACTAATTTTGTAACTCCGCAGGGAAATGTCACATGTACAAGCTTTGAAATCGAATAGAGGGAAGAGCAATAGGCTTAAAGTTAGAATAGATAAAATATGGGGCATTGGGCATCATTTCTGAGTGCAGTGCATGTAATCTTCATGGCAAGATTTGGTAATTTACGTTTCATTGTTATCATTCCAGAAACTCGCAGTATAAACCGATTCTTATGTATTACCAAAGAGATCTCTTTGGTATTACATAATCTACCCTTTCCCTGTCGTTTCCTGTCAGTATTTTCCACGACCAGGACTCAACTTTACTTTTAAGATTTTTAAAAACCATTGATAAGGATAATCACCACGAGGTATACATTTCCTTCAATTAAAACGCTTTGTTTCGAGTACCACAAACTCTAATTACCTCTCACTCTATTCGCTGAAACCGTAACAACTGATTGTATATTTGTCAATCAGGATATTTACTTTGTTGTTATCATTCAGACATCAAGAGGAGTTCAACTGTCACTGACCGGTTATTTCTGTCCTTGAGGTGCTCTATCTAACAATAATCGGGATACGTGCACAATCAAAGCACATTGCCTCCATTATAATTTGTCAGCAACTATATATAAAATAAATTAGCTTTTTGCCAGCTCCTCTAATGGTCCCCTTTTCCTAAATCAATTGTTTTTATTTGATGTTGATTAGGATATTCGCTTCAACGGATAATGGTTTATTTCCCAATTTTCTTGTATCCAAATGTCGATAAACAATCAAAACCCAACCTATCAGTTTTTATTCATGATAGTCAATCAGCATTTCAAGCTTTTGGTTTACTTCATGCAGGCTCCCTCCACAGTACAGTATTAATTTTCATCCTTTTCCTCTGTCCACTCTGATTGTATCATCCTCTGAATATAATGAATAATACGGAACGTGTATCCCACAGATGTAATTAAAGATGCTGAATTCATGTTTCAAAATTATTATTATTATGTCTATAGATGTCGAACAGATTTATATCAGTTGAGAAAAGCTGCATTTTGTTTTATTAAAGCCCCACTGCACTACGTATAGCTACTTACGCCCTCTATATAGCAAACAATGCCGAATCGGTGACCGTTGGTCCCCACGGTCCCCTTTTTCTTATGTTAATTGAGAGCTGATTTGATGAGATAACCACCTGTCAGTGACTATGCAGGGAGGTCTAATCCCTCCTGGCCAAACTAGTGCAGATAGGCTTTAAATACTGATAGAAAGGAATACATTATTTTATTGCAGGTATCAATTTGAATCTACTCACATCTGTTTGTCTGAGAAAGTACGTCAGAAGGAAAGCAGACGATTTTAGTACTTATTGGAGACATGGTTTGTCTAACGACCTGGGGAGTGTTTCACAAAGACTAAGATCGACGTTAAGTTGGACTTAACTATGGCAGGCCATTCATGCCACTGGTTGCTCTCACTCAATTATGATCGTTAGATAATATTTTTTCCTTCAATAATGAATTATCCAAAAAGGTAAAATCTGTAGATTTGTGACCACGATTTGTACGTCCCGTGAGAAACCAATGCCAGGAATAGTGAGATGAACTAGTGGCATGAACGGCCTGCCATAGTGACGTCCAACTTAAAGTCGATCTTAGTCTTTGTGAAACACTCCCCTGGAGTAGAAGAAGAAAAAGAAAAAGATAACAGATAATCGTTATGACATTCAATCTCATATTAATCATTTTGTTAAGAATACCCAGACATTTTCATGAATGTGAACGAGCTATTAAGTTTGCAGACTAAATTTTTTTTCTCCAATTCAATCTTTAAATTGAGTTTCCAATCAAATCATTAAATTCAATGAAAAAAACACGAGGTAGAATCTTTTGGAAATTGGTGACATGACGTTACTTTGAAGAGTCGAATTACAGCGCACAATATTAATTGGAAGTGATAATCTAGATGGAAGGTGATTCAGCATGATTTATCATGTGACAAAAGAGGATTATGTTCAAGTTAACAAGAGAAATGTCTCATGTAGAATGCAAGGAATAAAAGGTATCGCTTCTTATAAGGAATCACAGATATTGTGCACATAATAGAGAACATTGTCCCATGTGTTTTGATAAGGACCCTAGATCTCTGCTTTCTCTATGATAATTCTAACCCTGATGGGGATTTAAAAAAAGAAGAAAAGCTTTGGTGAGCATCGTGAGCAGTGCTATAGGGGATGATCAACTATATATTAGCTTTGGAGCTTAGATCTATACAATGATGAAGGTTCGTAGTATGTCAACATCGGAGATAATCGTGTTACAAATCCTAGAATTAATTTGCAGCTAGCTTCATGTTAAGATGTAGAAAAAAGGGTAATGTACTCATTACGAACGTCGGATTTAGTGAGAAAAAAATCGAAGGATATGATCACAGAATAAAGAACATTGCAAAAGATTGTTGGGCGTTTGCCATCCAACTATATTTTCTTCTCATGTCATTTTGCATGCTCAGTTTATTTGGGCATCATCTCTTTCTTTCTCCTATCTTAATTTTTAGCTAACGTTTCCTCTCCCTTTTCCATTTTCTCCCTTCTCTTCTCGTTTTTCTCTTTTCTCTCGTCTGCCTACCCCTCATGCTACACTTTCTCCTCATTTGCCTCTCTACCCACTGTCGTTCCCTTTCTTTCTTTCTTTCTCTATATGACTGATTTCACTATACTGAGAAATTGTGGGATTATGCATGGATGGGTATACAGATCCAGGATCAGACACCCCAAGGCTAAAGGGGAAAGAACAATCACAATTGGAAGCCATTTGATAACAAACTGTTCTTATTTTCTTTTCTTTTTAATTACAATGACTGAGACAGGATATTCAAACTTCATTTACTCACTGTTTACCTGCTTCATGTTTGAATAAGAGCATAAATTATAGCTTTTTGTAAAAAAAAATAAAAATAAAAATAACTTTCTTAGTAAGAGAGAAAGAGAGAGATAGAGAGATTCTGACAAGAACTGAATTTGTTCGTTTCCATATTTCTTTTTGTTCCTCTTCCACCTATGTCAAACTGAAATCTGCTGGAAGAATTTACCGGAGGTAAGTATTCGAACAGCTAGCTATTATGACTTCTGATAAACCTTTCTCACACGGCACACTATCATTGATATCGACTTGAACGCTCTCTTGGGATAGTCTACCTCAATCTGAATACCCGAAATCAAATCGGAAATTGCGTTCGAAAATAGTCTCGGCACTGACAGATTCCTTGCACAGAGTTTCGATATCCAAGCGGGATTAGAGCACTTTCATTGACATTTAACGTTTGATAACACACTTCCAGACGTCATTCGAGATCTATATTTTGGTCAAACGTTTTTTATGACATTTTGTCTCTATTTTATTGGAATTCTTTGTTGATCTTCTGATGTTCTTGTCTGTAACATGTTTTCAAAGATGTTAAGCTTACCACGTGACAATGAAGATGAACAGTGTCGACAACATGATATCTTGATTGCGGTGGTGAACTATATAATACAACAAAATGCCCCCCAGCTTTTTTTACTGTAATTTTATATCATTATATATACATGTAGTTCCGTTTAAAAACTTAAAATCAATTAATTGTATTAAATAATTTAATCTCTTTATTTGAATATTTAAATATTTTATGTTGATTTCATTTTGCCTTGCCTTCCCATAATGCAACTATGTCCGGATGTCAGAATTCCTTGTGAGTGCGTAGTAAAGATGTGTGCGCGATGTGTGCGCGATGTGAGGTGGGATATAGGGTTCATGGTGGTTCAGAGTGATGAGAGACTTGACATAATTCAAGGTAATGATCGTGAAATGATCTCCGTAATTGCACATTTTCGGCATAGCAGCTCTGATGGAGATGTTTTCCCAACCCCTCATGACCTTTGACCCTCTGATGTCTCATTAATGAGGTCATGCAGATAGATGTCACATGTTCATGTTATGATGTATAGTTGGATATTTTTTTTCACCGCGGTACATTTGCTTAGAAAATTTCCATTTCTTCGACCAAAGTGTTCTGAAGTATTTCTTCACAAATTCTGTTCGGACGCACTTTTTCTGCTATTGGCATATAATACTTGCTTTATTTCTTGCCATGACTTTACCATCAATAGGCCTATGCCTAATTTACCAAATTTATTTTATTCCAATCTTTGTTCGTTGTTGAAAATTAGCCGTGGCAATATCATTAAAACAGAGGGGAAATATTAAATATGATAGCAACTACCTTCGAAAAAGCAACCTATTCAATAGCTGTGTGCGTCACCTATTGAAATGTGCGAACATCACAATGTCGTATTAGGTAAACATGATTCCCATGGGATATACGATGGGTACTCAAATTGCCCTTCTTGATTTTTCGAAAACAGTTGCGATCGTGTTATTAGCACAATACAGTTATCCATACGACTAGGAAAGGGTGAGTGAGTGAGTGTGGGTGTGTGTGCGCTTTTAATTGGGGGGGGGGGGGTAGTGGTTTGTTTGGTTGGATTGGGTTATTTGTTGTATGTTATAACTGATTTCATTTGTGTTGTTTTCATCAATCATACAATCTATAAATTGAAAATGTATTGAATTATGTCAAGATGAAAACCAACTGTATTTCTAAGAACGATTTGTATTGTTTGGGAATCAATGAAAAAACTATGGGAAAAACAGTGTCTGTATGTGAAAGAGATAAATGAGCATTTTTTTTTTTTGGGGGGGGCGGGTTGCGTTTTGCTTATCTCATATCCATGAGAAAAAACAGAAAAAACGATAGTCCCACACCTAATACATGCGCACTTCACTCACGAGCTTAATTTTGAATTTTCTGGATTCACTCAAGAGAATTACTACCAAAGTGGTTTTGATTCCGGAAGACAGTTTGCCACTGACAATATAATTTTGTTCCATGACTCATCTTTTCAATGTGACACAATATATATCAAGGTCAAGGGAAATTGTCAAAAGCGTAATTCTGATGTCACGAGTTTCCTTTCAAAGATCAATTAGAAACATTCTGTATAGTCATGGTGGTGGTGGATGGGAGATACTTTAACCACATCACCATATTATATTGAAACTGCTTTAGCCTTTTTTATGATAAAAGTATTGGCATGATCAGTGACTTTGTAAGCTCTTAGTGAAAACACACGCAAAATGTCAAACAAATAAGCAGCAAGAAACAAACAAACATACAAACAAGAACTAACAAACAAACATACAAACAAGAACTAACAAACAAACATACAAACAAGAACTAGTGCAAGTTACTCAGAGTTCAATAAACCTTTCCTTGAATTAATGAAGTAGAGTAAGATTATATTACAACAGATCATGATTTTAATATTCATTAAGTCAGAATCAGAGGTGAGAAGCTCAATTATTATGGTTGGGAGCGAAATCTGTCACCCTCGCACTTCTTTATTCAGAGAAATCAATAACCAAATGTCTGACAATTACAATCTGCTAAACTGGAGATATTTAAAAAAGGAATGAAAATAATTATACCGATCTATATACGCATTAGCCACAGTCCGATAGAAACCAAATGTAATTGTCTTGACATGTTTTTCGCAAAAAATTGTGTACGTTAGGACACGATATTAGCACCTACATATTTATCTAGCGGCTTGGTTGAATGAGATTGTTTGGTATTAAAATAATATTTACGAACACAGTGATCATCATGCAGTGATTGTCATAGGGGCCACTGATCTCTCGATTAATAGGTAGTTAGTCACGTGATGATATGATAGAAACCAGACAGGTATTCTTAACAATAGCATACTAAACACGTCAGTAGCACCTTGAAAAGAATGATTTCAAGCATGAATTAATTCGAGGGTTTGTTGCCATTTGTCTGTGAATTATTGTTGGCTCTTTATAAATTGCTCAGAGGGAGAAATCAAGTTGATATTTGTGACACCTTTCCTTAACATGACTCGATTGCTTCGCACAGTGTTCCATAGTCTATTTCTCTCATCTACCTGATGCCGATAAGCATCGTACTAATGCTAAAGGATTTCATGCTCTAATAGAAACATAAATATACAATGCAATAGTCTCTTGACACTATCGGCTATGGGTATTTGAACGCATAATTGTTCATTTTCCATATCCGAATCGCAGAGGAAAGTGGAGGGGGCTAAAATGACTGTTAGCTCATTTGACGTAAAACGGCTTGTCACAAAAACGAGATAATAATGTTATAGTTAATTTCTTTTGTAATGTGAAATTCTGAGATACCCCTCTCTGGATGGACGATTAAGTGAGGACAAATTAGAAGACTATATTCTGTTCCCGGTAAAAAGGCGTTTAAGGTTAGCGGATTATTTTTTTTGGGGCGGAGGAGGCGTGCCCATAACATTTCCTTTATACGTCTAAACATCTGCCAGAACATTAAAAACTTCTCGTGAACTCTCGAGTAGAGAAAAAAAATCGGGATCATACATTGCTATTCCTCAATCTGGAGTTGATGAATACGGTTTGTGGGACATCGTGGGAAGTTTAAGTCGAAAAGTAAACAAGCCTCTTCGTTGCTTATGGGTCTATGAAATTTCATGAGCACGCCTTCTCTTTTCAAATGTCAACAAAAAACTAATCCGCCAAAATTATTGATTCATAAGTAATCGTAATCGGCAAATGTCTTGCTTGCGGTCTGTATGTAGTCTCCTTTCATACTGTGATATATTGATTGCACTCAACATGACGACCAAATATTCTTGCTTCCCTGCCAGAAAACTGGAAAATATGTTAAACGTTGGCAGAGTGGACGAGAAAAAAGAAAAACCTTCGGGACTGGGAAGCCAAACATATTCTCACGAAGTAAGAGGAAATGAAAATATAATTCTCAAAGAAAAGGAGGGCAATACAGCGCATATGGGCTATTTTAAAGAGTGTGGGGGAAATAATAATAACAAAAGAATACAGAGATAGAGGAGGGGGCAGCTGAGATTGAGAGAGAGAGAGAGAGAGAGAAAGAAAGAGAGAGAGAGAGAGAGAGAGAGAGAGAGAGGGGGTGGGAGGGGGAGGAGTGGGAGGGAGATGAAGTAATGAAGAGAACATTAATGCACATCGCGAGTGCTAAAACATTATTTTTAAATTTTTAATTTAAGTTTTCTTAAAAATTCTCAAGTTTCATTGAGCGAAGTCTATGCCCAGAGAGGCGTAATGTACAGTGTAAACATACTGGATGTTTGTAAATCTGATTAGATCATAGCGCTCAATATTACTTGATAGCATTCAATAGGGGGAGAATAACAAAAGACAAGTTTCTAAGTGATTTATTCCCAACTCACCATGATGAAATTCATTTGTTAGTGAATTTTTCTGCTAGACAGCTTGACGTCAATTAAGTGTGCATATCGTGAAGGAGCCATGATGTTCGACAATGGGTAGAACATAGATATGTTAATCTATTTCATGAGTTTTTTCTGGGGCTGTCATATTATCAAGCAAACTGCTTACAATGACAGTCCTTCTTCGGCAAATATTTTTATAATATTTTATAATGTTTGAGGAAATTTAGTATCTATGACAGTTTATCATTTCGTTTTTGAAAATAACAGTTTTGTATATACATATATTTGCTTATTTATGATTCATTGTCAGAAAAATACTTATTGTACTTCATATTATTATTGTTATCGAAAAACTGTGTACTTACATGAATGCAGAAGAAAATAAATAAAAATCAAATCAAATATTACGTATCTATTATTATCATGGGAATTGGGTGGTATGGAGGATATTTCATTCAAAATCTAATATTTTGAATTGTATTCTATGAAAGGCTGCGTTAATTTCAAAAACATTTTAGAAGGCTGAAGGAAGAAAGTAACTGATTTTACATTGGATTCTAAACATTACATCGGCTATCACAATTAATTTATATCAATAACGGTCTGAGAACGATCTTGACAGATTAATGTAAAAGTAATGACCGCCCAGTCTCTGGAAGGAAAATTACCCTTTGATATCTTATTTCATGTATTTTGAACGACTTCTGTATTGAAATACATAGCAAGTACGGTTCTAGGACACTTACTCCCTGGACAACCACCCCCGGATAACCACCCCTAGGATACCCACCCTCTAGGACAACTACCCCCTAGGGCAACCGCCCTCTAGGACGACTACCCCAAGGACAAATACCCCCGGACAACTACCCCCAGACAAATACCCCCTAGGACAACTACCCCGGACAAGTACCCCCAGACAACTACCCTCTACGACAACCATCCTCTAGGACAAGTACCCCCCGGACAACTATCCTAGGGGGTAGTTGTCTGGGGTATTTGCCCGGGGGTGGTTGTCCAGGGGGGAGGTGTCCGGATACGAGCAAGTACATGAGGAATGTTTTTTAAAGTGTCTGCTTATTATGAATATTTGAATGATCAGAATACAATATAAAAAGAACTGTGTCAGGTTACTCAGGTATATTGTGAACAAGGACAACATTAGAGGGGTAAGATGGAGAGAGAAAGAGAAAAAAAAATAGGGTTGGCGTTCAGCCATTACAAGGTATTTATGGATTGTTTTTCTTCTCTACGGACAATATACACCTCTTTACATGTTCACAAACAGTTATTGCACCCGATCATCAGAGCCTACGATACCTACAGCACTGTTCGCACTGCCGTAGAATGCAAGACCATAGTTTACCGACCAATAGTCTATATAGGTACCAAGTTCTGTAAACACAATAAAATACACGCACATCGTATGTCGCTGCATGGACCTGGGCCGGTATTCAATTCAATACTTAGAATAAACCATACGCCTGCTAATCAAGGTCTCTAAATAATTCGCTTAAGTCTGGTAGGAAGCCGTCTTAGATGTAGGGTATACATATACTTAGACAAAAGTTTGAACTCAATACCGACATTGGGTAAGCATTTTATCTAAGCCGAAAACTAAGTAATATACTTATATTTCAAACTTCAGTAGTGAATTGAATACCGTCCGGCCCAGGGCTTATAACTTGAGGGCATACACAGAGAAATTCATGCACACGTAACATGTTATGTGGAGGTGGATAAAATATGTCGTCATTTTCATTAATTAAAATATTCATGAAATTAAAGAAAAGGAGTAAGTGTTTGCGGGAGGTATACACTTTCCTATTTTGTACCGACCATATAAAGCTTGCACGCCTTGGATTAACGTAGGAATTTTGCATTAAAAGCGTGAAATTTCGAGAATGCTGAACTTGTACTTAGCATTCTTGCAGTCTTCTCTGTTTTTATTTGAGCTGTAAAAGTGTCCAAGTATTTTTAGTATTTTTAGTCAAATTATAATTACCATGTTAATAGTTTCTGATGTACAAATTGAAATTATTTTCATAGAAGGCTTCTTAAGAAATGATTTTTGTTTATTTTTTTTTAAACATGTAAATGCGTGGGTCCCTGATTGCCCCCTGTGTAGAACCGAAACGCGATGGCGTCCTTAAATACAACACAGAGTGAACGCATGTTCTTATCCATGTTCCTAAAGATACACACGGCCCTTGGCTATGTTTACATCACACAGTCTCATGTTTATCTTGCGTATCATCACATCACTCAAGGAGCTCTACCACCAAGTAGGTGTCAATCTTACATGAGATAGAGAGGGAGAGAGAGAGAGAGAGAGAGAGGGTAGAGGGGAAGGAAGAGAGGAGAGGGGGAGGAAGAGAGAAGTAAAGGGAGGATAGAGAGAGGTATTAAAAAAGAGAAACACGAGAGATAAATCAAGGAAAGAAAACAAAGAGGGAAAGGAAAAAGAGAAATACAAGAGAACAGAGCGACGAGAGAGAGACAGAGAGAGAGGAAAGTAATTTTGGGTAGGGGGGGGGCATTGTGCGGCAGGCGGTTGGGGTAGTGGTGAGAAAGAGAAAACCCCCTTTAGAATATCATTTGACTCCTGGAGCGGTATCTATTTTTTAAAGTATATGTTTTGGCATAGGGTGGGGGAAGGGGCTACGAATGACGAAGAAAACATCAAGACCCTGAGACTCATTCTAGAATCTAGAACAAACCCTTGAGCATCCTTGACGCGGAGGTAGCTCATGATCATGATCACCCATACGACATTCGAGGTTCATCTATGGAAGGTTATCGCACTCCACTTCCTCACCAATCCGTTGATCAGATCCTAAATTGGGCTCTAATCTTATCAGTACCATACATCACTTTCACAGATTCACCGCCGATCACGTGACTACTATATACCGAGCTAGCTGTCGGGGTAAGATAGGTGCTCACCGTCACGCATACACACGTTGAGCGCAGATGTGCGTGATGTGTGGGTAGGTGAGGGATGTGCGTGTTTGTGGGTATGTTAACACCAGTGTGTGTGGCGTTACATGCGAGTATGTGCCTGTGTCTGTAACAAATTGAGTGTGTAATCCGTAATGTTACATCCTTGGTATTTGATCGTGGTAAGATGTGAAAGTATTTCTTGGAGAGCAAGTTTAATCACAGCTAAATGTGTGTGTCTAATGCAAGGAATACAGTTTAGCATCTTGAAAGGCTGTACAAAGAAAAACCCTGATAGCAAAGAAGCCATCTATTCAGTGACATGACACGACGAAGACATGAAAGCAATATTAAACAAACAACGGGAAATAATCATTTGATAAAGATAGCCAACCTCCTTTGTACGTTATTCATTCTCCTAGTCTCTTAAAGCCCCACTGCACTACTTGTAGTTACTTGCTCCCTCTGTATAGAAAACAATGCCTAAGCGGTGCCCGTCGGTCCCCATGATCCTCTTTTTCTTATGTTAATTGAGAGCTGGGTTGATGAGATAACCACCTGCCAGTGACCACGCTACTCCTTCTAATCCCTCCTGGCCAAACTAGTGCAGAGGGGCTTTAAGGTAAATGTTTTATTAATCCTAATGCAATGATTTCGTAAAATTAGATTTTGATTAATTAACGAAATGTGACATGAGATATAGAAGCCTCTTGATCATTTCATTCCTAGTTTCTAAACAGTGCTAACGTAACAATGCATTCCAGATCAACTCTTTAACATTTTAGTAACTATGTATAAAGTCACATGAAGACACTTAAATAAATCCCAAACAAACAAATTGTTCGTTACTATTCATAGCGGAGTAAATACACGCAGAAAACCTGAAAATAAAAAAGAGGTAACTTTATCCTCCAAGGTTCTTAATATTTTGTTACCATTATGCTTTTCGCTAATATTTTATGAATTAGTTTTAAGGCTATAAAACCTGTTTAGTTCTATTACTAAAAGTTATAGGGAAAATCAGAAAAAAAAGAACAACAACGACATTGAATTGAATAAAGCATTTGTTTGGGCGGAATAGAAGTTGGGTATTTCTTTCCTTTCAATAGACGGCTGGACCTCTGAGATTAATCTAGATTAAAGGATTAGCAAAACATAAAAGATCAAATTACCTATGACTAAGTTAATGTCTGATAAGTAACTCTAAACCATTCTTGATTTTGTTCTTATCATCTTTAATACGGTTACTAACCGTTTAATGTATAAAAGCTCCTTGACATGCTTTCCTATTTTTATTTTGGTAAAACCATTTTCATGGACCATTAACACAGGTCTGGCGACATTTTCACGGATTTCACGGATTATAAGATTAATAGTTGGGTGCCATGAGAAAAGGGTTCCACACATTACAAAGCACGTGATACAAATGACCAGGTGAATGTGTAGTTTGCCATTGTTCAAAGTGTCATGAAAGGAAGGGTGATTTCATATCGCTAGGCATGACGGCGGAAAAATGATTCCTAATTTACATCGATTCTATTACTTTCCGGTTAATATTATTTGACCGCGTCAATGAAGTATTTTGTATAAAGATAAAAGTTACATAAAGATTTACAGAGCGCACTGAAAATATTGGGTGATTTTGAAGAAATGTCAAACCTTAAGATCCATATTTCAAAAACTCATGTGATATGGATTAGGAAAAATAGAGCCTGCAAAAAACAGCTACTGTCAGAGCACAAACTAAATTGGGTATCAGAAGGTTACTCGAGATACTAAGGAATAGATTTTTCGGTTAACTTAATAGAGATGGTAAATCATAATTATACTGAACAAAAAAGATATACAAGACGCCAAATTATTTCATGGTCTAAACGAACCTTAACTGCCCTCGGAAGAATAACTGTAGTCAAATCTGGTACCAAAATTGAACTATTTATTGCTTTTACTTCCAGAACCGAATTCGCAAATTATGAAAGACATAAATCGTTCTTTTTATGCATTTATATGGGGTAACAAACCTAATAAAATCAGTAGAGAACAAACGTGTCAACTATATAATAAAGGTGGGGTTAAAGTGATTGATATTTACATTCATGCTAAATCCCTGAAGATAACATGGATTAGAAGATTTTAACTGATTCTCAGAGAGAAGGTTTCACTTTTCACATGTTCAATTCATTCTTGCCCTAAAACTTATTTTTTCACCTGTATATGGGCTCATATTATTTTAGAAAATGGACAGACTTGACTCCAAATCCATTTTACAAAGAGGCATTTTCGCTTGGTCAGACTTGGTTGAACTTCTTATTGACGAAATTGCATGTCAACCTCTCTGGAATAACCCCCAAATTAAAAAGAATGACAAAGTGGTATGTTTTGGGCCTTGGAATTTACGAGGAATACGTTTTGTGAACGACATCCTAAAAATAGATGATTTCTTTTCTTTCATATTTTGAGTTTCAACGAAGGTTTGACATGCAAACAAACTTCCTCCAGTACCATGGTCTTTGTAATGCAATTCGGTCAGGTTTTAAAATTAGTACACATTTAGTTCCTAAGGCCTTAGAACCTATCATTCCCGAAGCCGTGCACCTTGTGGTGAAAACAAAGGTTGGTTGTTCACATATTTATCAGTCTTTTCAACAAAAAAACAAAGCAAAAGAATGTAAAGCTCTTACAAAGTGGAAAGTTTTTTAGATTTTCAAGATGTACTTTGGGGTTCGTACTGTCTAATTCCATTTCAGTCAACAATAGATATCAACACGAGGTGGTTTCAAATCAAGATTTTAAATAGAATATTATATATGAAGGATACTTTGTTCAGATTTGGTGTAGTGGCCGATAAGAAGTGTACTTTTTGTAATAGCAATGATGAAACTATCATACACGTTTTTTGCTTTTGTAACTTTTCTAATGAAGTATGGTCCAAATTTGAGTTCTGGATATTTCGTAATACGGGGGAAAGGATCATACTTACAAATCAAAATAAATTGTTTGGATTTTGCGGTAGCAATAATAATGCACTAAACTGTGTTCTGATGGTTGTAAGACAAGAAATATTTTCAGCCAAATTACGAAATCAACTATCTTCATTTGATATATTTATCAGCTGTAAAACGTTATTATGAAATGGAAATATATATATATATATATATATATATATATATATATATATATATATACCAAACAAATCTCAGAGAGAGTAAATTGAAAAAGAAATGGTTTCACTTTAGAAAATATTTTGAGAGTGTTGGAAATGTGCCAACACGAACATGATCATGTATTTTATGTTTGGTATTTTTGTTTATATTCAAAATACTAATTTTGTCATAAATGTAGGGTTTTTTCTGCCACAAAGTTTTCTGCCGTGATGATTATTATCTGTGTTAAGCCATTATGTATGGAAATTATTTCTTTAATTATTCGTATATAATGTATGGATATAGTTTATATGATGGAACTTGTTTTGAAAATAAAGAACCCTGTTGAAGGGAAAAGAAGAAGAAGAAAAAAAAAGGAAAAAAGAAAAAGATTAGTATTTGTCTTATGATTTATGGAAGAAATTGTCTTGCCTTGAAACAATTTAATGATAAATAAATAATTTCAGCTTTTTAATCATCAAAATTATAGGGAAAAATCTAATAAATGATTGCTGGAACTTGCAGGATTATAAGATAACATTAATTTTGTGAAGTTAAGCGTTCTAGTTTCATCAGGGTGGTCAATTCTTCGCAAGAGTCTCCTTACTATATTATCATCGGTGTGTAAGATATATGTTCGGTAAACCTCATGAACTTTCAGAAATGCGGAGACGACAAATTTACTTACTTAAGAGGAATAACAGAATAACAGGGATCGCAGGTCGTGAAAGGGGTCTGTTTTTTCGTTTTAATTTGATAAGAAGATTCACAAATCATCCTAGTTTTTAGAGCGATGAAAACTCTTTGATGTAATGTTCCGTGAAAAAAGACGTTTCGGTTTGTTGGATCATGGACCTTAGTAGGTCCATGGTTGGATGGTCTGGAAAGATAAGATTCGAGGTTAGGCTCCTAACCGTGAACGAAGATTAGAGTGTGAGAGAGGGGGTAATTTGCATCAATGGTCTGTATAAGTGAACGAAGATTAGAGCGTGAGAGAGGGGGTAATTTGCATCAATGGTCTGTATAATCCCACCAACTATCATCTGCTGACGGGTAGAAAGTTCCATTTTGAATTGGACCCCGTTCTCATTCACTTCGTTGGAGCGGTCTAACTAAGACCCGTTCCTCAGGAGCGGTTCTTAGGTGAGTGAGAACGGTCAAAGTGGTCCAGGAAGTGGACTTCTGGACCACTCCAGAAGACCACCTCAGGAGGTGGTCTTGAGGAACGGGTCTTATTAAGAGCGGTTTGGAGCGCTCTAACGTGCGAGTGTGAACGGAAGCGTACTTTGAACGGAAGTGGTCTAGTGACGTTGCGTGCGAAACATGTAGTACGGTACATACGCTTAGTATTCCGCGCGCGAAAAAATTTACCCGCTGACCTGAGCTGCCATAGCAACAAGACCACTTTGACTCGTGGAGCGGTTTGAGCCATAAAAATCTGCTCGGAGTGTGAACCCTCGCAAACCGTTCCTCAAGACCCGTTCCTCTGGAGCGGTCTAACTAAGACCACTTTCAAATTGAGTGAGAACGGGGTCTTAGACCCCGTTCTCATTCACTTCGTTGGAGCGGTCTAACTAAGACCCGTTCCTCAGGAGCGGTTCTTAGGTGAGTGAGAACGGTCAAAGTGGTCCAGGAAGTGGACTTCTGGACCGCTCCAGAAGACCACCTCGGGAGGTGGTCTTGAGGAACGGGTCTTATTAAGAGCGGTTTGGAGCGCTCTAACGTGCGAGTGTGAACGGAAGCGTACTTTGAACGGAAGTGGTCTAGTGACGTTGCGTGCGAAACATGTAGTACGGTACATACGCTTAGTATTCCGCGCGCCAAAAAATTTACCCGCTGACCTGAGCTGCCATAGCAACAAGACCACTTTGACTCGTGGAGCGGTTTGAGCCATAAAAAACTGCTCGGAGTGTGAACCCTCGCAAACTGTTCCTCAAGACCCGTTCCTCTGGAGCGGTCTAACTAAGACCACTTTCAAAGTGAGTGAGAACTGGACAGGATAAATTCATGTGTTTATGAAACAAACACAATATTTCCTAAACTATTCGCGACCATACGTTGCTTTTCCTAGATTTGGAGTTGATAAAATATGGTTTGTAGGGCATTGTGGAGAGTTTAAGTCGAAAAGTAAACAAGACTCGTCATTGCTTGTGCGTGTGTGAAATTTCATGAGCACGCCCTTTTCAAAAAAAAAAAAAAACGAATCCGCCAAAATTATTGATTCATAAGTAATCGTAATCGGCAAATGTCTTGCTTGCGTTCAATATGTAGTCTCCTTTCATACTGTGATATATTGATTGCACTCAGCATGACGACACTATTCTCGTTACCCTGCCAGAAAACTGGAAAATATGCTAAAGGTTGATAAGGTGGACGAGAAGAAAAAAACCCTTCGGGATTGGAAAACAAAACAAACGTGAAAACCTGTACGAAGTAGGAGAAAAGGAAATATCATTCTAAAAAAGAGGAGGAGAATACAGCGTATATGATATAACAATTGATATGTCAATCGTATTTTTTATTCTAAAAAACATTAAAAAACGTACATATTTCTATATATCTACAAGAACTCAGAGAGTCCTAAACACACTAAAATCAAGAATTTTACGCACGCTCAACCGTTAAATTATAAACAGTATAAATAAATTCCCTGCTGTGCCTGTGTCACCCTTTGATATCAATCTACTATAAGAACAATGGAATTTCAAAAGGGTGCGTCCTCTTTTAAAGACAAATTATTATCGCTGGATTAAACTTTGGATTTAACATGCGAGTAGGTGCGGCAACAAATAAGAATCCGCAATGTAAAATTAATAGAAATAAAAAAGAAAGAGAAAAAATGAGAGTCAAATCTTAAAATGCAAATTAAAAAAAAGAAGGCGAAATCAGACAAGGAAGCGAACAAGTGAAGATATTGATTAAAAGAGGGTTTAAATTTGAAGTATTAATGAAGAGGAGGAGCAAGAAAAGACAAGGAATGTGACTACACTCTAAATTGTACAACGGTTGACCCATGTGTATGTGCTTGTATTCAAACGATTCAACCACTTGTTTCTGAAAATAGTGCTTGTGAACTGTTAGCAGCAGCGTGTCTACAAACGCTGACTACGGATAAACCATTCAATATCTTACAGTAACAGACAAAACTGTCTGCTAATAAGCGGATAAACTGATTGTTTTAACAATAAGTGCTAATTTACCTGCGTTTTAAGTGTTTGAATACTAACACCTTAACATGGATGTGTTAGTGCATGTGTTTGGATTTTTGAGACAAAAACATGTTCGTAAACAAACGCTAACAAATTTACAGTGTATGATTGTACATGGGATATTAAATATAGTAATATGTTTATTCAAAATTCAAATATCCATTCATATGCCACTCGTCAAAAAGACCATTTTCATCAACCCAAAGTAAGACTTACTTTATCACTTAATTCATTAAATGTTGCTGGCGTGAAGAAATGGAACCAATTACCAACTGGTATAAAATTAAGTTCAACTTTATCCTGTTTTAAAAAGCTTTGTCGAAAATTCCTATTTGAAAGTTTGTAACAATACAGTATTCGTGTAGGTATGTGTATATGGGTGTGCGTGTGTGTGTGTGTGGTAAATTAATTTTATTTAACTTAATTTGTTTTTTGTAGGGGCCCTATTTATAAGCAATTTGCTTCTTTGTGGTCCTGACCATATATGTTTTATGTATTTTACTTTCTATTGTATGTTCTGCTTTTATATGCATATATGGTTAATAAATTCAATTCAATTCAATTCAGTTATTTAGAAAGTGTAAATCATTGATCTAGGGCGAAGCTAACAAAGTCAGTGTTCTTAATAAGATCAGCCAGGAGATTGAAAGGGTGGAGACAAAGGATTAAGAAGATTCAGTTTTGTAAGGTAGGGGGTTGGAATGGTTAAAATAGAATAAATCCTCTCAGATCGATAGACTATGGCCCATTAAACATCGACTCGTGACTAGAATTATACCCCTTTAACATCGCCAAAACGACACGATGTCGACAGATAATCGACAGATTCTTTGCTATTTGGGGTATGTCGGTTGTTAGTCTTATCGGTTCGACTGGGGTATGATACAAATGAAATAATGAACACATTAAGCGAAAGACCAGGAACAGTTTACGTCGTTGATTTTACAATGTATTTCAACGTAAAAAAAGAAGAGTCAGGTTAACATTATATTATGATTTTTTTTAAAATTGATTCTGCGATTCCATAATTCGTGGTGAAATAAGGGACAATCCCAACTTTCAAATCCAAAGTGACAAATGTCTTTAAATGAAATGGCGCAAGGGAAATGATAACGGTTCAATGCTTATTATTTAGTATGTCCCACATGCACTAACATGACTTTAGAGAATTATACAAAAATATACATATATATATATATAATTAAGATTTAGAACAAGCATCTAGGACTTTTCTCCATTACGCCAACAATAAATTAAAAAAGAAGAAATATGCTAGAAATGTGTGATAGCAAATCTGAAATGCATGGATGTCCTATAGGGTATTTGATAAGGGTACGTTTATCTCGGTCAACATCTACTGGTTTGCGCGATAGAAAGAAAAAGAAAGGAAAAAAAGAAGAAGAGATGAATGTGATTTAAGACAAAATGAAATGTAAACCAAACAAGAAGCGATTGATGGCATATTGACACCAGGGGCGGATCCAGCCGGCGGCAAGGGAGGGGCCTAAAAAGGGGCCCACTTCGTGCGGAAATTTGAAAATCGTGGAGGTCGATTTTTCGCTCAGTGGGGGTAGTGAGCACAATTTTTTTGGCACCCGAAAATTTTTTTTTCCTACGGGAAGGGTGATTTTGTTCCACCGCCACCCCCCCTTGGACGCCAGGGGAGGGGGCCCATCTTCTTTTTTTTCAAAAAAGGGTGTTTTTACCTGTTTTTTGCTAGGGGAGGGGGCCCGGCCCCCCTGGATCCGCCACTGATTGACACCATGGCTCACATATCATGACTTCACTGACATCTCCATAATCATGATCATTACTTTTGAGTTGCAGAGAAAAGAAACTTTCATCGTGTATCAGTTAAGCCAAACTATCAATACATATTGATTTCTAAAGAAAAGGCCAGATGAGGATGTTACCCCTTTTTAACTCTTAATGTGAGGATTAAATATTGGATAAGTTCATAACTGGTTCATTTAACATCGATCAGGAGACAGAAAAGAAAACCTCGGAATTAATAGACCTTATACAAAGAAAAATAGCTACGTGGGGAGAAAACAAATACAATAACACAAACACAAAAAGCACAGAAAGTGAGAAAAAGATTGAGAGGGAGGGAGGAGAGAGAGAGAGAGAGAGAGAGAGAGAGAGAGTCGGAGAGAGAGAGAGAGAGAGAGAGAGAGAGAGAGAGAGAGAGAGATGGAGAGAGAGAAGGGGGTAAGCTACAAGAAACGACGGGACAGGGCAGAAAATGCATTTAACAAGAAGAATGTAAGACGGAAAAAAGGCAAAATAGAAAAGATAAAAATGAAGATGAAAAAAGAGAATGAGGAAGGCCAGAAATGAGAAGCCAAACGAGAAGATTTCTAACTTTGTATCCATATGCATCCTTATTCTTTTCGTCGCTTCTAATAGTTGCTTCAATTCTTATCATATTCATCTCATTTCATATGAATTTTATAGAACAGTCGTCATCGTTTATACTCATGAGACAAAAAGGCATCTTGGTCGCGATTCTATCTCCAATAATTTATAGCCTAACAGGTGCGTTAAAAAATAACTTTAAGATAGCCAATCATTAATTTAACAGATCACCAGATAGTGATGTGAATGTGTATCATCACGAAAGTCTGGACAAAATCTAAACATTAACTCCTTGTTTTAATACGAAAAAAAATATTTAAAAAAAGTTATCCCTTTGTAAATGCGCTTTTAAAGCAAATGATTGTAATCATTTTTTTGTAATTCAGATCGACAAATGGAATTGAAACTTTCCCTTCATCATGATTTCTCTGAGATTAGGACTGGAGTGATGAAATATCCCCAGACAATATGGTATATTAAAATGCAACCCAATCTCTATTGCTCATTTTGACGCTTCTTTCGAATTTGATAGAGAACTTGTCGATGAAGAAGATGATTTTTTTTTTCACTCACCGTGAGATAAGATGAGTGGAGCGACCAATTCTTACTCATTAGTCTCGCCGGCACCGTAGCGTTGGGGGTGATTTAGCTTCCCGCTCTCAATATCCAATGATAGAACGACCGATTCATAAGCATCAATAAAACACCCATGAAACTCCACTTTCCTTTCTGATTGCTATCCACCAATAAACATTCAAAAATGTACAGTGACCTCAGGGAGCTTGAAGAACCCACTGGTTCATATGTGATTGTTTCATAGCTGTCACAAGAGATGTTCTGATCAGTCAGTCATTGATTCGCTATCTCTTCACGTTTCACTGTTTCTCCCACAATCTTCAATAATATTTGAGAAGAAAGGCGCGACATTACCTGCTGTGAGATCCACAGCAATTAATCGCAATCAAGATCGTACCACTGTGATTACTGGACCCTGAAAATATAACCCTTTCTGGATATAGAGGTTGCCGTGATTATATCGTAGTTTTTGGCCAGTATTCAATAACAAAAAATCTTTGAAAAGTACAAATTCAACTTTTCTTCGTTTTACGTGTTCTAAACATTCTACAAGAAAAGCAAACATACGAACACAAATATTAATCACGGTGGATTTTGGAATCAAAGAAAAAATTTAATCTTAAAAATATCTGGATAATTATGCCCCTAAATACTTTGAGTTTGATATTCTGGGAAAGCACTCATTTTCTATTATTAACTATTATACATAACTATCGACATTAACGAAATAGTGCACGCTGATTGGCCTAATGGTTATGAAAATAGTGGTTTAATGACCAATAGGCATGAATCAATTCTTATGAAAGAGCTTATAACCAATGAACGATACCACTCTACCCCCTGTCCACACACAACATTTTCCGTGATTAGGCGTGATTAGTTATATCGTTTCGCGATAGTTATATGATGAAATTGTGTGTGTGGACGCTTACTAACGATACGTCGTATAACGAAACGTCGTATAACGAAACGCAGGTTTGGGCATCGTTTCGAACTAGAACTCAATAACTAATCACGCCTAATCACGCTTAATCACGGAAATTTTGTGTGTGGATGGAACTAGTCTAACTGGGCGGGGCTTAACGTCGGATCGAGCGCGAAAGGAGACCTGACCTCTCATTTCCGCTTCCATTTCATGACCGCAGTAGCAAACTGCGCACCTATACGACATTTCGCTGTAGAGTTTTGGGATTAGGGCCTACTTTCTTGTGTGTGTGGACACCCTGGAATTTATACGATGATTCTTTATACGACGTTTCTTGTGTGTGGACACCCTGGAATTTATACGATGATTCTTTATACGACGTATCGTTATAGAGTTTCGGGATAAATTGTTTTGTGTGTGGACACGCTGCTAGTCACATGACCTTCAATTAACCAATGGGAAGAAGAGTTATGAGTAATACGTGATCGCCAGGAGGTAATGTATATTTGTTCATTACCCTTCCAAGTCTATAAAGATGCACATATGTAATTGAGATTTGAATTCCCTTGAAATTCTACACCTCGGGAAAGTAAGTATGGATTGTTGAAATCGTCTTCAAAAGCAATTTTCTGATGTCATCTGAAGAACTATTAAGCGATTCAACTTCCATTAACCGACCTTCTTTACATAATAATGGAACCTTCAAAGAGATTATAATAAGTTACCATTCAAAACTAAAATTGAGCTATTCATCAGCGGTGTGCTTTTCTAGATGACACATTATATTGAAAAGCAACATTTTACATGTAAACAGATTGAACCATTTCTTTTGCGAATACTTCTCTTCGTCCCAGAGGCCTCTTTGTATGTACAAATGGCAAATAACTCTTCACAACCTGCTGGACAATCACGGAATCAATTCTAGATTTTGTTCAAGACTATTCAGGAATCCTGTGTATATTTGTCAAACAGTCAACATTGTTCTTCTTTAACATTAACAAATCGCAGTGAATATAGATGTAAACGTATTAAGCGTCTCATCCGTCTCAAGGGGTTTCACATTGTCGCCTAATGGACTCTCTGCACATTACTCTTTTCACGCACACAGGGGCTATAAGGGATTTGAGAAAGGTATCGGGGCATTAATAACTATCACTTTCTGGATCATTGAATCTTGTCTATACGAAGATGGGGCTTACATCAGTATTGATCAATATCAGGAGAAAAAGAATGTATTGCTTTAAGAAAAGAAATATCTAGGCCTCCCAATAGTGAGGAGAGTATAATGAAAGAAAACGAGATATTCTTGAAGTTTCATGCATGTGTTCGAGAGTGAGAGAGGGAGAGAGGGCAGAAAGAGATAGATAGAGAGAGAGAGAGAAAGAAAGATATATATATATATATATATATATATATATAGAGAGAGAGAGAGAGAGAGAGAGGGGGGGGACATGAATAATGGAGGAAAATATGCATGTAGGAGAGGAGATGAGAGAGATAGAGAGAGATAGAGAGAAAGAGAGTAGGCCATTGGGATATAATTGAGAAAAACATACATTCGAGTTGTTTGGATGTTTTATGAGCTAATGTAACGGAAACATAATCATGATAATTTGAATAACGTAGTATGAATGACAATGTAAGCAATTGGAGACTGCCATTTTACAGAGCAGATTCGTGAAGTACAATGCGTCATTTTGTGCTATATATAGCTACAACAACAACCAACACACGGAGGACGAAGCTTGTGCGATTATTAAGTGAAAAGTGTTTTATCATAAGTGATCTCAAGAGGCTCTAGTTTACCATACGCTCACACCATATCGTTTATTTGTAATTGCGATGAGTCATGTCAGGAATATGTCATCTTTCATGTTACTATTTCTGTGGGTGGACCATGAAGATGAAAAGGCAAGAGTAAAAGAAAGATTGGAAACATGAGTGATTTACTGATAAGGATCGATTCAAAATGAAAGATAATGACGTAGGTAATCGAAATGTAAGTGATGAGAGGAAAGGAGAAAATAATGCAGTTTAGAAAGAAATTTTATCTTTAAGGGTTCGACCTGATATCAGATAGAGAGGAAACACATATAAAGATTAAACAGAAAGGTTCAGGGAGAGAGAGAGAGAGAGTAATCATCAACAGAAATATGTTTAAATACCCGTCTAAATTATAACATTTCAAAATGTATCTTAAAGTATTAGTTATAAGGAACGACTTCTTCACCTTATTATGGTTTGTAGTAAAACCTCGCTTCTAAAGCTGTTTCCAAGAGACGTAAATCTACTGCCAAAAAGACATTTTGGAGAGTTAAAATAATGTAGGTTTTCGTTGATGATTGAAGCGGTTTTTTATTTTCTTAAGACAAATTTATCTTAAGTATGAAAACGATTGCCCTTATTAGTAAAATACAAGAAAATAGTGCACCTGTTAATTTACTTTACACTATACCACCTAATTCTTAACCTAGTCACCATGGGCACGAACCATCAGGAGTGGCGCATCAAATATGTATACCAGTTTTCATCTATGCTTCATAGGCCTATGCCACCGTCTAAGATGGTTTGAAACTCTACAACCATCCTATGCCGCCGCTTAAGATGGTTTGAAACTCTACAACCATCCTATGCCACCGTTTAAGATGGTTTGAAATTCTACAACCATCCTATGCAACCGTTTAAGATGGTTTGAAATTCTACAACCATCCTATGCCACCGTTTAAGATGGTTTGAAAATCTACAACCATCCTATGCCACCGTTAAAGATGGTTTGAACTCTACAACCATCCTTTGCCACCGTTTAAGATGGTTTGAAAATCTACAACCATCGTATGCCACCGTTTAAGATGATTTGAAACTCTACAACCATCCTATGCCACCGTTTAAGATGGTTTGAAATTCTACAACCATCCTATGCCACCGTTTAAGATGGTTTGAAATTCTACAACCATCCTATGCCACCGTTTAAGATGGTTTGAACTCTACAACCATCCTTTGCCACCGTTTAAGATGGTTTGAACTCTACAACCATCCTATGCCACCGTTTAAGATGGTTTGAACTCTACAACCATCCTATGCCACCGCTTAAGATGGTTTGAAAATCTACAACCATCGTATGCCACCGTTTAAGATGGTTTGAAACTCTACAACCATCCTATGCCACCGTTTAAGATGGTTTGAAATTCTACAACCATCCTATGCCACCGTTTAAGATGGTTTGAACTCTACAACCATCCTATGCCACCGTTTAAGATGGTTTGAACTCTACAACCATCCTATGCCACCGCTTAAGATGGTTTGAAACTCTACAACCATAATATGCCACCGTTTAAGATGGTATGAAACTCTACAACGATCAGTATACATGGGACACGTAGACACGTCTCACTCTTGAAACCCTCCAAGAAAGTTCAACGCGAACTCGCCCCCGTCATCAGCACTCGACTGAAAAGACCTACTTACCCGAAAAGTCGCAAATCGATTCGTCGCGCTCGGGAAACACCGTATTCGGTTTCTTACTTTGTTAGATTAGCGTGGAGCCCCTTTCACATATTTTTCTGAGAAGGGCACCGATCTATCCTCATGTTTGTCAGCTGGAGGACTAGAGCTCAAGGACAGACATAGTGGGCCGTATTCATAAAACTAGAAGAAGCCCAATAATAGTCAGTAAATTCAAGCTTCAACTTGCTTTTTGCCTGCAAATGCCTTCCTCTAACCAGCAGTAGCTTGCTAAAATAAAAAAATCTTTTTGTGTTTCAAGATTCATCATTTTAGCATCTTCAGTTGTTTACTTCATTGATGAGACTATCAAAGAGCTCACAGTTCACTCCATTGTTAGGATTAAATAAAACGAAATAATTCGTTTATGAAATAACAACATTTGAAAGCGAGCGGGGACAAAAAATAAAAAACCTTTTGCGTGTAACGGCGTTTATACGGACACTTCAATAATCATGCAATATTGTTCCCCACGTTGTACCACCCTGTCGAAAGTTTTGAACATGTTAAAATGCTCATGATTTGGCACGAACCACCTCGAACTACAAGGAGCTGTCCCAAAACCTTCCCAGCGACCTCTTCATGAAGCAGTTTAATCTGAACAGACTCGGTACAAACTCGGCATGGAACGCCGTTAAGTGTGAAAGTAGTTACAGGCAGCCCTTTCGCCTCTGTTTCACGGTTTTATTCGGTTATAATCAAGATGCACAATTACAGCAGGCAAAGGGCCATTACTTCATCTCATGTATCAGGCTGAAGTTACCGACTGATGGTGAGAATTAACATCCACAGTGACGGAAGACCGTCGGGCCTTGACATTCAAGAGCTATAAATAATGTTCGGAAACTTCAGTCGGTTCTTTGTATCAAGATCAGGTTCACATGGCCTACTTGAATCAAAATGGCGAATTCAAGGCAATGACGACATTATTGAATAAGGGAAGAGGTAAATATAAGTACAACCGGCGTAAGTCACCGATGAAACAAACCCCCCCAAAATACCCCAAACAACATCAACAACAACATCTAACACATCATCTTACGTAGCTAGAGAAGTCCTCCGTGTTATCAGCTTGGGTTTGACAATGGAATAAAAATGTGAAGTACCAATCACTGAAAATAGGAAGAACTTTCATTGAGGATAAGAAAGTTATGAGGTTTAACATTGATCAAACAAAAAAATTAGTAAATTACCCCGACCACGCACTTTGGCCATAAAGTTTGTTTCTGTACTCAAACATCCTTGAGAGGGTTAACGGTCTATCATTGGTGTTTAACATTGTAAATCCCCTTTACTGACAACCTGGATCCGCCTCTGTCTATCTCAACTTGGTTTCCATCTATTCCTCTTAAAGGTTGGCGTACTAGGGGTCTTGGGGAGGGGGGCAACAGGGAGAACATGAAGCACAAAACACAATTGAATGGCAAGGGAGAGAGAGACAGAGAGAGAGAGAGGGGGAGAGAGAGAGAGAGAGAGGAAAGAGAGAGAGAGAGGGGAGACCGAGAGAGAGGGAGAGAGAGAGGGAGAGAGAGGGGGCAAAGAAGGAATAGGAGAGGAAACTGCAAAATAAGAAGATAACGACCCCCTCCCACAGCCTCACCTCATTCAACGGCCTTGTTCCTCCGTAACACATTAACAGACCGCTACCCCTTCCCCATGGCAACAGTGCCCCTCCATGGCGGAATACACGCTACGCCACCGCTTGCCTCTTGATGTACATGTATTTATAGACATGGTAGACCTCCTGTTTCTTTCGAACGTCCCTGAAGATTGTGAATGTGTATAACGTATACAGGTATAGTTCATCGACACCGTACTCTGTCCCTCTTAATTCCCAGGATGAAAATTCATTATTCAGACGCAATAACTCATTCCCAACAATGAACTATAATGAGAAGGCTTTGAGAAGCCGTTGATGACCAGGACAGGTGTATTAGTGACAGGTGTACAGTATGGATGTGAAAGGATTGCAATTGATGATGATAGTGAGTTCATCCTCCTCCTCCTCCTCCCTACACTATCCCACGTATTCATCATGATGTCAATACTTATTGTACATCTGGTAGACTAACGAAACCAGGGAGATCATGGTGATGATGTTTTAATCTTGAATGGATGAATATAAGTTAAAACATGACAGAAAAATACTTGTAGATATCATGAATAATATGATTTAATCATCTATCCATGTACCCTAGACCTATACCTACCACACGTAGTATTGACGTTCTGAACCATCAGAGAATACATACGTTACCCGCACGAATGTAATTACAAATAGTACTCTTGCTCAGCCTGCAGTGGATAGAATAATTATAGTCTAAATAAGTAAGATATATACAAAACCTGCTAGAATATACTTTTATGTCTTGAAAGTTAGAGAAATATTGGAATAATAATGTTTCAAAGATTAAGAAATTAAGAAATTCCTATAGAAAATGAGCGTGTTGAAGCATGTGATATTATATTATCTGGTATGAGCCGCCTTCGATTGAATATTTTAAGAGTATGAACATTTTATTTGGTTTCAATATGATAACGTCACCGGAAAAAATGATTGAACTCATTTCGAGCATTTTTAACCGTGTTGGTTGAATACAATTGAAAAGGGCGACTAGCGCAGAAAACTTAAGGAATGTTAAATGGTTTCAGTAAGGTTAGAGATGATAGACAACGACCTCCAACTTGGTAATCAACGATGACAACAACGGTCATCGGTCTTCTTCATCTCAGAGGTCAACATGAGGTCAAACAGACGATACAAATAATTCTACATACACTCACGCACAGTAAATATTTGTATCTTGTCTCTGAGTAATTCATCAAGCTGACAATTAAACGGGGGGTTTTTTTTTTGGCTTTTTAGAGAGACAGGTTTTCAGTAGAGCCTGATCTATTCTAGTAAAAAAAACTGCCTAATTTGCATAATTTATGCTAATGAGCAATTTATTTTGTCGATTTGTTGGTGACCAATACCTTCCTTGGTGTTTTACCTCTCCATTTATACATGGTTTTGTAGGGCCTTTTATCAAACTTAAAATGTAACTGAGTCAAATATGAGGACACTTCAAGTTCCTTGTACCCCCCCCCTCTCCTTAAATCAGTTCCATCTCAACAGCCTATTTTGTTGAATTTGTCTATGTTAATATTCCCAATTTGGATGCCTGCTATTAAGGCATGCTTTGTTTATTCAAAGGGCATTATGTCCATAACCTAGTGACCATTTTCTGACCGTTTATAAGTAACTTCTGTTTCTAAAGTGGACAATTATGACAAGAGTAATGGGGCGGGTTTGGGAAACTATTCTACAATCTAAATTCAGGATAGGAAATGTAGAAGTAGTAATTAAAATGGGCAATTCCTGTAAGTATGATATCATTCGACAATTGTAATCTAATAACAAGAAATATCTGGCAACGTTAATCTCTTTATGATTCCAACACAAAAATCCCATCTTGAGTTAGTTAGTTCCATTACAACCATAATATTTATGTGTCCAACGGAGCAAGGGGTTTCGCGTTTGCCCATTATAAAGAATTCTAACGTAGATGGGGTAGTAATAAAAATGCAATGCTATAATATTGATCCACATTTGTGGACTACAAAGGTCTCTCATTGCAGGTTTTTTATATATATTTTTCTCGTCTTTCTTACACGTTTTTCAATTTGTCCTTTCTCTCCCTTCCTCCCTCTACCTATATGCAATGCGAAAGGAAATGAGAGAATAATGGTTGCATAGCTTAAATCAAAGTTCCCCATTTTCCTCCCTTTTCGAAATGTTTTCAAAGTTTTAAAAAATGTCTCCGCCGAGAATTTTCACGTGAGTTGCCAAAGTTGTTCTATGGGTTATTCCCTTACAAACACATACACACACACACACATACACACACACATACACACCCACACACACGCACACACAAAGTGCTGCCGTAGGAATTCGAACCCCGTACCTTGTAGTTCATAGTCCGGTGAGTTATCCACTGAGTATAACACCTCTAGTCGAGGGTTCGGCCGGGTAAGGATGGTAGTAGATCAATAATGAAGAGTTGGGATAGTAGTGCGCTATTTAATAGTAAAACAGGAGTACATGATATGGTAATAGAGGTTGGATGGTATTGAAATGTTTTGGAAGCAGGTGTAGGATAAAAGTAGATTATGACATGATATAAGGAGTTGTAGAAAGGCAGCACGCTAGTACATGCTGTAGATGAACTGGAATAGCAATAGTGGTAGGATGGAAGGTTGCAGAACTAGGGTGGTATGAAATGAAAAGAGGTAGCATAGGACTAGAAATAAAGATGGTATTGGAAGGAGAATTGTAGGAAAGTTTAAGATTTAAGATTAAAGTAGAGGTAGTATGAATATAGATTGTATCAAAATGGTACTAAAGGTAAGGTGATGGTAGAGTTAGGGTGGTAGCACGTAGCAGAGGTAGTATGGTTATAGAGGTAGGATGGTAGTAACGATGGGAAGGCATGGATTGCAGTAGAAGTGGGACGGTACTAGAGGTAGAATGGTGGTAGAGGTAGAAAGGTGGTAGACGTAGGATGGTGGGATAGGTAGGATGTTCATGATCGTAAGGTAGATCAGAAGGATGGTTAGGGTGGTAGTAGAGGTAGGGTGGTAGTAGATGTAGGATGGTAGTAGAGGTAGGATGGTAGTAGAGGTAGGGTGGTAGTACAGGTAGGATGGTGGTAGAGGTAGGGTGGTAGTAGAGGTAGGGTGGTAGTAGAGGTAGGGTGGTAGTAGAGGTAGGGTGGTAGTAGAAGTAGGATGGTAGTAGAGGTAGGGTGGTAGTAGAGGTAGGATGGTGGTAGAGGTAGGGTGGTAGTAGAGGTAGGGTGGTAGTAGATGTAGGATGGTAGTAGAGGTAGGATGGTGGTAGAGGTAGGGTGGTAGTAGAGGTAGGGTGGTAGTAGATGTAGGATGGTAGTAGAGGTAGGATGGTGGTAGAGGTAGGGTGGTGGTAGGGGTAGGATGTTCATGATCGTATAAGAGGTAGCGTGAAATGTCGGTTAGCCGGGTGGTAGTAGAGGTGGGATGGTGGTAGAGGTAGAAGAAGGAGGTAGTAGACGCATGTTGGTAGTAGGGGTAGGGTGGTAGCAGAGGTTAGGTAGTGGTATAGGTAGGATGGTAGCAGAGGTAGTAGTAGACTTTATTGGATAACTTGTTTATGGTAGTATGGTTACAGAGGTAGGATGGTAGTAACGATGAGGTGGCATGGATTGGAGTGGAAGTAGGACGGTTCTAGAGGTAGAATATTGGTAGAGGTGGCCGGGGTGGAGGTAGAGGAGGAGAGGTGGTAGAAGTAGGATGGAAGCAGACGAACGAATCACATTCTCGCAAAGCAAAGGCATTTTAATGGCAACGGGTGCCAAAAATATACTGTCGATAACTGTCATGCTATTCAGCCTACCGTGCTACAATCTATTGTTATGCTAATATAATGTTGGAATTCCAGCGAACCTCGTACTTTCTATCGTCTGATTTGTACAGGAATTGCCTGAAACTATCGTCTTCAGTTGTTTATTGATAGAGCATTATATGTTATTATTTGAACTGGTACTATTGTGCTCCTGCATGGGTGATTAGTAAAGTGTGCCCCGTACGACGTGATTATATTTTGTTTCATTTTGATGCACACGCAACAATAAACCTGCAAAAGAACGTGAACAATGTGTGATAACTATTTCTTGTTGTAATATCACTAAACTCGTCAGACAACCAGACCGCACAATAGACCTACGTGTATGTCCCCTATTTAGTCAATGTGTACAATATGTTGACTTGGAATGTTGTATTAATTTGCCACGAGACAAACATGGATTCACACTTCTAATCACCCAAACATCACACCACTTGTGTATTCTACCAATAGACCATTTCGTAATTAACACATGATACGAGTTCAAATGACCCCAGGTATCCACAACCATTTGGGAGATGTATGTTGATGTTAAAGCGGTGCTTCATGACTGGCTTTTGATTCCCCCTTTTGAAAAGAATACTTTCAATTGTGTAGGTATAAGCCTACCATACATGTCATGGAATGCGCTTTTGATTACGTAATTTTCTATCTGTTTATTTCTCTATCTGTTGCAGACATCAGCTAGCTATTATCAGAATTTCTTATAAACATTAGCCGTGTTTACACGATGGCAATTTTGGTCGGCGTGTTCGAATAAACACGATCTTCCAGCGACCCAGTCTTACTCAGCGTAACTTCCACCTGCACTGGGCGACCTCAAGCCAGCTTCCGCATCTGAACCGCGCGAAATCTAATTTCCATTTTCGATTGTAAACAAACAACCCTTGTGAAAGGGCACAGATATTTCTAGTGCCAAGTGAGAGCATCCACACGGTCAACCTACGCTTCTCTCTATCGTGTTAGCGCGTTACTCCTGGAAAAATCCAGGAGTAAATCAGTCGGCGTAAAGTCGGCGTAGCTAATACGACTATCGTTCGGACGGTCGCTTCGCCGACCTTGACGCCGACCGTACCATACTCACGCCGACTAGCTCTAAACACGACATTTACGCCGACCAAAATTGCCATGTGAACACGGCTATTTAACATACATACAAACATACTAAACAGGCCCCACGGAACGCTTTTCAAAGTGGGGGGCTAAAGTATTTACGAAGCTCAAGTGTTTTAGGCATTTAATTACGGTCAGATGAGCATAATTTGATACCTTATTTGTGACACTGGCAGGAAACTATATTTTTGTGTAATGACGTAAATCATGGTCTCAAGCAATATTTCATTCAAATGAGACATTGCTGAAAAGGGAAATATAACTCTACATGGAAGTCTAGACTCATGTTATATATGTGTATCAGTAGTTTTAAATAAAATACATCATCCCTCGATGTGAAAAGATGCACATGTTTATGTAGATTAACCTATAAGCAATATAGAACATCACATTTGTGTACATGAAGAATGACTAATCAGAGACAAATTAACATGGCTTTGTTCATGAATGTATGTTTCCTGAATTTACTGATATGCAACTATGTTGTTGAAATTCTAGCGCTACAGAGTAGAAAATATATTTGTTATCTCAGTGAAAGAAAACAAAAAGAAGGAAAGAAAGAAAAAACAAATAAAGAAATATATTATATGAGAATAAACAAGCTCCTCATGAATATTGTTTTGGTCCTTAGCCAATCCCTAGAGACTGTGATTTACAGCAAATACCTGAATATGATTTGATTTTAGAAATGTCCTCACTTCTTCTATATGTTTTAGAAAACTATTAACATTTATTTAATTGAGCAACCTTAAGACCATTACCTTGCCATTCATGGTAGTATAAACCACAAGAGGTATCCATTCTTGTGCGCTTTGCTTTAACATGGACATTATTTGACTCTGGATTAATGGAAAGACCCAGTTCATTATAGAAAGGTAACTCCTTAAGAATACAAATGTTGCATTGCCAGCCAAAGAAATCCTCTGACGGATCATCATAGATTTGGGAGCGAATACCATCACAAAAGATGTGAAGCCATTGGTTACATTTAGTACACTCCAATCCCTTTTTATTATTTTTTACAGGTTTCATACAACAGGCACACGGGTATTTGTAGGCGTTAAAGACCATACGTAAGCAATTCAAATTACAATTAAAAAAAAAAAAAAAAAAAAGAAATACAGTCAGTTCGAGTCCTTCAATTTACTAAAAAAAACCCGGTTAGGAATAAGGATATCAACCGATCGAAGACCATGTCATTGTATCTGCAAAGAATTAATTCACTTATATCAGTGCATAATGAGTGGTGTGAACGGGAGAATTAGTCCGGTATGGTGCAAATGTATGGCACATTAACACTCCTGGCGCTCCATTGTAACTAACCCGGCTTTAGCACGGCTGCCATTACATATATCGCTCTATCAGGTACCCATTTACCTCACCTAGGTCGAGTGGGGCAAATGTAGATGAGGTCAAAGGATGAGGGGGGTTCCAGGAAAGTAATGTTCTTTAATAATTAAAAACACACATTCTTTTGGTTTGTACATGCCATGATTAATGCTAAATTCCGGCTCTGGTAATAATACAGATTTTTGTAATGGCTCGTTCCATTCCCAGTTCCTTGTTTCTAACCTGGACTATTATTATCATTCGTTGCCAATATGTTAATTGATTTGATCAAATTAAAATAATTTACCTATTTCCCAATAATATAGAAATTTATATCTTTTTGTGCACCATAATTCAGCCGGCTGTCTAGAACATGGGCACTCTGTATCAACTGAAACGTGTATTTGTTTCGTTCGACTTACGGTCTGAGAAACTATACATATATCACACAATGTTATTGTAATAGCTGTATCGTCTCATAAATTTTGTGTTTCGTGAAATGGTGCTTTAGAAGCATGGATCACATGGTTTATAGTTCAGATTGTCATGCACTCATGCATGTCGTGTACCGGTGTGTTGGCTCAGTCAGTAGAGCGTCCGCCTCACAAACGGGAGGTCGTGGGTTCGAACCCCGGCCGCGTCATACCAAAATACGTTAAAAGATAGGAGTCGCTGCTACCTTGTTTGGCGTTCAACAATAAGGGGATAGAGCAATGTCGATCTGGCGCTGCTCAGTGGCTGCCGGGCTCACGATCAATCGGGCACAAAGAATTTCCATTTTCGGTTTAATAAAATTTGGAGCGGACTATAAAAGATTATTATTATTATTATTATTATTATTAAATAATCTCGTTAGGTTCTTCTAGTAATGATCATTGCGTAGTGTGAATTACTGAATTGAATTGATTTATTGTCCACTAAAAAATGGAAATTCGTTGCTCACTGGTATTATAATAAATGTACACAATTATAAATATTATAAAACATAATAACAACATAACAACAATGGCGTTATATCCAACAATACATAGATCTTCAAAATGAAATAGTAAATAGTTGTAGTTTTATGAAAAACAACAGATATAGTTTTAGGTTAACCAGGAGATGTCGGCCTCTCACATGCCCAACAGACCATTTCCATGGCGTAACGTCAATGGAGGAAAGTAATACAATAGTACAATGTCTACAATACTTGCCCTCGCTTAAAGAGAAGGTTGAGTTCTGGGAAGAGGTGAAAAATAATTTGTGAGCGTTATCATTGTGTGTGGAAGAACATCAGATAAAACATGTTCCTAGCTGAATAGCATGGCTCTTCAAATGCCTTCATATTCTAAATATGGCATGTAACAGCATAAAAACCGGGACGGATTTTTATGCCACATGATCGTGTAGTCCGATATACATCTTTCTGTGTACAGTGCTTGTAACTTTACCAAGACTGGGCCAAATTTCTTATCATTTTGATGATTCCAGAACCTTGCAGTACGTACCAATACTTATATGCTAGATGATCAACCTTTTCTGATCGATTCCACGCCGTTTCTTTCACAATGCAATCGCATGACCAGAACTCAACTTTATCTTTAACACCTTACTGTTGTAAACATGAATCGAATCCGGCACAAATGAATGTCTGAAGCGCTCCCGCCTAGTGCGGGGAACGCAGAGGCGAATTCCCGATCGGTAATATTTATAATTATGGAACAAAGGATGTGTTGGGTCTTTCATAATACGTGTTACCTTCAGCAATGTACGATCAACATATATATTTTCTATACTGGGCAATTCCAAACCGATGATGCGCTGAGCTATCTTCCTTATTCTTTCAGTTCTCTTAGTGCTAGCACGTGTCACATTACCAAAGTAACAAATAAGACTGAATGTCAGGATAGACTGAATGATTGATTTATAGAACATAACAAGTGTCTCGTCTATGTGTAGTTTCTTAAGTTTTCTAAGAAAATAAAGCCTTTGATTTCCTTTCTTGTGAATAATGGTGACATTTTGTGACCAGTCCAATTTACATGATTTACATAATATAGTAGTGCCAAGATATTTGTACTCGCTAACCTGCTGGACTACGGTATCGTGAATACAAAAGGTTGCCTGATCCACTATCCTTCCAGTCATAATTATACAGATATTTCCAAATTGATGATACGAGTGTTGATGAGGCAATTATCTCTAAATGGGAAAAAGAACCTCCGCTTTTATTTTACACGTTTTAACAAGGAATGAAGGCCATAAAAGGCGGTTTAAAATGAGGATCATCTTTTCTTTAAAAAAGCAAGGTTGATTCTTTTGTGTAACGAGGATACGAATATTTCACGGTTTAAAGGTGCCTTTCAACTTATAATAGATTTGAAGATCGATCAAAATTGTATGGATATCAAAATTCTACTATAATTTTACATGTATCATAAATCTCACACCAAATTACATTCCACATCGTTCAACTTTAAAACATGCAAACTTAAATTTGGCATGAAATGTGACTATTTGGTTTGAAAGGGGAAGGCCACCCTGATATTAGGTTATTCCTAATAGAAGGAGAACATCAGAGAAAAATGTTAGTGAAAGTTTGAGCAAAAGCCGATTAAAAATAAGAAAGTTAAGCGTGTTTGAAGGTGCAATCATTCAAAAACATATTGGTAACGATGTGAAGTGTCTTGCGAGGTCTCCTCCCATTTGCCCTGTACTAAAAATCTTTACAATTTGTATTTTTTCTTAAGAAAATTCCAATCATACATTCAACCTAAATATAGTTATTGCAAATGTGTTTCTATACAACCCCTGTATGTAACAAAGCTATTCCGTCATCAATTACGATGAAAATGAAAAGTATTACATTTTCTGTACAAAGCCAAATGGAGAGGAGCTCGCTAGATACGTCAGAGTGTTTCCAATTTGTGTTTCACTGATGACAACTTCAAAAATGCATAACTTTTCTATAATCGGATATTGCTCAAACTTTCACTAATCTGTAACTCTCATCTTCTGCTTTTTATTAAGACCAATCTAATATCGGATGTACTTTCCCTTTATCATTTTATGTGGGTGATACCTTTTGATAGCTTTCTATGTACTCATTAAATTGAAACAAATTTGATGAATGTACGTCTGCACTCGATTAAAATGATCACTGTAGTAGTGTTGTACAGTAACCTAGAAACACACTTTTCTCTGTTTGAGTATCAGCTAATGTATGATTCATTTATAGTATAATTTTAATCATTTTATGTGGGTGATACCTTTTGATAGTTTTCTATGTACTCATTGAAACAAATTTGATAAATGTACGTCTGCACTCGATTAAAATGATCGTTGTTGTAGTGTTGGCACAGTAACCTAGAAACACATCTTTCTCTCTCTGGCTACCAGCGAATGCTTGATTCATTTATTGTATAATTTTAATCAGTTTATGTGGGTAATAAATCTGATAGTTTTCTATGTATTCATTGAGTTGAAACAAATTTGATACGTACGTCTGCACTCGATTAAAATGATCGCTGTAGTAGTGTTGTACAGTAACCTAGAAACACCCTTTTCTTTTTCTGGCTATGAGGCTCACTCAGCGAGGTAATATGATTGGTCTTTTTGTTGCTGTTGTTCACTAGTTGATCGCCTTTTAATTGCGAGTTTCAGCAGATCTAACGTGCGCATGCCCAATAATTTCTTTCTTGAATGATCAGATGCTCTTTCGATTCGATGTGTTGTGCATCAATTCCTGCTTGTGCTTGTCCAGTCACATAACAGCTATTAAAATGGCACTCGGACGTGTGAAAAGACGTTTTGTTATCATTCAACTAGTGTGCCTTGGTAAGCTATCATACCTTTATCTTGTTTATTACATTTATTTATTTCATGTAATTATTTATTTATTAAGTTCTGAATACATAATATAAACAGTATACATTGAAGTATACATGGAGTATTATAAACTTAGTTTAAACAGAACTGGTCCAGTTCTGAATACATAATGAAGTCAATATATGAGTAGACCCTTTCTTATCTTTCTCATTCTCATATCTTCACTTTCTTCTCTTTCTCATTCCTACCTCTTTCTCTTTCTCACCTCTTTCCTTTCTTCTCTGGCTCATTATGAACTCTCATTTGTTTGTATTGCTCTTGTGTGTTTGTGTGTGATTGTGTGATACGTTGGCGATACCTGCCGATAGTTAATGGTCGGTCTCTTTTTTTTCTCTTTTTTTCTTCTCCTTTATGTACGTATTTATACCCAGTAAGTTTTATTTATTTTGCTATTTAATTGGATGTTGTGTTTACCTTGTTAGGGACCTCATGTACAAGCATAAGTTGCTTCTTAGAGGTCCTGGCCTATTATTTATTCTGTATTTATGATTTGTAATTTTTTTATGACGCCAAATAAACTGAAATTGAAAATTATACATTGAAAGATACACGGAGAAATATGAACTTATTTTAAACGGAACTGATAAGGGCTCAAAGATAAGCAAACCATAGTTCATTATGTTCCACACCTTTCAGTTCCATAATAACTTGCTTCAAGAGAAGCCGAAAATCCAGACATACTCATGGCAAAACAAGTTCAGTAAAACCGTGACTAACATTGCTAACCACGGAAAACTATTAAAAATCACTATGCGAATTGGCAAGTCATTTAATGTTATTCCCTCACTTTTTATGAATTGCTTTTTATACTTTGATTACCGCTGATTACCTGCTTAAGAAATTACCAACCTAAGAAATTGACTTCGCCATGCCTTCGCTTAGGTTATTTAATGTTATTGTATGCACGTATCTTTACGAAAACTTCTATTAACTATAATGTATTGTATTTTCATATTGTATTATCAATGTCATTCACTAATAAATTTAAAATTTAATATTTTCTGCAATATTTTATATCAATTAACAATTCTAAATTTTAAATGCTAGAGATTTACTCTATGTTAGGGCATAATATGCAAACTATATTACGTTCAATATGACCTTTTTTCCCGTTTACACCATGGCCATGCATATTTGATTATTTACAGCTGCCCGGGTTGCCTCTTTCAGTACGTCTGGTGAGCTGCCCGGGAACTGCCCGCTGCACCCTCTCTCGTGTGGCAGCGTTACTTTGGAAAATGGGGACACCATCGCCCTGGTACCGAAAACCGTGACCGACGAAGATATTTGGTTGCCAGAGTTGGATCAGACTATTACTCACAGACTAGTCTGTACATTTCCAGGTATGAAATTTTTAAGGAACCTCATACATATTCATGTTTGTTAATTATGCGCCCGAGCAGAAGACTGGTTTGTAAAGGAGTGATTTTTCATTTAACCTACGACTGTGTGTTGTCACAGGTATTTAATTACTTTGTTTTGTATTAATACTGTTGCTAATTCTGTGCTGTGAAGTGTAAGAAGATGTGATTGTATAGTCTAATGTCAACTTGTTGCGACAAAATATATTCGTTTCCGTGTTTAGTTATTAAATGGGTGAATTTCAAACTAGAATCTATTTAAAACTTTAGTAGATCTTTCAAAGTAAGGGTTTTTCGATGACGAATTTCGAAATGTTTATAAAAATGAGGGAAGCCTTAGTCATGGATTTGTCCCTTCCCACCAGAGCTATATGAAAAGAGGCGAAAGGTATAAACGGCTATAATTAAGTATAACATAAATCACTATCAGTATAAATATAACAAGAATCCGATATCGACTTAAATTATATTATACTTGGCTAAGCTTCTACTCCTGTTAAACAAATGAGATTGTCTTTGCCTTTGTGATTGGTAAACTGCCTTTTTTACTACACCAATTATGGCATTTCATATGTTTTTGCCACCTGAAACGAGCGAATTAACTCCATTTAATAATGATAATAATAATTTTGATGATGATGATGATAATAATGATGGTGATGATTTTCATTATTATTATCACTATCATTATTATCGTTATTATTATTATCATTATTACTATCATTATTATTATCATCATCATCATCATCATCACCGTCATCGCTTGTAATATTATCATTTTTGTTGTCATCACTATTATTATTATCATCATTATCATCATCATCGTCATCGCTTGTAATATTATCATTTTTGTTGTCATCACTATTATTATTATCATCATTATCATCATCATCGTCATCGCTTGTAATATTATCATTTTTGTTGTCATCACTATTATTATTATCATCATTATCATCATCATCGTCATCATCGCTTGTAATATTAACATTTTTGTTGCCATCACTATTATTATCATTATCATCATTATTATTCTTTCAATATTATTATTGTTACATGATTGTATTATTATCATTATTTCTATTATGATCATTTTTTATTTTTATAAATATTATCATCACCATCATCATAACTTTAAATGTTATTATTATTATTACTACAGCTACAATTATTTTTTCAAATACAGCTTGCCTCTCGTCTCCTTGTCAGAATGGAGGAACGTGCACGGAGACACTCGATGGATTTGAATGCACCTGTGCATTAGGATATCGCGGTTCAAATTGTGGTATGTTAACGTTCAGATTAAGAATTTCTGTTATGTAGAGGAGTCGTGTTCTAGTGGACACGTCTTCAGACTGTGTATTACATGGTTCGTGGTTCGGCTCCCGCCACGGCACTAATGTACTTTGGCAAGACAATGATCTACATTTGCCATTCTCCACCCAGGTGTTAAATGGGTACTGGCAGGAATAGATTCCTTAAATGCTGTTAGCACCAAAATCGGTAGCCTAACAGAGCCGGGGTAATATTGGAGGGCCTTGAGCACCTTGCGTGTGTCTGGCACATTGCCACTCCTGGCGCTCTCCGCACGTCTGCCATTGTTTGAACGCTCAAGCATTTACAGGAATTAATACCTGCCAGGTACCGATGTACCTCACCTGGTTGGAAAGTGACAAATGAATCTTCATGAAAGGACATTGGTGCTGCGACAGGGATTCGAATCCCGTACCCTGCGGTTCATAGTCCTGAGATAGCCACTGGACCACAATACCTATCCATCACTGACAGACTTTTTTATGTCTTTCAAAATCAGCTTGGACCTGTCCCGATTCAAGATGCTGTCCCGATTCGTGGATCTATTTCAGAGGCAGTTGCTATGGTTATTTTCCCGAAAGGGTGACCTTTTACCAAGCCTTGTCGAACTGTCGTGACGTCATCACCATGGAAGGACAAGCAGACATGATGTCCATACATAGTCAGGAGGAATTGGAATTTATCAGCAATTTCCCGGGGGTATGCTTTTTTGTGTGATTCAAATAATGTTGTATAATCAGTTAAAATAATGATGGTATTTTGGTGAAAAAAGACTAATTGGGTAAGAAATGAAAAACACCTTTGCTATAATGTTTACAAGAATAATACTTCTCATAACGGGTTCGTCTTTATTCCAGCTGGAGACGAGCTGAATGGAGCAAGAGGAGGGAGAATGGGTAGCGAAGTACACACATGTATGATGATCATATGGTGATCATTAGTTTGATAACATTTATACGACCCATTATTTATATTTTGAAATCAATTCCTTGAAATGTTTTTTCCTATGTTTCAATAATAACATGTTCTTTTTATGTTGTATTTTTGTTCACTATGCCATTTAGAGGTGATAAAGAATTTGTGAGCTTTCAAAATCTGGTTATGTTCTCTGTCTTCTCCTTTTGTTTCGCTGTACGGTCTTATATTCGATCATGTATTATGTAATCAATTAATAAATTGATAATTTCATTTATTTATTTACTTATTTATTTATTTATTTATTTATTCTGTGTTCATTATAGAGGGTAGTAACTTCATGACATAAAAAACTGCTTTGCAATAGATCCCTTTATTACACGTTTAGACAGATAAAGATTTAAAGCACACAAGGAAAATACTATTCCCGTTAAGGCAAGCTCGAAAATTAACCTTGGAATCAAATTTCTCCATGATAGCGTCAGGTCAATGTACTGCTCTTCGTGAGGGCCCTCAGTACTGTCAGGTGCTCATTTACACCGGGAGGAGAGGCTAATGCGACAGTTAAACATGAAATCGAATTTCTAATTACACCATCTTTTCAAACAAGTCAGCCATTTTGATTTATGGTTTTCAGGTAATTTGACATCGCTAAATATCTGTGGTTAGGACTTAATTAACCGAATGGGTGTGACTGAGCCGTTCGTATCGTTTTAAATAAGTAAGCCACTTTAATCTATGTCTTTCAGGTATCTGACATCTATATATTTCTGTGGTTAGGACTCTATCAACCGATTGAAGGCGTGACTGAGCCGTTCGTATGGACCGATGGTTCACCCGTCAACTACACCTCCTGGGTTTCCGACTCACAACCTGATTACTCCAGTCCAATTAACAACTGTGTGCATATGCATACAAACACGGCCGAGTCATGGCATGATGTCTCGTGTCAGGGATCCAACCCTTATGTCTGCAAGCTTGTTTTCAGTCTGTAATAATTTCATATCATTCCATACTGAACAGATGAACTTTCTGCTTATATAGCGTACAGTTTATTGCACAGCGCCATCTCATGGTCAACTTCCCAACAGTGCGTTATCCAAAACCATTTCCCACTTTGTCGACAAAGGACTTGATGCGAGAACCTGACAAGAGAGGCAGCGAGTAATGGGACCGCACTGCTACGACTGACCTGAGATGGTGCTGGAGGGGATTGGCGGTAGTGCTACTAGTTCAGTATGGCTTTAATTTCCACATTTAAGTGAAAATATGCAAACAAAATTTATAATAATAACAAAAGAGTATATAATGAGTAATTCTTTTAATAGATAGTGAATGCAATAACATTCATGCCTTTTATTAATATCGATATATTGTGTTATTGCTTGGTGTGCTTTATATTGTCTTTAGACTTGTATAAATGCTTCTAAACAGTGCGGGATCATGGACATAAGTTTTACACAAACTTTTTTTGATCCCGCCAAATTTACAATGAATGTTTTTCAAGTCGTATAAATATGTCCTTTTATCTTCTTAATTTGCATGTTTTTGATGTTTGTTTACTTTTTATATTTCTACTTTCGTAAACAACTGTGTTTCTGTATTTTTAATGCAAATGTTTAAATAAATTTAATTCAATTCAATTCAATTTCATAAAATGCAAAGGAGTACACAGAGAAACTAACATTAGCCTAACTAACAAGTAAATGACATAGGGGAAATAATGAATAAACTAGTATGCTGTATGTGGATGGGAAAGACAAAAGCAAAACCTGCCCGTCGGCGTTAATCCCCAGAATAAATGTAAACAATCAGGGCCATGTTTCAAAATATTTATTATCATCAATAACAACTGTCATATTTCCTTAGCAAATCTGCCAACAGCTAATCAAATGCAATGATTACAGTAGCATATACAAGTTCTTGTAACTTGTTAGAGATATCAAGTTTTTATGAAACGGGGCCAGGTGCGTCGTGCACGAGGCATCATTTTGATTGAGTCGTTACATGCGCTAATCAGTCCTGTGCATGAAATTAACGCATGCTCAATTCAACGCAGCTTATTCACTATTTATTTTGCAGTGATTTCTTGTAGGATGTCATTCCTTAAAGGGATCGTTTAACAGTGTTAAATCTGAGATACACGGCCCTACATGTTATTAGTGTCTGTGATATGGTGTAATAATGAAGCCCTAAAAAAATTGCGCTTCAAAATGATCAAGAAGTGCCTCAAAAAGTAAAAATCTTTGATTGACCGGTTTTACCATACTCGTTTCCCTAATAAACTATAGTGTTATGAAAACCATCAGGCGAACGGTTTTCAAAATTTGTAATTCCAATCATAAATATCTTGATAATCAGACAGGCGATCAGCTTGTAAAAGTCATGGGGTTCCTGACTGACCTAAAGGTTTATGATTATCATTGCATCATGAGCTAAATCCAGAATTTTGTTTCAGAATCTGAGACAAAGTTACCGGATCCCTTTAAGACAGTGCGTCAGAAACGTGCACGAGGCGTAATTTCGATTACGCCATTACATGCGCAAATGACGCATCATGTGCGAATAATATAGTTAAACTTTACATGTAAATCAAATGAAATTATTTTCTAATGCTTAACTTTATCCTCAGTTTTTCTAGAGGTAGAGGTGGTATGAAAGTATAATTCTCTTTTCTGCGATCGATACTTCATTTAGATGCAAGAAGCGTATTATCATAGGCCTAATGATGTTCGTACACTAACTTGTTTTTATTTGTTATGAGCGTTCCCAATACATTGGTCGATGATTAGTAGATGATTGTTTTACCTGACTGATAAGAAAGCAAGGATATGCTTGTAAGTAAACAACCAGGGGACCGACGGCTTTAAATCCTATTCAAGGGACTTGGTAATGAGGATCAATGCCTTTACATAGGGCACGGGCGCATTGACTTGGTTTCGAACCCGGGACCTCGCGGTTACGAGACCACTGTTCTACCACTGAGCCATCCCGCCTTGCTTTCCGGGTTTCCACCTTCTTCTGTGATCTGGTTATTTACTGTACTGACCTCTATGTTTACCATATTGTACCGATAATGAGAAAAATTAAAATTTCAATTTCAAATTTAAATTCTTTGAACTGGTCTACGTATGTTTAAAATCATAACCTAATTCATAACACAATGTAAATGACTTACGAGATATTTTTAATGATGATTAACTCAATGTTGAGATATAGAAAGAGAAAGATATACTATATACTATATTGAGAGAGAGAGATAGAAAGAGAGACATTGAGTGTTACCATGGTTGCGAATATAATATGAAAGATCAAAATGTTGAAGTAAATATTCGTGATTCTGACCCTATTGAGACAATATCTCTCCCAAGCTCGGTAAAAAAAAATGCCCAAAGTATGGTTGGACCCCAAAGTACTCTCATGCTGGGCAAAATTTGCCCATGTTTAAACGATTGTAGGCTTTTTAATTACTTTGGGTATAAACATACACTAAAGAAAAATAGTAACAGTCGTTTATTATAATGCATAGGACTATAATGAACATTACTAAACATACTTTTGAATGGGGTAGGGGGCGGGTAGCGCCGCCCATAGCTTTCAAGCTTTAAAGTGGCGTTCATAGCCGCAGGCTAGGTCTGTATCCCCACCCCATTATCAAATGCTGTATTTAACGGCTCATTGGTCTAAATAGAGAGAGAGAGAGAGAGAGAGGAGAGGAGGGAGAGGAGAGAGAGAGAGAGAGAGAGAGAGAGAGTGAGAGAGAAAGAGGAGACAGAAGAGAGGGAGAGAGAAAGTGAGGGTGTGAATATGATTTTTTAAATTACTTAATACAATAATATAAAAAATGTATCAAACTCGTCATTGTTCTAATTGTGGAGAGAGAGAAAGAGAGGGGGATGAATAGACATTTAAAAATTACAATATTCCAAAAATACGACTTTAAATTGTTGAAAGGATAATGACTTTTAACTATAACCGACTTAGGATCAAGTAACCTGATGACGTCAATCTTTAATTTGTGTTCTCATAAATATTACTGAATCGTTCTTACATTTGGATGTTTTCGATTCCTGAGAGAAAATGAATTTGTATTTCGAAAAATGCGAGAGCTCAATAGTCGAAAAATCCGGAAAAACGAAAAAAAAAAAAAAATTAAGTAAATGGTGTTACCAAGAAGTAAGGTAAAACTCACAAAATATTTGATTAGAGAATTATTATTTATTTAATAGCCTATACGCACTCATTGAAATTTGTATAAATCAATATTTTATCGTTTAAATAAGATGGAGACGTAATGTTGAATAAAACTTTAATATTTGATCACACTTTTATAATTTCGTTAGAAATTATGAAGGCTATCTTTTAAAGACAAAACTGTTGAAGACTTGTCGTAAATTTGTTTTGAAAAAGATTTTTAAATCTTATTTCATGCAATCGGCATAATTAGATAGCATTGTGGGTTGGCTACTGTGCATAGAACATGTACATGCATATCCCTACGTGCACACACACACACACACACACACATATATATATATATATATATATATATATATCAATTCGGATAATCCTCCGTGACATGTGAATTCACAATGCCGCTAAACAAAGGGGGGGGGGTTGCTAAGGGGATAAAATCGTCTTTTATCGGTATTTTCACGGCAATGTACATATAATAATTAAAACAATTGAAATAAAAATAAAATAAAATTAAACAATATAAAAATCCTTTACTTTGACTATGACCGGTTTCAATTCTATCTGAAGAAATAAAACTGAAACCGGTCTTATTGAAGAAGTGAACTCTCAAGGATTTCTATTTCAATTGTTTTAATGATTATAATTATATACCTGTAGTCCTCTTCCCTCCACTCTGTGTAAGGTCCATATACTCACACTTACACTCACTTCATTTGCGCCCTTCTTATTCTCTTTCTTTACTGATTTAGATTGATGGTCTTTCAGATTGTTTTTTTACTAGGTTAATTCATACACCCATCTATGAATCCAACATGTGACCAGATGTACAACGAATACATCATAAAACAACATTACACAGTATTCGTGGACAACCATTATTTATCATTACAACCATTATTGAACAATCGTAATTCCTTTCCTTCAGCGCCATCTCTCGCCCAGTGTTGATAAGCTTCTCTAATCCATTATTATTAATAATAATACTCAGCGTTTATATAGCGCTTAATACATCAACGATATCTCCAAGCGCTTTACAAATGTATTATTACCCCGGTCGACGGATTCAGGCTTGCCCGCACATAGTTATTATAATATTTATTTCTTATTCTTTAATATGCAAGATCTTAGCTCCTTGACACGTATACAATTTGTTATGTGATATATGCATTCATTCTGACCCTTTATAATAGTACATGAGATCTTATAACATGTTTACAGCCTAACCGTCACACGACGAGGCTATTTCTCTCAAATACTGTTATAGTGTCTAATCAAATGCAATTGACACTATCCAAGTCACAGAGTGGTGATTTGTTTTGTCTAAACCACACCGATATCGTACATTGTTTCGTCACACTTCCTTCTATGTGCACCAATGAAATTCAACCCAGGGCTGTATTTTGAGAACTATGTTATCTTTCATGTTAGGGGAAACGATGTTAATTGTTATAACAACATAAAAATCGCGTGGGTTAAACAAATATTACTCATATTACTAGGGCTTTCTCATCCAGCTTTATATTAACCAATGACTTGTCCTTCTAATAATAACACCATCGCACGTACTTAAAAAAAACCCAACTTATTATTAAGGAAATATTCAATATCCTTGTCCATCAACTTTAGAAATGTGTGGGCATCACGTGACGTATTGCGTAATCTGAGCATGATTCATATGGGACATATTGAAAATGCCCTTGAGTTGATTTTTCGAAAGAAGTAAAACAAGATAACAGAGATTTTCAGAATATGGCCCAAGAACTTATAGATAAAACAATAATCTGCAATCCACAAGGAAATAGCAATTTTGTGACTTATACTGATCTACTTCAGTTCTTTCTTGCTCTGATCATGCTGACGATCAAACCTTCTTATCTTATAGTCTCGATTCCGAATTCTCTGCGAAACTTTTAAATTGTCTCGAAATGTTCAAAAAATGTAAATCATTGAAACGACGGATATCCAACGTCGTTCCTTGTTTCAGTTCCTGGTCCATGGTCATGCTGTTGGATGGGGTGACAATCTCTCAAAGTGGTGTTCTGCCCAACATCCAAGCCGGGCATGGAGAATCGGAAATGCACTGTTCGAAACCGTTGTCATGGTTAAAGACGACAGCCTCTGTGTAACAAGGACCTCACCAGCTCTCCAGTCTGACATGACTGGTGTGATGACGTCATATCAGTCCTATGAATTACATATGTATGGTGTACGCCAGCTATGATGGTTACTAGGAAACGGAATTAACAATAAAATCATCGTTTTCTACTAATCATCATAGCTTTGGTACGCCACACAAATGCTCATCACAGAACATCATTACAAATCACGACATATTCATTCATCACATGGAACTACTGACATAGTAGCTATCAGTGATTTCTTGAGTATCGACAACGATTCAATCATTTGATTTAGACTGGTTGTCGACAGGTAGATAATCTGACCACATTCACTCTACCCTACCTCTAAGGCTCTATGAAAGGGAGGAAATTACATTACTCCATTATACCACATAGAGAAATTGCTCTTAGAACAAAGACAGTACTGTGGCATTAGTTACAATTATTTATACGCCTCTGAGTCTTTAGTTAATCAAGCTATTCGTGGACCCATCTTTGTTGATTGCTTCATATTATAAAATTATAGGAGAGAATAATCTTAACTTCATTCTTTCTACATGTTCTAATGAACATTATTTTCACAGTCTTCTACCTTCACGTGTAATACCTGTTTGCACATGAAAAGCCATTTCTCTTGCGCCGTTCTAAGACATTCAGACATGCATTGTACGAGACATATCCAGTCACATTCTTATGGGTGTACGCATGCATCCTTTTGACTCTTGCGTCAAGATGCTGCGTTTTTACCTAAAGACTGCGTCTGGACAAGGTCCTGTGCATTTTTATACCTGAATCTTTTTGACTGGCGCAATGGAAGTGCCGGTTCACGTACTACCGATATTGGTCCGAATTCACAAGGGAGGTTAACATGTTTGAATTTAACTCATTGTTTAAACCCTCATTAAAATAACCCATGCGGTTTAAAATGAGTGCAAAATAAGCGCGACACAATTCAGAGGTCTCATATTAGACGCGCGCAAGGCAAAGTACGCTTAATTTGCGCTTATTTTAAACCATGGGTTATGTAAATGAGGGTTTAAACCATGGGTTAAATTTAAACCTCCTTTGTGAATTCGGGCCATTAGGTCTACATAATCTACATGTGTACATAGAGGCGTTTTCACGAAGTGCGTTACTGCAATGTTTAACTCATAGCAATCTGCGATATGCGCCGTGTGCTTAATAAGAACAATGCAATGATGCACGTGTACGCTGCGATGTATCATATGACACGTTTGGAATGTTTCCATTGCCACTCGCAATTAGTTTGACAATGTATAACAATGTGGAGCACAACCCCTATAGTATGCGGACAACATAACCCCGGCCCATGTTGTGATGTACGCAGCACTATGAGGATTTGATCCACATAGATATACAATAAGAGGCGTTGTGTCAGTGGGAATATCCCTTAAAAATATAGTAATATAAGTTGACAAGGTAAGGCATAACATCAGTTTTGTACATCAAAGTTTACAAGTTAGTTATTGCATTATAAGATCACCACAAATTTTTCTTTTCTTAGAAAGTGAGACAACGACGAAATGACACAGACAGGATGGGTGAGAGGGTTGGGAGGAGATAAGCAGTACTTGAAGGGAGTGACCAATACAAATTATCAGATAAGAGCTTCAATCTTAAAACAATACATTCATGTATTTCAAGCACTCGTCCACGTCAACCTTAACACAAAATGACAATTCCCGAAACTAATATATACGCGCGCACACTTCAAACGTGGATTTATAGTGCTTATAATATGAACATTACATATCACATTTTACACACACACAAGTAACTATGTTTTTACCTTTTATCTGTGTGATACATGATGAAAACTTAGCATCCGTATTTTATCCGTTGTAAAGACCAATTGAACAGCTAAATGATCTTTGATTAACCTTTTTGTTAAAATTTCGATCTATTCCTAATTACTTTATATGACGCCTTATATACGTTATTTGACATACAACCCCCAGCTTAAAACATACAACAATGTTTTGATGTTTACAAGGTCCGTTTGGATTCAGAAGGGCGTTAATTTAGAGTAGATGATTGAACGCCCTTCTGGCTCCAAACAGACGGATATTTGAACTAGAGTAGTGCAGAGGATGACCATTTACTCATCGGTTCCTGTTCCTTCACTCGATTGCCTTTTTGGCTCATTCCTGAAATCGAACTATTTCATGTAAGGTTATTGAACTCGTTTGATAATCAGGTCCATGTATTGACCTCATTAAAAAAAAATTGAATAACAAACCAAGAGCAGTATTGATGGTGAAAACAGAGAAACACTGTATGTATTGACCATACTACAGGCAATATGAACCTTACCAATAGTAATACATTCAATTTCCATCTTTACTTCACCTGCATGGTCTTGATTCAAATAAAATTAGTTGGTATGACATGCGTACACCAAACTGCAGCATTCAGACTGGTGTTGTTTATTCAACTGAGAATCTCCATTGAGACTTAACAGCAAGATGTTGAACTTGGAGAAGCACCAGTCTATTCCGCTGCCTCCTGAATAAATAGGTAAGAAAGGAAATGAGGATTGACTCAGCTTAAGATAATACTATTTCAATCTTTTTTTAAACACCGCTGTTAAAGACTGACAACAGGATTGGCTTCAATGTGCGCTTGGCCGCAATCACAATTTGCTATACTTCCGTCATATTCCCCTTGAAATCATTATTTGTTTTGCTTGTCACAAAATATTTTTTTTGCGAAATTCCTGAATTTGGATGAATGGTCATCGACTTTATGGCTCAAAGGAGGAATGCTTTCTTCTCTCTTTTGGAATGGTAGATATTTCCTGCATTAATTCTCACAATTTTGTAAGACTATAATGAGTACAATTTTGTATAATCATATAAATGATACCCAAAGCTTGATTGGAAATATTCGCAGGTTACTCTTGTAAAAGAATATTGGGTTACTCAAAGTGGGTAGTTTACATATATCATTTTGATATGGAAGACGAAGGATACCATATTTACCTATTCAGCAACATCACCGAATGGAAGAGCTATCTTCTTAATCAATCCGTCTGCACTGTGAGATGCTTTCACCCTAAGATATTAGAAGTAAAAAGGCAAAATTGGTTAATTCAAACGTTCTATCATTTTGTTCTCAAATATCCAAGTGATTTTACATTGAGCAACTCAAAGGGAAATTTCTACCTTGATAGCAAACTTGTCTAGAATAAAGCAAAAACATCAGAGAAGCATACTGATGAAAGTTTGAATGAAATCGGACAAAAAATTAGAAAGTTACGAATTTTTGAAAGTTGCAATTACTATAGGCATGGGCTCTTCAAATTAGCTGAATTGATAGTGTCTATGTGATGTAGTGGCGGACAACTTTCCCATTTGCTCCAATATACAAAAGGACTAAAATTTCAACTTTTCATGAATGTATGACTCGGGATGGTCTGTTCTTTTTAAAGGACATGTAATAATGTATTCTCCATGGTATATTTTGAGTAGTGCCCCAAGGGTGAAGGCACTTGGAAGAAAAACAGAAATAAGTGATATTTTTGTACGCGACAAACGGGAGAGTAATCCGTCACTACGTCACAATCCACTGACAAAATTGCCGATTTGAGATTCGTACAGCTGTAGTGATCTCATATTTCAAACACTCATAACTTTTTTTTTTATTAACATCACTTTATTGTTCAAACTTGCACAGCAAAGGAGAAGATACAATAGCCCAGGACATTTCCATTTTACCGGAAAACGCAGGGCATTAAAAGTACATATGATTTTATATAAACAAAAAATAAACTAATTTTACAACATAGTGAGGACTGAGGAGTTTTGGATATTCCTAGCTATAGATGAAATAAAAGGAGCTAAATATTAACAATTCATTTAATATATCAACTTAATCAATAGGAAGCATACATAATGGGTAAGTCAGAACTGATCCATTTTTCTTCACAGTTTAGGAGCACAGTGCCTCTAACAGATCTGACAACAGATGAGGGTTTACTAAAGACCTCTGAATACGTTAGAGACTTCGGCATTACATTGGACAAACCCCTTAACTCATCAAAAGCACATCAAAAACATCTGCAAATCTGCATCTTGGGGCATCTACAAAATTGGAAAGATCAGGCGACTGCTTGACAAAGCCTCCACTGAAAGACTTGTCCACGTCCTCCCATCTGGACTATTGCAACTCCCTCCTTGCCGGCCTCCCAATTTCTCATATATCTCCTCTCCAGCGTATCAAAAATTCAGCAGCTAGATTGATCAGCTAGGAAACATGACCATATATCCCCTGTTCTTCGCTCACTTCATTGGCTACCGGTCCATTCTCGCATTACTTTCAAGATCCTACTTCTTTCATACAAAATAACACATGACCTTGCCCCTACATATCTTCATGACCTAGTCTCCCTTCGATCTTCCTCTTCTGCCAGATAACTCCGTTCATCTTCCTCCATGCAATTAATTCACGGCCCACGTACAAAAACCCGTTATGGTGACCGTGCCTTTTCATCGATTGCCCCCACCCTCTGGAACAAACTCCCACCCCATATTTAAAATGCCCCATCCATTGAATCATTCAAAACCCCTCTCAAAACGCACCTTTTTAATCAGTTATAGCATACTGGAGGCGCACACAAGTAGTTAATTCCATTCAACTATATTGTATTGTATCATATTGTATATTATGTATTGTATTGTATTGTATTAGTAATATTTTATTTTATTTTGTTGCTTTTATTAAGCTATTGAACATGTTGAATAATTATACTGAGTTAGACAATATCACCTGTGCGCTTAGAAACACCTGTATTAAGCGCCCTATAAATGTAATTATTATTATTATTATTATTATTATTATTATTATTATTATTATTATGAGAGTGTCATTTGGGTTAATGTTTAATACAAAGAGGATTCTGTCAGTGCCAGGCAATGAAAAGAGGCAGGCAATAGAACAAAAATATTAGACTGGTAACAAGGTGTTTTTGTGTGTTGTGTGTGTGTGTGTGTGTGTGATTAACCCCTTACATACTTGAAATGCGAAGAGGAGTTTTGGTTTCCCATTTATTGGCTTCTTTGAGTAGTAGATTACAAACGAAGATACAATAGATAGTTTGGATAGATTCTGTCGAATTTGTTTCAAGTTGACAGGTTTTCCAATTTCTTTCAACAGCTGCTTTAGCCTCGTCACATTGTCTGGCGAAATATGACCTCTAGAGCCGATTTTCAAAGGAAGAACACCACAGAATATCCATTAGCTGGTATGTCGGTAATTAAGGGGGCATATTTGATTGATTTATATTCATGTGCATTAACTACATTCGTTTCAAAGGGAACTGACAATTCAAGTATGAGAATTTTCTTTAAGTTCTTCCAAAAAACACAAATGTCTGGGATGAGGTTGGTTTGGGTACACTCTAGTGGAATTGTGGAGATGCCTTCTTTTGTCCATCGCTCTACATTCAGGTCTGTGTACATAATAGTGTCGCTAAGAGAAGCGATGCCTTCTTGAATAATTTCGGCAAGATACAAAAGTACGTTGTCATGGCGCCAAGTATAGCGTCTCTCACCAAGTGAAACAGGGCATGCGTTCAATACATGGTGTACTGTTTCTCTATTTTCACATTTTTACAGTTTGCTGATGCCCCTTTTCCCCATCGAGAAAGGTTTGCATTTGTATTAAGTGTATCTGAAAGCGAATACATGAGAAACTTTGCAACTTTGTTGGGTAGATTGTATATCAGGCTTTTCCATATACTACTGATTTTGATTCCAGGTTTGCAAGTTTAAAAAACTTGCCTTGGACTGAAAGTGACTGGATATGATTCAGCCAGGTCCGTGACCTTTTTTGTATTAAAGAGTCTTTAGCCTGTTTCTTCAATTTTAGAAGAATGGCATTAGGATCTTGAAGCGATTGAAAAACATTGTGACTATTCACCACTGCTGACTTTTTTTCTGATCCACTGAGATTCTCTTTGAAGGGCAACATCTAGGCAATGATAAACCTTAGCATCACCAGTAGCTCTTATTCTTGTGTATTTTATAGTGTGAGCTTCATAGTATAAATAAGAAATGTTTGGTATGTTAAGACATTCTGGCATGTGAAGGAAGGCCAACGTGGCCGGTCTGGCAAGGCCGGACCATTTTTTCAAGTATCTATTACATAATGCATCTAGTAATTTAAGATGAGTATCAGTGAGCTCATTGCCTGTGAGGTGGAATCTCAGTGATGGCAGAAAATAGTCGGCAAATACTTTCAATTTGAATTCATTACGTAACAGAGTTTTATCAATATTTGTAACACCGACTTCAATCATTGATTTTACATACCGATATTGGTCCGATTTATTTCAAACTTTCGCCATTCTGTTTCTCTGAATTTTCTGCTTTCATTTAAATGAACTTATTAGAAGGGTTGGATTGCCCTTTAATTAATTTCGGAGCCATGAGTTTCCGGAACGTCCCCCAAGCATTGCAAGTACATATGGGAACAAATTTTGTTGTTGTTGCTCATTATAACAGAAACCATGTTTATACCACAGTTACTCGGCAGACATAAATTATTTGGAGTCTCAATAATTATTTTATTCAAATTGTGCTCGACTATGTGAGAAATGATTATAAGAATCAGGGGCCTGTTTCATAAAACATTGTTATCTATAACAAATGCTAAATTTCTATGACACATTTGCTCTCAGCCAATCAGATGCCATGATTTCAGTAGCTTATAACAGTAGCTTGTAACTTGTTATTGATATCAAGTTTTATGAAACAGGGCCCTGATTATCTGTAATAAACATGATGGCAAGAAGCATGCTGCATTCCCTATTTAGTGTACATACTCAGTTGATAAATTGCTTTATGTACCTCACTTTAGAAATCTAGCCATCTGATTGGTCGAAATTGGAGTCGTGATTTTAGCCATGTCCCGCCTAACGGTCTTTAGGAAAGTGCCCTCATACTGCGATCACCATTGGTTTACGTGTTTAAATTGTCTTTGTGCGAGCGCGGACACCATACAGTGCTTTTTGTCTGCGATTCCCAAATGATTGAAAATTTCAGTCATTTTTCCAGCGAAGATTAACAGACAGTGTCTCAGATTTTCTGTGATGTTTTAACCAATATTTACTCAAGAAAAGGATAAGGTAAGAATTCTTGGTAGATTTTTGTGTCAATTCGGTATATAAAAGAAATATCGACTGCTTTAATATTCGCGCCTCGGGGTGATAGCAGCGGAATCAACTTCCCCTTGAGCGTATAAAACAGCCAGTCATCTCGTAGCAGTCGATATCTCTATATTAGTTCACTAGAAAAAAGGAGGATGTTATAACTTACTTGGCAGCTTGTAAAGCATTAATACGTGTGTTCAGCTCCTTGATCTGTACAGAAAATGAACAAAATAAAAGATAAGAGCCGTGGACATAAGTAGGGAGGAGTGGTGATTATATCATAATCATAATAATGTTTGATTCACTTTTTTACATTTTTTTATTTACTCTCAATTGTCACAAAATAATTTCAGTTGATTTGATTTATTTATTTCTGTTTGATTTTTTTTCTTTTGCAGTTTTACAAATATATTACAAACAAATCATTGAAAATTTTATACATGACAAAAGAGTATATGTAAAACATAGTAAGGTTGGCTGTAACTAATCGAAAACATCAAACAGGAGGGTTGACAAAGTAAGCAAAGCTGACTACCCTCAATGGATAAATAATAATACAAATATGGAGAAAAAATATATTGGCAAAAGGGAAAATAAAAGTAGCGGGTATACATCAAGATTCACAGATTGATGTGATTTATATTTATATTTATATTGATACAAAATCTCTTACAGGATCAATGCTACGGATGAATACTTACATCGTATTTCTGTCTCTTTTCGTTCTGTTGGAGATCGAAGAGGTTGCCGAAAGCCTTGACGATCTTAGCGTGCAGATCACGAGCGGCCTCCTTCATAGCTTCTTCCGACTTTAATGAGTCGAGATCTAGGGCCGGGGCACGCTTAGCGAGTGTTTCCTCTTTCTCTTTGGCCAACTCTTCGACTGTCATCCTGGCGAACCTAATACGCTCGTCCTAGACGAGATATAAAAAAATATTGTTAGGGTTAGATTGGGTTATAAGTACAGCAACACATCGTGTTCATGTCAGGGTTTTATAAAAGTTAACAACTAAATTATTCATACCCCTTATAAATGTTACTTTTTTCTTTTTCGTAACTCAAGAATAAGAGTTGGACTGATTAAATCAGGGCCTTTATTGAATACTTTTAGATATAAGCTTTATATGTCACATTCTCAAGAAACAGAAATCGGGACAAATCAATTTTCTACAGACTTAAACATTTACAAAACTTGGTAAAGGTATGAATAATTTAGTTGTTAACTGTATAGGGTAAACGTTTGAGTCAGGATAATGTCCTAACCCATAACTTCCAACGATGCATGATCTACGACGGATTACTTTGGGATTAGGATTACATTAAGGGGGTTAGGGGTTATGGGTTAGTGTTAGGGTTTGGATTAAGTCCTAATCCCTTAACTCAAACAATGCATGACATATAGACATTAGGTCACGTTAGCTCAATATCTGTATACGACAGTGGCGGAGCCAGGGGCCCGGGGCCCGGGCCCTCCTAGCAAAAAAAACAGGTAAATACACCCTTTTTCGAAAAAAAAAAAAGTTGGGCCCCATACCCTTGCGCCCAAGGGGTGGCGGTGGAAAAAAATAACCCTTCCCGGAGGAAAATTTTTTTTTCGGGTGCCAAAAAAAAAAATGTTGCTCACTACCCCTGGCGCCCCAAGGGGTGGGGGGGCGGCGGTGTTAACAAAATTACCTTTTTTTTTTGCTCACTACCCCCCACTGAGCGAAAAATCGACCGGCACGATTTTCAAATTTTCTCACGAAGTGGGCCCCTTTTTAGGCCCCCTCCCTTGCCGCCGGCTGGATCCGCCCCTGGTATACGATATAAGTAACTTAATCTTAATAAATTTAACTCATTCTCGACTATCCAAACGTTTGCCCGAGGTTTCGCTACACTTCAATATAATCGATGACAATAAACAATTATTAATATCTCATACAATGTTCTTTAAAAATAATCATTTTCGATGACCCCTAAATTAGCTCAAAGTAAGTATAGTGTAAAATCAGTTGTATTTAAACCAAGAGATACACACGATAGCCTATCATACATAGTAGATAAAAAGAAAATCATCACCGGGGTTCTGAGAACAAACCTTCTTCAATTGAAATGAATTAGTAAACGAATCAAAGTAAATATATAACATTCCTTAAGGCCTGAAGTACCTCTGGTTATCGTGTGAATTGTTTTTATTGTAATAATTATGTTATAGGCCCATAGGAATCGTGCTTATTATAATAAATTCTGTACATTCATCGAGTCAAATGTTGGTAAATCAAATAAGAACAATCTTGATGTGTATTTAACAAAAAGAAAAAGATTTGACTTTGAATTTGACAGTATTTTTAAAAGTCAAGTTAACGGTGTTTCAGCTAAGAGGGCGTTGTCAGCGGTGGATTCATGATTAATGTACACTTGGGGATAAATGTGTCTAAAAAATAAGCAATAAAGAAAAGAGGGGGGAAATCTTTTTAACTGATGAACCGGCTACAAAGGCCTACCTCTAAATTTGAACGAATTAAATTAGCTACAAAAAGAGATTTCAATTTTTTTTTATCGGAGGGAGGCAAGGGTACGTGTCTCCTCCCGGTTCCGCATATTTGTTATTTAGATTCTCACCTGGACAACATTTTGGTAGGCGAGGGGGTTCCTCATGGCACGTTGTCTCTCTTCTCTTTCTTGTTTCTTCTTTTCTCTCATTGTTTTCAGTCTCTCGTTCTCCTCCTGTTGACGTTTCTTTCGCTCCTCTTCGTTCTTCTTGATTCGGTCCAACCACATCGCTTGTTCATTCTTCCTCTCCAACTGGGTCGGAATTATATTTGGTTAAAGTAATCTTTTTAATAACAAGAATTGGCATGTGTATATTGTTCCTTTACACGCTATACAGTTGAGCCCATACATTTATTATAAATATAAATATCATTAGTATGAATCAACATGTCTGAAATCTAATATGCTCGTTTGTACCTTTCCTGTTGGTATATAATTGTATAGCGGTCGGTCACATGGGCTGCATAAATAATTATGTAGATATTATGGTTGAATGAAGGTTCCTTTTTATTTTCCCTTAAAAAATGAATATCTGAGTAAAAACATTCCCCAATGAAATAATTCATAATAATGTTAGTCCATTTGTTCATTTAAGCTGGTATTTCAATGTGCTGCGACAACTCCCGACTAATTGGAGACACAAAACTGCGAAGAAAAATAAAATCGCGGATTACTGAGTAACAATTTTCACATAGTACTAAAGACACTTTTGCGTATGTCTCACGATCTCCCGGAGACATTTTGGACAAATTTCGCCTGGAGTTCGCATACATGTCATACGAATATTACACGACATTTGCGCGACTTTGTGTCAATGTCGTGCAATTTTTGTTTCGCGATTTATTCACATAGTGCCATTGCTATGTCTCAATTGTTCACAACTTGTACTCATTTAATTCGCAATTTTGTCGCGCTCTCAGGGGTCCGAGGGCAGTTCGCACCTGTCTCGCGCCCGCAATGACAGATTCTCATTTTTGTCTTCAATCAGTCCCAAATTGGATTCATAGGTCACAAATCCCTAACAATGTTTTCCCAAATTTGTCGCACTTTCTGACTCACGGAAACTAAATTGAGAAGGATTCGAGACACCCGCGGCGACCTTTTGAGTATTTTGAGAGAAAATTTGTCGGACTAATATTTGGAACATGTTAAACATTCCAGCGACATGAAAGCAAGGCCATGTGACTCACGCGATGAAATTGAGAACCCCTTGCGAACGTTTCGAGATATGAGTAAGATAGGAGCTTAAAGAGATTGCGCGACATTACGCTTCGACGATAAGTGCTCTAAAGTATCTGTCTAACACGGACCTAACTCAATATCTTTGACTTCATAAAGCCAGTAGTAAAAATCGCATTATCTCACCGTCAGGAGCTTCAACAAATAAAATACGAGCATGTACAATTACCTCGACATCAAGATGCTGAATGGGACTAAAATGTAGGGTAATTCTTGATTGGTTGATCATGGAATGCTATGATTTAAGCAAAACAAAAGGTCTTTACTTACACGTTTCCTCTTAAGGGCAGCGATCTCTTCGTCGTACTTTTCGATGATTATCCTCACCATCTTCAAAGACTGTATGATCTCCTGCTTGAACTCTTGTCTCTTCTGTCACATGACAACACAAACAATGAAACATAGACACCCACGTGACATTTACGTGACCAAATTATTAACAAATGTTAACTGTATACTCGATATACCGCTCCGTGACAGCGTAACGTTACTCAAAGTGAAGATATTAACAAAGAAAGGAACGAGAAAAGGACGCCATAATCACCACGACGTAACACGTAACATTAATAATAATAATAATAATAATAATAATAATAATAATAATAATAATAATAATAACAACAATAACATTGGTTTCTTGTATAGCGCTCAGACTTGACATTCCTGGCGCTCCCCAACTATTACCCCAGCTTTATGGCGCTCGCTCTAGGATTTCAATTAATGAATTCCTGCCAGGTACCCATTTACCTCACCTGGGTCGAGTGAGGCAAATGTAGATAGAATAATGTCTAGCCATAAGATATTAGGGCTGCGGCGGGACTCTAACCATGTGCTCCAAAGTCCGGTGACATATCAACTCGACCACAACACATTTACCACACCTACTACCATAATTACTACATGACAGACAGATGGGTGATAATAGATTTCGTCACAATCGCCTCCCAATAGTTTGGTGTCTAAAAAATAGCCCACCCTGAAAATCCAGTTGAATTGGGCAGTTGAGGCAGTAAAATGAAAGAGGAAAAAATAGTCAGTGAACATTTTTTGACCTCCCCAAAACAAGAAAATATATGGGTATTAAAACTTTATTAGTCTTCATCAGACTTTCAGATTATGGTATCGCTCTGATTTTTCTGCTTTTATATAAATCATATCGATGTTAGGGCTGAGCTATAAAATTGAACCAATCACTCATCTGCTAATTAAACATTAGCTGATCTGCATCAAGTTTTACGTTGTAACAGACAACTGACTCGTATGCAATAAGCCATTTCGTAGACACAATCTGCACATGGACAGCTAAAGGTCATTTTATAAAACCAAACGAGACGAATACTGGATTGGTGCTCATGAAAGTTATGTAATCATTATTCATTCAGTCACAGACGGCACATTCTCTGATACGCAAGTGGAAGTATTCTTCTCAAGAGGAGTGTTCAAGATGAGTATTTATGAAGCACCTCCATCACTTTGGCAGTGATTATACTAAAATGCACAAAACGGATATCTTGGAAAGCTAACATACTATGAACTGGTCTATTGGGACAATCCAACATTTAAAACTGCAAAAAGCTGACGCGCGACAAAATGCAAATTACACGTTTAGACAGGGAATAAAATAATTCATAATTAGATGATTAAAACTGCATTAGAAATGTAAACAGAATTAGAGGCGGACCGGGTGGGACTTTTAGATGAATTTGGGCGTACTCCAGTTTGATATGCAGAAAGAAAGGCCCGTAATTAAAGGAGAGTGAGCAGTTCAACTCGATTCAAAGTCCCTGATGGATTCCTCGGCCTAGTCCGCCCCTGACCCAAAAGGACCTGGGTTAAAGATGACATGTAACCATGGCAACTGAATAACAACAAAGAACATGTTACACTGTCACGTGACAAAGGAAGATGAGTTAATGAGCCGATCATTATACAAATTAAGTTATCAAATCCCTTTGAAAAAAAAAATCACTCGAGGTTTCCTGTCATGCATTTCAGCATGATGTAATATTTCATGCAGTTACTACACATTCTACGGTGGAGGAAAGAGGAAGGGGTGGGTAGCATGAGGTTAGATATTTGTGCAATTATAGCAGTAAAACCTCTTCTCTTCATTTTGAAGAAAATTTGGATTTGTTTTTGTTTCCCTTGACACAAGGTAAGATATTCAAATCGGGTCAAACCTTAATTGTGAGTTGCACAGGCAGTGATGTTCAATTTCTGTTTTTATTGATGTATGGTATTGTTTTATTCAAATGTAATTTATTTTCTATCAACACAATTGTATTCCCATTGATTTGTCATTTTGTTATTTGATCAATATTTTAAAGGTATCTTTTGAGCGTTTTCTAAGTGTGCGATACAGAAATTGTGTGCAACAAGCTCAGGTTTATTTGGTGATTTCCAGTTTATGTTCCAGACAATTTGCCAATTGCCTAAAGCATAAGAGAACTGAAAAGGGAAAAGAATGACAGGCAAGCTGCTTTTTTAGAGTGAACATAAAAACTCAAGATCTGATAAATATGTTGAGAACAGCAAAGTACTTACAAAGATTGTAAGTACTTACAAAAATTGAAACTACTTTGCCTGCCTCGACGTCATACTGGGCCAGTAAGTCCTGGATTTGCTTGAGGGATTCTCTTGCCCCGAGTTTCATCTTTTCTTTCTTCTTCTTCTGTCACGTGACAACATAGAACATGGACAACATCACGCGACACAACGTCACGTGATGGATGTTAAAATTTAGAACGTTGTGACGACAAACATGAATTCCCAACGCATAATGTATAACAATATTTAAGACTCGTTAAAATGGTCGTCATTCTTCATAGTCTACTAGATTACATTAAAAAGGAACATGCACGAAAAAAATTATTTAACTTTAGCGTGCTGGTTATAAAAATATGCATGTTTGTTATCAAAGAGATTATTATTATTATTATTTTATTCGGCAAAACAAGGTGTATACAAAAGAATTACATAGAAGAACAAATCATACAAAACAAAGGATGAAAATCATTAAAAAAAAAACATTATCGTGAATCCCATGACCATTTACAAGTTGCCAGGAATGGGGCAGGCAAACTAAATATAATACAGAATTAAGAAATTAAAGAAAATATTTGTGTGTGTGGATCTATTCGTTCATAACATAGGAGGATGAAATGTCCTTTCATTTATTCGAAGACAAAAAGTCCAAATATTTCTTCAAGATATATTTATATAAACTCGCATGAGCTCGATTTAAGTAGATCATTATATTCGTCAATTTAGTTGATCAAGTTAGAGTGAGCGTTGGGGCTCAAATTCAGGGGCAGAATTTCAGCCCCAATCGGCCAGTCACTGTCTGAAATAGAGCTAAACTTTAATTCTATGTTTTAGTATTCTCTTTTAGCGTCGCTGTTGCACCCAATGTTTATTACTGATTTGATAATACACAGGGGTACTATGAGGGATAGGGTACTCATCCAACATCTAACTAGTGAAAGAAGTCAATGTTACTGGATTAATGAAACGATAGAGAACATTCGTGGACCTGATGGCTACACATGCACGTAGTAGTATAGTCGACCTAGCCATGTGGTGCCCTGTGTATAACGAGAATAACATAATGTGGTTCGTTTTATGAAAAAAGTACTAGTTAAAAATATATTGATATCGAAATATTGCGAATTTTGTACGCAAACAAGATGCAAATTAGCTCATCAAATTGTTGTTTATAATTAGTATTTGATAAATAAATCGATCTTTTGTTTAAAAGGCACCAAACGTTCTTGAGGAATCATAATGCGTTAAGTGTATATTGCTTTCTTGGCCATTAGTTTCTTAAATTAGAATTGTGTTAAAAACTAGACAGGAATAGGCCATTTTTCGTAATGTAACTACATGTAATGCATACGTCTGTGGGATGTGACTCGATACGAATCATTTCATTAACCTGTTATGAATACTTGCATTTCAGTGGTCAGAGTGCAAATAACATAATGACGTGTTGCTAGGTGGGACAAGGTATAATGTTTGTGTAACCTAGCAACAACCAATGTATGTCATTCGCATTCTTGACTTTGGAAATAAAATCATTCGTAACAGGCGAAAATCGTGTAATAGAAGGTTTTAAACATCAATTTTCCAAATCTCGCACGTATTTTCACCATTTTACTTCCACGACTTATATAACATAATTATATAAAGTAATACAAGTCCAGAACCCCACTAATAAGTCGCTAACATGTAGTACCAAATGACATCAATAAGGGATTATTAGTTGAACGTTTGATCATTGATGTCTATCAAGAGCTACTATACTTTTCCATGTGTATAGACGACTGGGTTCAAATTATCGGAAGATGACTAGGATGTTTTTTTTTGTCTTTCTGCCAAGTAGTACTGTACTAAAGAGTATTGAAAGCGATTAGAGAAAGGAAAGAAAAGTAAAGTACGAACCTTATCTTCAGCGGCTGATCTTTCATCTTCCGTCAGAGTGCTATTATGTACAAAATAATATACAATTGATTTGAGTAGGTATATTTATATATATATATTCTTGTCGTCACTTTTATGCTTCTCAATTTTCCACTAATCGGGTCTATGTTATTAGTTGACCATGCACAGTATGAATCATTTAAGATTAAAGGAAAAAATACAGAAAAAAAAAAAAATCGAAATCCACTATGTCATAATTCACAATTAGAGATCAATGGGAGCAGGCACTAAATGAATTTTAACTATAATGATAACTATGATAAGCCAGTCGTAATAAAGTTAATGAAGTCAAATATACATGTATATGGCGAAAATTTGGCTATACAAAATCAAGTTCTAAAAGTGGTTAAATATGACTAGTAGAATGGACTTACTGCTCTCCTTCCTGCTCTAAATCCGCCATGTTTGTAGTCTGTCAATTTTCTCACTTCAGTTAAACCTGAGAAAAATGAAGATAACAAATGTACTATTCACATTGAGGCTAAAATGCATATCATGAATAATAGAATATAATGCTCACTCATAACTTACCATGGGAACGTTTAATCAAGAGTTATGAAACAGATTGCAATTATGAATGAGGATTCACTTGTTTAACTCTTCTTGATTTAAATCAGTCAGCGACTAAGACGACATCTCATTTACAGAGAGAGAGAGAAACATGATGACTTTTACGACGACTCGGAACCCGACTCTGTATTCCTGTTTCAATGAGTGGAAGTGTATTGAAAAAATCAGGACTTGCTGAAAGCCGCAAACAAACTGACAGACTTTCAATATGTAAATGCCGATATAAACTTTTCTTTCATACAGGGATGGGCCAACCATTAATCAAAACAAAACAACACAAAAATAGTTATCTTCCTCCCTCATCTCAGCGAACATATTTCAGTCTTTTCCCTGGGGCATTTCTTTAGATTCCTGGAGATCTAAATATAACAAACCGCTTCATTCAAATAGAAATAAGATCCCTTTTGGTCTGGGTTTAGAAGACATCAATCACTGACTGTCTGCTTGGCAATCCAGATGATCTCTGCACTTCATCTTGACTTTATAAGACATATGGCATAGTACAATTCACCCGCATATAACCTGAAGACATCTTCTGCTCGTTGTGATGTAGTTACAAATAAGTGTTTCTTTCGTATGTGTTCATGAATGTGATCGGAGTATATAACATATTCATGACCAATTGCGTATTTTCAAAACCATTCGGGTGTACCACTCAATCCTTTCAAGTCTAATCAGTTTAGTTATTTCCTTTCAAATTATATAATACATACATATTTATTATCTGAATATCCGATTTAATATGAAGAAAAAAAAACCCTGACAGAAGCAACCATGATGTTGTCAAATTCATTGAATCTAGCCCTTGTTTTTTCTCTCAATATGTGATTATCACAGTTTGAACTTTAACTATTGTTGTATTTATCATGAATAATGATATTAATGTATTAAAGAGGGATTACATTAACTGAAAATGCCCCCCCTTTCACGAAGTCTATACTTGATATATATTCCGTGAAATGCTTACACATTTAGTATGAAATGAACCATTAAACAATAATCGTGAAATTCCCTTTATCTTACATATGATTCTGACTGATTTTAAATTAAAAAAAATCTGTATTTTCAAAAGGTAGTACATGTTATAAGTCTTTCGTATGAATGTCTTTAGGCATTTAAGGAATAAATAGTATTTTCATGAACATTGTCAATATACAGCAGCTAAACATAAGGAACCCTGATGTATGACCACGACCAACTCCTACAGTCTGTACTAAAGGGATTTTGTGCTACCTACACGACATTTTGGACATTTATTTTCGTCACATAATCTCTATTAGATTGTCCTATTACATCCCACTACTCCCTACGCTCATCCAGTTTTAGTCCGTGCCAGCGCGTGTGGGAAACAAACCTGTATTAGCTACATACAAGTCTACAGCATTCCATGATGCAAATACATGACACGTTGAAAGCTTTTCTGATTATTGATGAACTATTTAAAGAACTACATGCTAATAAGCACGAACCTTATTTCCAGGCTTCAATGTAATGGGAATCCTTGTACAATAACATGCAATACATTGTAAGAATACTTTTGTCAGTCTACAAACATAGTCATTTTATTTAATGAAAATGCAGTTTGCTTGTCTTCCTTGAGTTTCAAAACAGAGACAAATATTTATGAATGAAAATCTAGAGCCTCTGCCATGACGAAGGTTGATTGATACCTTAAACATGCTTGAAATATCGTCGTTGCTTCACATCAGTTATGAATACTTATGTTACGATACGCGATATCCGCATATCCGGTATCCGCCGTAGTTGAATAAACAACATGTCTACCATAACAAACCAGTCTGCCGACTCTACATTATCTTGAGTAATCTACCAATTCTAAGACCCTCAAACGCATCATGGTGGCAGATGCTGGGATCTTTGAAATCAACTTTGGCTTTTGATTGCACAACTTGATCCAGTTCACGACAGTTGGGAAGTATAATTAGAAGACGATTTTCGTAAAGCAAAATTGCGTCGTTCTTTTGGTCACACGTATCGTATGCATAGTGTGTATACCGTACAGCACATAGTACGAGAGCCAGGGAGGGGGGTCAAACTAGCTGGAAAGGAAACCAATTTTCATGTACACAGATGTAAAGATCGCATAGCTCAATATAGCAAATCGACCGTCTGGCATGTTCTAAGTGGTGGGTGTGGCCAGGGGGCGGCCCCCTCCCAAAAAAGCGGCCCTTTTGACGACAAAGTAGTATTTTGTATATAATATTAAGGAAACCTTGCACCACCGTGAGTTTGGTGTCATATGAAAGACAATTAAATTATCTTATTGTGATTAATTAACATCGCAAATTTAAGTAAAAAACATGATTTTTGATGATTTTTTTTCGAAATATTGAATTTGACAAAAAAGATTATTGTCCATATATCAAAATCGGAGAAGTGCATTTTTTTTGTAACTTTCCAGGAATTTGCTTATGTACAAAGACAATATCCTGTGCGAGGAAGAGGTTTATATATCTTTTTAATAAAAAGTTATAGCAATCCAAAGTTATTGATTTGATTTCCACAAAAACAACATTTTTGCCCACATGTGTATTAATTGTATGCAATACGTGCATTAGTGTATTAAGGACCTGTTTGTGTGTTTACATCGAGTTTTAAAGGTAACTTTTAACTAAAACCTCTAATCACCATGTATTTGGTGTCAAAAGATGGATAATTAAAATACCTTCATCCTGATATCAATTTCAATGAGTGATGTAGTGTGTGAAATATAAATTTTGAGCCAAAAAGGTGCTTTATTGTAGATATTCCTCTGATTTTGGCCAGTATCTCGGTATATTAACTGGACAAAAGTGATTAGACATTTAGTAGTGCAGAAAGTTCAAAGGATTTGGAGCGCTGAGTGAAATTGATAAGTTCTTCTTCTGTACTCTGGGATGTTTCAGGAAATGTGGACATTGGCAGTTGTCTACCCCCACCCCACCCCCTTCCAGCCGCTTGTCATAATCTTGCCCATGACCAAGACAAGTTAGTGCATCGATCAACATGAATATAATATAATATCGCCATGTTTGGTTTAATGGTTTATTTTGCCTGACTACTAAGAAAACATGTGTATGCTTGTAAGCAACCAATACTCCGCATAATTCCTATTGTGATTAGATTAGAATGACATAAACTTTTCTCATAAAATAGTTTCGGCTAGGTATGCAAAGTTATTTTTCTCTCGATTACAAGTAATTCGGTACAAAAATCGAAGGAACATTATGAAACTACTTGATTCGATTGAATCTCAGTTTTAGTCTTTGTGTGTTTCAAATAGGAAGTTCCACAACAATAATTGAGATCAATTTGAAATCTTTTCTGCTTAGCCATGAATAACTTAAAATCGTTACTAACTCCTTGAACTTCTAAGGATCTCACGATTTGATGATTGGAAAACGTCATTAGGTACCAGCTTATAATTTTGGTAACACATCACCGTCTACATTAGAGTTCTATCATGCCCGTTGCATAAATCATATGGTCTCATTTGTTTTTGTAAATTATACTTTTGTATGCGTTTGTTGGAAAATACAGTTAGGCAAAAAAATATGCTTATTTAGAAGCCTTCATGTCAGGGCCTGCAGAACGGTGGGGCTCGAGCCCCCCTCACTTTTTTGAAAAAATATGTTAAAGAGAAAAAGAAAGAAAGAGAGAAAGAAAGAATGAGTGACCTGCCAGTGTCACAAATGAGGTATCAAAATATGCTCATCTGACCGTAATTAAATGCCTAAAACCCCTGAGCTTACGGGGGTCCGCCCCTGGACCCCACCAAGGGCCCTAAGGTGTGCCCTGGATGCTTTTCTGACCGTAATTAAATACCTAAAACCCCTGAGCTTCCGGGGGTTCTGCCCCCTAAACCCCTAAGGCGGGCCCCTGGATGCTCTCATCTGACCGTAATTAAATGCCTAAAACCCCTGAGCTTACGGGGTCCGCCCCTGGACCCCACCAAGGGCCCTAAGGTGTGCCCTGGATGATTTTCTGACCGTAATTACATACCTAAAACCCCTGAGCTTCCGGGGGTTCTGCTCCCTTAACACCTAAGGCGGGCCCCCTGCTCTCATCTGACCGTAATTAAATGCCTAAAACCCCTGAGTTTCATGGGGCTCAGCCCAACTTGACCCCCGCCAATAATTAGTGACCTGCCAGTGTCACAAATGAGGTATTAAAAATATGCTCATCTGGCCGTAATTAAATGTCTAAAACCACTTGGCTTATGGGGGTTACGCCCCCTGGACCCCACCGAGGGCCCTAAGACGGGCCCCTGAATGCTCATCTGACCATAATTAAATGCCTTAAATTCTGAGCTTCATGGGACACAGCCCCCTGGACCCCACTTCAATTAGTGACCTGCCAGTGTCACAAATAAGGTATCAAAATATGCTTATCTGACCGTAAATTAATGCCTAAAACCCCTGCAGCTTCTGGGGGCTTCGCCCCTTGACCCCGCCGGGGCACAGACCCTGGACCCCACGTCAATTTACGCTCTACCTTTGAAAAGCGTTCCGCGGGGCCTGCATGTAACATGTAAGAGTGGTGGGGATGCAGATTTTTCTTCTGCCCCCCCCAAAAAAACGTTTTTGCTCATTACACCACTGCCCCTGAAAGGTGAGCCCCCTGGAATGTTTGCCCCCTCCCCCAATCCCAAACTGCTTCCGGTGCGCCTGGGAGGGGGTGTCTGTCAGACGTCCCTAAAATACCCCAACCCCAATATTTAGCTACATCAGCTGGAAAGGAAACCCAAATGGAACCTATATGAAAATATTCGCCACAGTCCAAAGATACACAAATGGCCATTGCCAGACGATTTAAATGGTGGGGAGTGACTGCCATGCAGACGCCCTTTGATGCTAGATATAGATTGTGGACAGAAACATTGGAGGACTAATGTGAAAGGCATATTGTACTTAGGTTTAAACGTCCCTTTTCTGCACTCCTTCCTGATATGAAGACGATAAAAAATAAGAGCTATATACCCTAGGATTTAACTTAAGTCTTGTGCTACTGTAAAAGTCAATGACGATCTTTTTCAAACTCTACTTATCTTTACCTAGGCCTATACAGTAATTATTGTTGTTGAGTTATTAAAATTCACAAAACAATGTCCAACCAGATGCTTTATGCAACGCCTTTAACAATTTTATTTCTAAAGGCAATATCACAACGCAACACATAATTTTTTCAACATCAAGGAAAAATCCATCTGAGATCAAATAAAACAATATTAAAACATGTCCATATCATGCATAATTTATGTCCATTTACGTAACAAATAATTTGTCAGAAATATTGTGCCTACTTGAGTTGAATCGTATATGATACATAATACGCTTGAAATGATCAGTTGTAGCACATTTACTAGCTTGAACTTGCAGAGTATTACATGCAGATTTCCACAAGAGAAACTGCTGATTTAAAAGTTAAGCACAATTAGCACATTGACTTAATTTCTTCTTTTCTTGTTGCCCACATCCCAATTAAAATTCAATAAACAGAAGTAATCGAAGATTGTCTATAACAGTGTCACTGGTGGAACTGTAACTCGAACAAACAATCTACTACAAGTTTGCATTTTATTTTATTCTGATTTTTAAAAATGTTATTCAATGTTCAAAAAGACCATATGATTTATGCAACGGGTATGATAGAACTCTAATGTAGACGGTGATGTGTTACCAAAATTATAAGCTGGTACCTAATGACATTTTCCAATCATCAAATCGTGATATCCTTAGAAGTAATTATTAACGATTTTAAGTTATTCATGGCTAAGCAGAAAAGATTTCAAATTGATCTCAATTATTGTTGTGGAACTTCCTATTTGAAACACACAAAGACTAAAACTGAGATTCAATCGAATCAAGTAGTTTCATAATGTTCCTTCGATTTTTGTATCGAATTACTGGTAATCGAGAGAAAAAATAACTTTGCATACCTAGCCGAAACTATTTTATGAGAAAAGTTTATGTCATTCTAATCTAATCACAATAGGAATTATGCGGAGTATTGGTTGCTTTATACAAGCAAACGCTTGTTTTCTTAGTAGTCAGGCAAAATAAACCATTAAACCAAACATGGCGATATTATATTATATTCATGTTGATCGATGCACTAACTTGTCTTGGTCATGGGCAAGATTATGACGAGCGGCTGGAAGGGGGGAGGCAACTGCCAATGTCCACATTTCCTGAAACATCCCAGAGTACAGAAGAAGAACTTATCAATTTCACTCAGCGCTCCAAATCCTTTGAACTTTCTGCACTACTAAATGTCTAATCACTTTAGTCCAGTTAATATACCGAGATACTGGCCAAAATCAGAGGAATATCTACAATAAAGCACCTTTTGGCTCAAAATTTATATTTCACACACTACATCACTCATTGAAATTGATATCAGGATGAAGGTATTTTAATTATCCATCTTTTGACACCAAATACATGGTGATTAGAGGTTTTAGTTAAAAGTTATCTTTAAAACTCGATGTAAACACACAAACAGGTCCTTAATACACTGATGCACGTATATGCATACAGTTAATACACATAGGGGCAAAAATGTTGTTTTTGTGGAAATCAAATCAATAACTTTGGATTGCTATAACTTTTTATTGAAAAGATATATAAACCTCTTCCTCGCACAGGATATTGTCTTTGTACATAAGCAAATTCCTGGAAAGTTACAAAAAAATGCACTTCTCCAATTTTGATATATGGAAAATAATCTTTTTTGATAAAATTCAATATTTCGAAAAAAATCACCAAAAATCATGTTTTTTACTTAAATTTGCGATGTTAATTAATCCTAATTTCGTTGAAATAGGTATCAAAATGTAGATAATTTAATTGTCTTTCATATGACACCAAACTCATGGTGGTTCAAGGTTTCCTTAAAATATTATTTACAAAATACTACTTTGTCGTCAAAAGGGCCGCTTTTTGTGGAGGGGGCTGCCCCCTGGCCACACCCACTACTTAGAACATGCCAGACGATCAATTTGCTATATGGAGATATGCGATCTTTACATCTGTGCACATGAAAATTGGTTTCCTTTCCAGCTAGGTTGACCCCTGGCTCCCGGACTAACAGTGTACAGTACCGAGATACTGATGCTGCATTTTCCCAAATATTTGTACGTGAATTGTGTTGTGTGTATGAGCGTATAAAGGCTTAGCTATACAGCCTGCTCAGATTAGCCTAACTCAGTTTTAACTGTGCTCAATCATTGACACAGGGGTCTGCATAATAACTAAACTAAAGTAGAAATTAAAGTTAAACAAAATCAAGTGTGAACATTAAACCTGTTTTCCGATAATATTAATAAATATCTGGTGTGAGAACTGTCACTGTCAGACACTGAGTGAGAGTGATCAACATTTTCATTGCATGAGACACCTAACGACATTCACACAGGTGTGAGAATGTACACAGGTATATGTGTATGAACTGTTATTGTGCATATTATGATTTACTCATGGGAATGGCGCAAAAAATAAAATAAATCTTGATGGTTTGACTTAATGCAATATTCTTCTTTTCACTCAGTTATACATCGGCTCATGAATTTATCGCTTATTCATGAAAGTATAGTGGTTTTGTTTGATAAGACGAATGACTCATCCTATTATTTCTTACACTTTGCAAATGCCTACTCCTTCCTAACATCGAGATTGATGTATTGGTATTGTTACCGTACGGAGAAGGTCCCTTTAGTCAATCAAATGAAATATTTAATTACCTTACACTTTTTCCATTTTGTCGATTTTTGTTATAGATGTTCTCGTCTCGAGAATTATGAATCCCCTAATGCACATGGATCTACTTTGGCTGCCTAAGACATTACTAAGACATCACCAATATCATAACCAAACCTCCTAGTTTCCGCCTCCCCCTCGCAGACTCTGCCCAATATCATCCATGTTTACACCCCTGTGATATCAACGAATAAATTGAATTGATAATACGCCACGGGGTACTTCCCTTGGGGTGACGTACTGCGCAGCACCCTATGCGCATCACCTAATTAGGGAGTCCCATACAGTGAAAAACGACGTGTGCAACCCTGCTGGATAGGAGTGCATTGCAATGCGTTCGTATCTACCCTAGACATTTCACTATGGAGGCACCGCAGGATCCTTAGTTATAGACTACCATGTGCATACACCATTCATCCTACGTTTCACCATTTCTGGTTAGTCAAATGTTTTTAAAGCACCTTTAATCTGAATATTTTTATATTACTTCTCCACAAGGATGATACAACGCTTTATTTCCATTTGTATAAGCTTATGATGTTTTTAATTTTTTTATTATACCTTTTCCGTGGACAATGTTTTATGTAATGTTGTTATAACATCATCTAAATCAAGAATTAAACTCGGAAAGATTTGTTGTGTGTGTCAGTGTATCCAGCGAGGATGGTGTGCGTGTGTTTGCGCGTGCGTGTGCGTGTGTGTGCGTGTGAGGGGGAAGGGGGAGGGGGGGTGTACGACATCTCCTCCCTTCCCTTGATACGCCTGTAATGTAAACAAGAAGTCAATATCTCTCTGCACTACAGACGAAGTGTGTCGTACAATTCAAAGTTTCATTACCACTGGTGTAGCTACCGGGGGCTCGGGGCACTTACCTCATTGGATCGTTAAAAAGGTAAGTAAAGACAGTGAGAGGGGTACACAACGTAATAATTAATTGTTCCGACACTCCACAACCCTCACTCAATCACACTGTTTTCTCACATTTCACCCACCTATTACGATTAGTGGCCATGACAACACTGCCCTCCCCCTCCCACCCCGTCTAGACCACCGCTACACCAGTGACTAACAGACGTATAATTAAATGAGACTTGAGGTGTTATTTAGTTACACTAATTAAATTCGTTTGTTCAAGCACATTGACACATACATTTATCACAATGCTGCCGACAAGGGCGGATTCAGCCGGCGGCAAAGAGGGGGGGCATTCGTGTTAAAATATTTAGCGCCGAATCAGCCAGCCGGCGAATAAGCGAGGGTGTGGGGGAAGGAGCACCTATTTTGGGGAGGGGGGGGGCTCAACGGGGGATTGAACACTTTTTTTTAAATTCAACATCCATCCTCCTTTGAGCCCCCAAATTAAAATTAACGTTTTTGGCGCCCCCCACTGCTGATCCGCACCTGGCTGCCGAACATTTTCGACTATCCGGGCGTTCATATTAGGTCCTCGGTACATGTTCTCGACACATAATGTGCTCGGCGTTCATCGATATTTGTAGTCTGAACGTGTCCTAATGGAATGTGTGCCGAGCACAAAATATTCTAGCGAGCACACGGTTGACTCACGTTCTCTACCTACGTCTCCGGAACATAGTTGAAACGTGTGTCGAGAGCATTTTCATTTTAATTTGCAAGCATCATGTGAAAGTGTGCCGAGTACATTGTGTGTCGAGAACATTAAATGTGAATGCCGGGAACATTGTGTGTCGAGAACATTAAATGTTAATGCCGAGAACATGTTGTGCCGAGCCGAGCCTACAATCCATGACTGTTCGATAATTGTGTGTATGTGTGTATGCGTGTGTATGTGTGCGAGGGTTTGAATGAGATAACTTACAAATTATTAGATTAACTGTCAGTTTCCCTGTTTGACGTACATATTTTAATTCAACGATAATTCCTGTGGTTCGTTGAAGTTTACGTATAAAGAAGTATACATAATTAAATATAAAGATGGTCCAAAGGGTCTATTAGTAATGTAATGTAAGTAATTAAACAAGTCATTGTAGGCCTAGAAACTGATGTCCTTACGATAATGGGTTAAACAACAAAACAATATTAATTTATTTCTTTATAAAAACAGGTAAACAATATAGTAAGAAATATATATCCAATTGGAAATTGAAATGTATTCAGGCCTATACTTTCATACTAGAGTTATCCAAACCTTTAGTTTGTGCCGCTGATGAATTACTTTGTTTTAAACGTTTATTGACTTAATTTCAAGTAGTCTTTTCAATTAGTCTTTATATCTTCAAATCCGTTATTGTGGATTTCATTTTTCAATTTCATTTTAATTGTGTACACAGATATATAATATGAGTCTTCATTTGATTTCTGCCCGATGTTGTCTTGTCTAACGTTGCTAATTAGGCTATAATTATTCTCAAGAATGAATTTTAGGCCACATTTGTTTGAATATTCTTGACAGTACTTGTCGTGATTGATTGAACGTATTGGTATGTGCATTATTGTCATTAAACAACAAAGTGGAAGAAATATGGACGACCGTCCATGACTTCAATCTGATTAAAAGTATAATAGCACTAAATTGTAAGTTTATTAAAACCATAAACTATATTCCCTTTTTTGCATTTTTTTTTTTTTGGGGGGGGGGAGGGGGATATGTCTATAGATATCGTAGTCGAGGGACAAGGGAAAATATGGCGAAGCAAGGCGACATATTACCTTCTATTAAATAGGCCTTTGTTTTTTTGTTAACTTTGCAAGAGTATTGTTATTTCAGGTTCAAAAATCTATTAAAAACTAAAATAGCTTCTACTAGAACATAAGTTGATGTCAACTTAGAATGTTTAAAAAAAGTGTGTATATCAAACAGGCCTTGTTTGAGTACGAGACATATCTATCAAAACAATTTCAACAAGTATAAGTCAACAAACGTGTACATCAATACAAATATCAGATCAATGAAAGTATTTATATTTTTACATAATATGATTTGAAAACATATACTGTATTGTGATAATTTATCCTGTTCTTAATTGTAATCTGTAATTTATTACAATACTAAATAAATCACTCATGCCTTCTCCTTAGATTAATGAGATATCAATGCTCTTTCCACATACACAAACATGTCATATTGTACTAAATTAAATATTAGTGAACGGAGTCGGAGACGAATTAAAAAAAAATACATTTGGCTCTATAGAACAATAAAAACGCAAGGAACCTTTCAAAAATTAAGGGCAACATTATGTATTATTTATAGAAGTAAACAACAAGAGAAAGATGTAGTGCTAAGAAATATAATACATCATGTAGAAATGCATGCATCAGCCTTACTCGTCCAGCAAAGGACAGCCGAATATTGCGGCGAACCTATCAACACATGAATTAACAATGTCTCTGACAAACTTCTTACCAATACCAAACGTTACGAAACCGTGCGCGACGTAAAATCACCCAAATTCATCGAGCAGGCTGGTACTTACGATCAAGGACAGACGGACAGATTGACGGAGAAGCTGGATAGAAAGCGCGGGAAAGCTGGAATAGCCGCCTGTGATCTTCCCAATGTGCTAACCGCGTTGATAAGGGAGTAGATACTCTACTTTAAGCGTAAAGTGTTGTGGGGGCATAGACATCACCATCGCACTAGATAACTAAGATACCGTGCATACCTGGACCTGAACGTGATAGGGGTTGGTTTCACGAGAAGAGAGGCGTCATAATAATTATACTAAGCCTGTATGTAATGTGTTCCCTGACTGGTTAACTATACACAATAAACATTAAGTAATAACTTAAGTATAAATGAGGGAACTGTAATGAGTTTCGAGAGAAATCAATTGTTTATTGCATAATCATACAATGGATGGGTTGCATAAGAAAACTTGCTTCTTCATTTCTTGCTTGAGCAACAAATGATTTAAAATGCCTAGTCCATTTGGCAAAACCAGAGTTACAAACTCAAGTTCTATTTAAAAGACTCATTACATTGAAAATTTGCACTACGCACGGACTTTAAAGCCTCATGACCATGATACAGGAGTGGCGGGGGGGGGGGTGGACTTAATTCCGAAGAAGGTTTTTAAGCAGCAGATTAATTGTTAAAAAGAGGTTTCAACCTTTTATTTTAAGGGCTGAGGATTTGAGGATTGTGGGTGTTGTTATTATACTACATTAATGTGTTAATTTGTACTTTATTCCTTGGCGTGTAAGAATGAAGAAAAGAAAAAAGAAAGAGAGGGCAAGGTTAGAAAGAAGACTTTATTACAAACAATCGAGGACTGTAGAACTTACATCGTGAGAACGCAACCTTTCTTTTTATGTCGAGCAGAGTGTGCAATCTATACCCAATGAAAGCGAGAGCAAGGCGAAGATTGAGGACCGAATTACACTCAATGACCAAGAGGACGAATCAGCTTACAAGAAGGAGGAGGGGGTAGAATTTTAATTTTAATTTGCACTTGAAATCCTTACCCTAACCCTAACCCTAACCCCTCCCCACCCCCTCTTGTAAGCTAGTAGTTAGGGTTAGGGTACCATGATGAATTAGCTTACAAGAGGGGGTGGGGAGGGGTTAGAGTAAGGAATTCAAGTGCAAATTAAAATTAAAATTCAAGTTTATTGATGCAAATCCATAAGGTCAGATTATCATCAGACACGAACAACAATACATTGGGACAAAATACATACATTGGAACAAAATACATACATTACGTCAGAATACACCTAAGATATCAGGTACAAGGTTGAAAGTAAATTAACGGTAATTCTAAAAGTAGTAGCCCTCATTTTCAAAATATATATGTGGGTATTTAAAGCGAGAACATTTTTTTTCCTTTTGCCTTAAAGGCAATCTAGAGTTTGGGTTTTCTACTGAAATGCAGGATTACCTTTAAAAAGTAGAAACAACATTAAGTATCAATATTTTGTTTCTTATGTCGAAATTTTACGAGAATTGAAAGTATTTTCAATAGAGGGCTACGACCCTTAAAATACAATCAGTATATCACGAAATTTTGTGAAGTAATTTCTCTCTTTCTATATATATATATATATATACATTTGACTTATACTTAGTACACAGATACTACTAATGTCAAAGTCACTATTTAGATTACAACAAATGAAATTTCTCTTCCAAATTCATATTCTGAAATGACGGAATTATATTTATAATACTGTCCAACAAATCAGTTCTCTTCTTATTTAGAACTTGACAGTTCATAACGAAATGACACTCTGTTTCTACCTCACTAAAACAAAGAGGACATATACGATTATCAACGTCTAATTGCTTATGTCGTCCCATTTCTATCATAATTCTACTGTTACTTATCAGTCTTTTGCAATAATTTAATACATGGGATATATCTATATCTAACAATTTTAAATATCTGTAAGTTCTTAGCTTACGGCAAAAACATTACTGTTTTCATTTAGTGTATCCTTCCATAACATATAATATATCGTTATTCCAATTTGTTAATATTACTCTAAGAAGACATATTTTACAAAAGTACTTTGATTATGCCATATATGACCGAATCCTAAATCGGTTAAAAATAATTCAAGTTTTTGGCAATTAAATTTTTTTAATCCCATGTTTTCTAAGTAAGCTTTATTTATCAGAGAATTGTCGTTTGATTGTATCATATGTAGCCAGAATCCAAATGTGGCTTTTAATCCAGAGAGTGGAAAACGTGGCATCTCGGCTAAGACGGCACTATTTACAGGTGCTCTATTTACTCCTAATATATATTTCAAATATTTAATATGAACCTTTTCGGGTCTTAATGAAAGGCATTGCTTTTCAATGTGACTCCCACCTATACCTAAAATATCCAAACCTCTGAATTATACATCGCAATAGGTTTAATACATGCATCAAATAACTTTTTATGAGATGTTATCAAAATCCGGTCACTTCTAAGAGTATTTCTTAAAAGAATTATAGCCTTTTTAGATTTATCAGAATTTTGTTTAGGCGCATAAGAATAATGCCCCAGACGGTGTAAACACCAATTCCCAATATTCATATTCATTAACGATCTCAATATGCATATTATCAATATAAGCATTATATTTCTTAAACACTTTCCCAGAGTCATTGAATATCATAATATTTGTCTTACTTATTTGTATTTACCTGCAAATTCCAAACATTACAATATGCACTAAGAATGTGTAGCGTATTTTGTAGCCCCTCTGCTGAATCTGACATAATATCTAAATCATCAGCATTTAAAAAGCAGGATAACAATTCATTTTCTAACGTAACTGGATAACAGTCATTTTCAAAAATATTCCCAATATCATTAATATATATAGAAAAAAATACAGGGCTTAGTGTGCAGCCCTGTTTCACACCGACGGATGTATGGAAGGCTGGAGTGATACCCTGTTGCGATTTTATAGAAAATCACACATCATTATACATGTTTTAAATATATTCTCAAAAGGTCCTGTAATTCCATATCGATGCATTTTATATAGAAGTGCATTTCTATTAACCGAATCAAAAGCCTTTCTGAAATCAACAAAACAAACATAAAAATATTCTTTCTTTTCGAAAAACATATCAATAATCGTCTTCAGTATAAATATATGATATACGGAATCCAATCTGTTTCTTATTAATTATTTCATATTCACTATAATAACTTGAAAGTCTATTATACAATACCTTAAAGAATAATTTACCTATTGAGCTTGTAAGTTAGATACGTCTCAAATTCGAGGGGTCATCTTGACAACCGCCTTTATAAATTGGTTTAATGATATTTTCTCTCCAAGCATCAGGGTATACTCAAAAATAAATTAAATAGTTCAAAATAAGTGAATATATCATATTGGCAGGGAATCATCGACATTTTGTTTAAGATGCCATCTGGCCCACATGCTTTGTTCTTCTTACGCGATGGGAGGCAATCTAACACCTCTTTCACAGTGATAATTCCATTTAACATTGAACAATCACTTATTAACACAAGTAAATTATCAATGCCACTATCATCAGAATTGTTAACATACGAAACGTTCATTAACTTTTTGAAATAATCATACCATGTATAAGCTTCAATGCCTGAACTAATATCTTTATTTTTATTTTTACCCTTTAATATATTTATAATTCTCCAAAACTCAGAAGGGTTTATCTTTTCAGCAGATAATAACTCACTTAGCATCTCTTTCATTTTGTTCAAAATAAGCATTAAGGTCACCCATTATCATTATATAGCCCTTTCTACCATCTACCATATATATAATACGTATATTTTCTTCTAGCTTATCAAATATTTCTTTATCTATATCATTTCTAATAGTATGGAGAATTAATGAAATAAATATGCTCGTGCGTCTAGGTCCGAATATTGTGTGGATCAAGTTTCCCGACAGCACCCGGGTACCCTCACTATTGAGGCGTATGTTGTCGATGTATAACTTTTCTCCCGAGGTTGTGGTTTGTGCTCAAGGAAATATTGCAGTAACCCCGCAGTCGAGGTTTAACTCTTGAGATCAAGTGCCACAAGGCGTAGGAAGCGACACTACGACTCTTTCGCATTTGTTCACGGCTTTTGTGAGGAGGATGTCTAACTCTTTACACTTTACAAGCATGTTCTACCGACTGTAATTTAAAGGCGAACAGTCCCGCCAGTGTAGTTATCGCTGCTCTAGTCATCGCCATCGGAACATGCCATCTGCGTAAGAGTCGTATTCTGTTGGTGTCAATAGGCAGCTAGCACCGTCCGCCAGCGCGTACGTATTTTGAACGCCCTCTGGAATACGGGAACGTGCGTCTTTACAGTCATTTACGCCTACGTTAAGAATAATTGTATTGCATCCGTCAAGCATTTCAATTGCTTTGTGCGCTTCTCCCATAGCTGGCGCATTTATTTTGGTGCCTTTATAATCGCCCCTAGCTGTTACTTTGCCAATGTCGATAAATTTGCGGATGGAATCATCAATAAGCGCAATGTCGTGTTTAATTACGTATTGTGTGTTCGTATGTTTGACTGTTTGTTGTTGTCTTTTCATTCCTTTTGTTGTTGTTTTTGGGTACTTGGTTATTTTTAGGCTGTGTTAGAGTAGTGGCCTTAACCAGGGAGGTGATCGAGACTCACCTCCCGACCTTAACTGCATCGCTGTACGCTATTTTCTGGCGGGATTGAGGACTACTCGTCCATGGTTCCCCGTTATTCTTATACAATGCATTTGCGAGTCTGTCTTGTAATTTTTCAATCATGACATCCCTATCTCTCGCTCCCTCTTCACAAAGCTTTCTTACTTGACCTTCATTCTTATTCAGTGCTTTGAGTTGAGCTAATCAGTTTATCTTTTAATTGTCACAAGTCATCTTAGCCATGGAGTCTCGTTTCATTCAGTTCTTTTCGTAGGTTAGCATTTTCTCTTTCGTGCTTCCTTTATTTCCTGTGATTGCTTTTCAAATTGGGCCGCATCTTATGACTTAGGCTTCTCTTTGACTATGGGTTGAAGATTGTTTAGTAGTATGGTGTAGTTATCGTTTGTTTTCTCTTGACCTGTAATTATCTGCGCGAGAGTTTTTGTGAGTTTGACGATGGACGATTTTATTGTATCAAGGCGGTTGTTCATCTTGTGCAGTGAGCCCTCTACTGGCCGCCCGTATGGCAAAGGAAATGAAGGTTTATGATAAACACGCTGTCCGTTTGCTAAGAGGATAAATCCAATCCAGCAAAGCATGGAGAGTCAATGCTAATGCGTATTGACCTCTAGCGCTGCACTACGTATTAATAGGCAGCATGTGCACACATGAATAGTCAATACACTTAAAATACACAAATGCACACAATCATGCCGATGTGGTTGATCGGCAAGTTTGACAGTAGACCTACAATTTGATTTTTAAAATTATTCTTTCTAACATAGGTAAGTTGGAAAAAAATTGTATTTTATTGCTATTTAGGTGTCATCAATTAGCACTAAAGTACCGATTTTGAGTGAAATCAGTTGAGTTTTGTACAGTGGTGTTTGAAATGTTGAGAATCAATAGCACATTTTTAAATACACAGCCAGGATAGTAATGCAGCTATGTGTGGATAAATCGGCTTACGAGAGGGAGGGGGGGTGAGGGTCATCATTGGCCCAAACTGAAGATTTAGACGATTAGTTCCGATATTTATAAACGACGCTTCTTCATCTTGGAAACATTATTCCAATGTAATTATATATGTTGATCTTTCTAAAATTATTGGCGATTTTAATCGTCAATGTAATATTCTGCTGAGTGATTTTAAGTATGCTAAATGTGATGCACGTAATGTTATCTTTCAAAAATTTGTTGTAGCTTTTATGGTACTCAGTCATGTCTATTTTTTAATTTATCATTAGAGGCACTATTTAGACATTGGAGAATCGCAATTCGTAGGGTCTGGAAAGTTCCCTGGCAAACAATTGATGTATATTTGCCCTTTTGGGCTAAATGGATGAATCCTCAATTATTTGTTCATAAAAGATGTCTGAATTTGATAGTTAAATCTTTAAACTCATAGAATCATACAGTATCATATATAACAGGAAGGAGTAGATTTGGAGCAAATTCAATATTTAGGAGGTAATCTGAGATATCTGGATAGTAGATATACAAACCTAAAAGCAAGATGAAATGCACTATGTGTCAAAAGGATAGTGGAGCAAATAAGAAAATTGATCTGTTTAAAGGCATCGTTTAACAATATTAAATTTGAGATGCATGGCTCTACGTGTTAATAGTGTCTGTGATATGGTGTAGTATTGAAGCCCCAACAAAAATTGCGCTTCAAAATGATCTTGAAGTGCCTCAAAAAAGTAAAAAATCTGTGAGTAACCGGTTTTACCATACTCATTTTCCCCAATAGACTGTAGTGTTAAAAAAAAACCGTAAGGAAAACGAAAAATGAAATTTCGATTTCCAATCATAAATATCTTGATAATCAGACAGGCGATCAGCTTGTAAAAGTCAAGGGATTCCTGACTCACCTAAAGGTTTATAATTATGATTGCAGCATGAGCTAAATCCAGGATTTTGTTTTATAATCTGAGGCAATGTTACCGAGTCACTTTAAGGGATAAAAGAGAATATTCATTCCTAAGTTCTGAAGAATGCGATGATTGTATTACTTATCTTTGTCTGCATTAGATTGGCAGATATGGAATACTGTAAGGAGTTGGCAAATAAAAGATGGAATTGTTAGGGAGTGCTGCTTTATATGGTTCCTGATTTGTAAATATTTTAGATTTAATTTACTTTCGTTTTCGTATAGACAGTTCAGGGGATAGTTGTCAGTCATCAGTGCCACTGCGCACAGCCATTTATGAGTTAAAATGCAATGTGTTCATGTTGGTATTTTGGGCGCATGTGAGCTTGTACGTGTACGAGTAAATGTGTGTGTTTGTGAATGTGTGTGTAGGTATGTGTGTTTTCTTGGTTATGCACAGTGGCATGGATGGTGGCGCTTTCCTCCTGATTGGGACATGAGGGAAGGGGGGGGGGATCAATGTTTAAACAAGATTGCATTTGTTAAATTCATTTACTTGCAAAACTATCATTGTTATTTTTGCTTCTCTCCCTGAAGGTGTTGCATCTCTGCAATATAACTGATCTCTGTTTGTTTCTACGAATGTTTTCTATATTATTTATATTATGATAACCTCAAGCTTTTAACCTTGATTTTTGTATATGTGCTTTTGAATTTTAAGTGAATAACGAATATGAAATAAAGCATATCAGCAAATATCCGGACCTCTAAAACATTTTTTAATTCTTGATCATTCCAGCTTTACTGTAAATAGTCAATTACTTCCGGTCATTTCAAGGAGACTAACATCCACTTTGGACGCCATCTTGGATTTCCAGGTTTCCTCGTGGCAATAACCCATTTTAAAATATATTATTATGTAATATTCGTCAAACCCTAAAACCTAGGTATGGACAACAAAAATACACCTCTAAGATGGATATATCAAGATATATGACAATGTTATGGTATTTGCATATTTGGTACGCCACTTTGAAAATAACAACTTTCCAGAGGTCCGATTTTCTTAGATTTTTAGTATGTTGTTTATGATGTTAAATACTACCGGAAAGCCGATGACAAACTTTTTGTGTGCCCATTTTGGGGGTTAGGGTACTTTTTCTTCCCGAAATTACTCAACTATTCATTAGGAGGGAGTTTCCTTGGGCTCGTTGACCAATGCATTCCAAATCGCTCGTAGTCAAGGAGGAAGTTGTCCCTCTTGAATCGTGCACAGATACACAGAGAAATATAATCATGTGTGTTTGCATTATTATAATTACGTGTGTTTGTATTAGCGTTCTTCTATTAGTGCTAAATTGTTATCTTTAGAATGTTCTCAGACCAAGGCGTTGTTTTGTTTTTACAGTTACATGAGGAAGAAGAAAGAGGAAGTCTCGTTTAGTACACATAAGTCAAGTGGGAAACAGATGTGTGACCTTTGGAGAGCTTCCCAGGTAATCATATCATGTTTTCTTTTGATATCGACGGACGATATTAGATCCAACAAAAAAATTTCCCCATTGTAATTATCGGGAATCACTACCACTATCACGATATTGTCTCGTTTTTAAGTTTTACAGGTTTTCTTTTTGCAGTAACCAAAGACAATATTCCTGCCGGTGTATGTTCCTCTTTCCTCCTTGCATCCCTTTCTTTATATTTATCTCCATCTTTCTTTATATCTTCTCCCCTCGTTTTCTCTATGTTTTTTTAAATTTTTCTCTCATTCTTCTTGTTCCCACTTTATTTCTGTATCATCATTGTTAGCACGGTTATAACGAGGTATGGCGATTTAATTTGGAGCTACTCGGGTGGAGCGGATCAAGGCGCGCGGGAGGGGGGGGTGGTGGTGTGGGGTATTAATAAGTTTTCAGTTGTATATACAAATTTGAAATTTTCTGCAGCTCCTCCGTATAGCTGTCCCACTGAGTTAACTAGTGAATATTCTTGTACAATCTTGCATTATATTCATGATATAATGTGACACAGGTACGGCTGTGAATAGGCTCAGTACACACTATTCGTACAGTTGCATACAGGAGTTTGGTTTTGATTTGATGGTTTGTTTTACATAACTTCTAAGAGAGCATACGTTTACTTGTAAGTAAGAAACCAGGGGACCGACGGCTTTAATGAGGATTACTATCTTACCAAATGGCACAAACGCATCGACTTGGTTTCGAACCCGGGACCTCCCGGATTACGAGACCACTGCTCTACCACTGAGCCATCGCGTCTCCGATTCGATAACTTAATCCTTATGTCTTATTTGTAGCAATATGTTTTAAATTAAAAAATACTTAATTATATTACACTTGAAATTTGTTATTGAAGGAAGAACGTCTATGTTTTGGGAAGGAAGTTATTGTTTTCGTTGTTATGGTTTTTTTCTATTTTAAAAACATGGCTGAAGATATAATTATACAATAATGAAGGAAGCTGAGAAAAGGGCCAAGAAGAGGTGCACGAAAAAGTACAACATTCTGCTTGTGAACGCAAGAGGAACCTTAATCTTATATATATATATATATATATATATATATATTAAGTTATGACGATAATGTCTGGTCATTTGGATTAGAATACCTGCTACAAAGAAGAAAAATTTGACTTATTGAGCGATACTTGGTTATATTTGTGTTAGCTGCTAAACTATGTCATGGTGGAAAAGTACGATCACATCATATGTATTTCCATTCTCCCCCCAAAAAGTTCTTGTTAGTTTGGGCAAAAATCCTGTTTAAATAAGGAAATGATTTCTTTATCAATCCAGTATTTAGGATCATGAATATATAGTCACCAAAATAATTACACTTTGTACAGGGACAATTTCGTCAACATTTCCTGTGCACGTGACACCGCTATAAGGAAGGATTTACGCGAAACATTCGTTGCCAAATGATGTTTGTTTAAGGATAATATCAAAATAGACATCCGATACAAGCTATTGAGATAAAAGTTTGGATCAGACGAAACTTCTTTTCCTCAGGGGAATGTATATATAGAATATAACGTGAGCTTCTAGGATGAAACCCAAAATCATAACAGGATACAACATGTATCGAAACTAAAGGACATTAAAACTGGATGCAATTAGTTCTCTCCATTGAATTATAAATAATGTTTTATGACTTTCGTTTGTTCCATTTTTGTTGTTCTTGTATTATTTAAACCACAGTAGGCTATATACCCTAAGTACCATTTGCAATATTGTTTTCTGTATGTATTATTTAAATTTGCTTGTAAAATGTGACCAATTCAGCCATTGGCTACTAATTATGTTTTGTATTGTACCATAAATAAAAGAATAAATGAATCAATAGATTCATGCTTTCGTAGGTTTCTGAATGGTATTTTTATAATGTAAATGTTGTTTCCTGTCATATTACAACGTTAACGATTGGCTTTGATGGGAACGTACAAAAAGTGGAATAAATGATGATAAAAAGTCGTTCCTTCTGCTTTCGGTATAAAGATTGAGTCATCGAATCATTGTAGAAAGCATACAAAAACACTATATTTACTATACTTGATGGCATTTATCCTGAAAGTAGTAGAACATTCCGTCTATATCCGGTCTCCTTTCTATTCTCTGATTCCGACATTCTTCTCGTATGTAAATTAGAATAGACTAAGGTTATCATATGATGTAGGGCTGGGCAGGAGGAGTCAGGACTGTTTTATGAAGAAAATGTTTTTAAAAGACATGAATTACAAAGTGCAAATCATAAGCACTTAATATGGTCCTATTATAAGAGAGGACAATATTTAAAAGAGAGTGGTATCGAAATTTAAAATTAAATCAAAGATTGGTTTTGAGCGCCTTCGAGATTGTCATGAAACGCATAGATTTGGCTAGTTTTGTCCAATTACATGTACTTGGACCATATATGGAGGATATTTGGTAAAATCTGCTTCTACATTTCCTCATCTAAAGCAGGTGTTTAGCCTCAATTTATGTTTGTTCCTTGTAGTCATGGTAGAGCGAGTCGATACTTCTTCAACATTTAAGAATCTGACATAAAGTACTTGGTTGCAGTCTTTTATAAATATTCTTGTGTACCGTACATAAGGATCATTTAAAAATTCATGATCATGTTGTGGCCGATATCTGACATTTTTTTCTTCAGACTTTGGAGACATATAGACCGTCTCAGAATAAAATGAAACGCGAAAACAAACAGTAATTATAAAAAAAACTATTTCTTACTTTTCATAAATTAGAAGTAATATGCTGTCAAATAACACTTGCATTAATCCATACATGCTTTACATTAATTTAAAGCTAGCATGTCAACATCCATTTGTGCCAGGTTTTTGTTACACAGTAAAAACGTTTGCATCACGTGCGAACCTTTCATTGAGAAAATGTAAGCTTGTACAGTTGATTGTGCAAGATTTGTGTTGTCTTAATGTTGTGTATCTAAATAAACGGTTACTAAAAATAGGGGCGAAAACAATTTCCGGGAAGAAAGGGGGTACAACCTCAGATTTTCTCCAATTTAATAAATATCCCCCGTGCAATGAAAATGTGCCTTTTTAAAATTGAAAATAGTGCTCATTCTGATAATTTTTTTAACATAATATGATGGTACATTTTCTGTTTCTTATATGTCCACTTGACCATACCTTTTTCCATCATCAAAATGTAAGGTGCCCCTAACTTTGATTCTTTTCTGAAATATCACCGGACTCTCTGTTAGCTCTTTTTAAAAGTAAAATATGTGCCTTCATTACTAAAAGAAGTACATGGAAACAATCTTCTCTTTCGCTTTTAAAATTTAGTTTTCCTTTAGGTCACGTTTGGTCATATTCGGGGGTGATACAACCATGTGTCTCTCAAATCTGGCAAAAATCATTCGAAAGCATATTACCTCTACTTTGTGACAAGCAAGGTATCAAATTTACACAGCTCATAGTTTATTCACCATATCCGTTTGGTTTCGTGTTTCGTATTTTTATTCTAGGACGCACTGTATATGAAGCTCATTTGCTAAATTTGTTTAAGATAAACATGTAATTTCAAAGGGGAGGAAAGATGTCCAATTCTTGTCCAGACACCAACATTTTGCCTTCTACAAAAAAGAGGAAAATACAACAACAAGCAAAACAAACATAATGATGGCGTCCTGTTATTCACATAATCAATATAAAGTCAACCCTTGATAGCTCTTAATAGCATGTGTGTGCTAATTAATGAATCAATATTTTATGTGTATGTTTTTCAATCATGTCAAAAGCAAAATTATTTACATGAAAAAGTCTATGTACTTCCTTTAAAATGTAATGACTTTTATAATGTGATTTTATTGGCTCAACGCCTGCTAATAAATCCATGAAGGAAGCAACATAGTAATCACGAACTGTGCACTCCGATATCATGTAATAGAGATGTTATAATACTATGATAAAATACAATAACTTCATTGTTAGAGGAGTCATGTAAAGAAGCAGGACCCATCAATCAATTTCATTTCATTGTTGAAGAACACCAGGTTTTTAGCCAAAGGGTAAGTACTTTTATTTTATCTTTTCATATCCAATGATGGATTTTCTATCCAAAAGTTTTGAGCACTTATTTGTGTTTTCGTTTTCTTAGTTTTTCACTTAGTCATTGACAAGCTTGTCCAATGTAGATGAATGTTGTGAACCTGTCATGATGTATGTTAAGTTTGACTTGAGGTATAATATATTATCACTGATATTCTGTTTATTTTTTTAAAATAACGTTTTGCAAATAAAAAGTTATTCCCTATGACTTTCAACTTAATATAAGACGAAAGAAGACGAAGATGAAGGAGAAAGCCACTGATCAGTTGGTTGTATTTCATATCAGTTTCTTTAAGGAAATACTTGCTAAAACCGTTCAAAGTTAGAAGATTATTACACCTGTTCCAATGTCCTGCTGACTATCTTGAATTAACGGGACGAGGGGGTATTTCCATGTTATGTATGCATGTAATGATTATCCTGTTTATTAACAAAAAACACCTTTCATTTCAGGGCTCTTAGCAGTATTCTAAAATGAATCGTCTTCGGTTGTTGCTACCGATTGTTGTCCTACTGATGGTGATACGTTCACCCGTAGTCCATGGCCAAGCAGGTGGTGAGTATTCTTATTAATGTTATTATTATTATTGAGTATTTGGCGTCACCTGTGCCTGGGAGGCGAAGAGCGACCCGAATCACTGTAACCCTCGAGTCTCACCTCCCGGTATAACTGATTGGGTGTGTGCAGGTGGACTACTACACCGGAGTTTCCCCTACTCTTATACGAATAGTGTAGTGGGTTCTTAACGTGTAATGCTGGTGACTCTCCTCTACACAGGCCTTCCATTTGACGTCCTATCCGAGAAATGCAGGTAGTTTACACACAACGCAGGTTTCAGCCATCTGCCTGGGTTGGATTCGAACCCACGATCTTTGGTTCGACAGTCAGGCTATACCGATTGAGCCAACTCGAGTAAAGAGCTTAATGATGATTCACTCATCAATCTTTCATTCTTTTGTTGCTTTATAATTACAGAAGTTTCCTTCAGGAAAATTCATTTGAATCTTCATTTGAATGCAAGATTATGGGTTAACGTACGATACGGCTATTTGGTTATTTTGTTTGACCCCTTATTCTCGTTTATTATTGTGTATTTACTTTGCATTATTTTCTATCCATGTCGCTTTTCTGAAGAAAATACATTTTCATGAATAATTATTTCGATTGAATTGGCGGTTATAAGATTGTTCTTCTTTTCAAAGATTCATCAGTTAAAACATTGATAGTCGTAATATCGTTGATAGTTAACTCTCCGTGTTTTCACAGACTATAGTAGTATGATCTAGCATAATAGTGCTTTATTTTTACTCACATTTAGGACTAAATCCTCTTGATGTTCGCTTGGTTAATGGATCGAACAACAATGATACAGGTCGAGTCGAGTTATGGTACAATGGTGCTTGGGGAACAGTATGTGATGATGGATGGGATTTGAACGACGCCCATGTCGTTTGCAGAATGCTAAATTTCTCCCACGCTTCTAGTGCGCCAGTCATGGCTGCATATGGTGAGGGTTCTGGAGATATTCTTCTTGATGAGGTTGAATGTACTGGATCAGAAAGCAGCCTTAAAGATTGCATCAAAAGTAGAACACATAACTGCAATCATTCCGAGGATGCTGGGGTGACCTGTGGAGGTACAGTGACCGTTCGTTTCAGTCTTTTAATTCTACCCATCGTTATTAACCAATTATTGCATTAGCTAATTCTCTAAAACATAATAAAAATAATAATAATAATCTTTTAAAGTCCACTCCAAATTTTATTAAGTTAAACCGAAAATGGAAATTCTTTTTGTCCAATTGATCGTGAGCCCGGCAGCCACTAAGCAGCGCCAGATCGACATTGCTCTATCCCCTTATTGTTGAACGCCAAACAAGGTAGCAGCAACTCCCATCTTTTAACGTCTTTTGGTATGACGCGGCCGGGGTTCGAACCCACGACCTCCCAGTTGTGAGGCGGACGCTCTACTGACTGAGCCAACACTCCGGTAAAACATCGACATATAGCCCATTGACCATTGATTGCTAGATATGTCTAAGCAGGATTGTAATGCAAAAATCCAAAGTTGTTTATAATATGATTATGTTGTTTTTTAGGTCGTTGTTTCGTTGTCAAGTTCAAGTTTTCAAGTTTAATTTGTTTCACATTTCACAAAATAGAATTCACATAATGTCAAAATTAGAACGTAATATGAAATATACTAAAACTATCACATTAATATAATCAATTCTTTGTAAAGACGTCGAAATTAATTGTATTGAATAGTATGTTATACAGGGTGAAATGTGAGGAACCTATTAAAAAGCTCAGCTTGTAGATTATAGGTTCCCCTAAATAAAACTAACATTTGATTGAAGTGGTTGAAATGGTGAAGGACGTAACAATAATAATAGGTGGGCAAGAAGGACTTAACATAAGAGGATATACAAAGTGAAACAAGCAAAAATAGGAAAATCAGCATCAAATTAATTTGTTACCGGAGAAATGTCACGTTAGTACTTTAAAATATTGAGTTCATTGATCGAGGTCATTGATCGAGGTCACTCGAGCGAGGCAGTAGACATGAACAATTATTGTAGTTAAAGAATATACCGAATACTCAGGAATTACCCTTGATTCAATAATATTTGATATAAAATTGATATAAAATTCGATTATGGTCAACGACGATAAAGTATCTTTATACACAAGTAGAGACCTAGAAAACGCATTTTTTATTACGTTTTGCTCACAGCTTTAAAAAATTCCACTAGATGGGGATGGGTATAATACGTTAAACGAGCATTCACTCTCGCTATATGTAAAAGGTTAAAATGCTACTGCTGGGACTCTTGCTATGTCAGGCATGCGAGCTTGCAGCTTATATTGTTAGACAGTTTACTATAGGATTGTTTGCTACTGTAACAGTATCAGTCTCAAAATGCCTTGAACAGATGTTGAGGAGAATATCACAAAAGTTGTTTGTGCGCAAGCATTACAAATTTTTGTCCCTGCTCTCTTTCCAAAATGGCTGTTCAGAGCAATTTTACTTAATACTACTGTTAAACATAAGACAAAACAGCATTATAGCTGATTAGATTTACGTTAATATTTCTTTTATCCTGTAAATGAAGAGAATTGTAAGTTTTAAATAAAAATCTCCATCATGTCTATGCATGTAAACGCTTCAACTAGAAGGGCAGGAGGTAGCAAAATACTAAGCAAAAGCTTGATGATGAAAAGAAAAGAAAAAACCTTAAACAAAAGGCATTTACCAATCCGGTATACCATCGTGTACAAGAACACAAACCTTTCCTGAAATTCGAATAGGAATGAAAGATTTCGCTGGTCTCGGAAAGCAACTACTAACAAGAAAACAAACTTTCAATTTGCTGCCCTTTGCTAGCGATCATTTGGTAGAAATTATATTGAAAGATAAAAAGAGAATTGAATTTGAAAAACTTTGAATCAAACAATCATATTCATGTTCAGAAGTATAAACCTTTTTTTTCTTCAATCCTCTTAATCTCAATAGATGGCCCTTATAGTATACATCAAGGAGTAACTCGTTATTATGTTTTATGAAGTGCGGAGTCATGTTTCTGTGTGTATCGCATGATGTTCAATGTGATGTGGGAAAACCTTTCGACCCTGAATGTGACACATTGCTCCCAGCTGGATCACTGCATACAGCATATCCCCTATCTCTCCTCGTAATCCAACAATGGCTAATTGGGAAATTGTATCGTTTCGATTGATAATGTCCATCATTCTTCTCCCACATTGTGGGATTCAGATTCAGATTCAGAGGACTATGACACAGGGAGCTGGAGTGCAATTGACATAGGCGAGCATAGCATAAAAGGCTTATTAGTTTTAATGGTAGTTCTATTGTTAGCATACCTTCTCTACTTCTACACATACCAAGAGACAGTGCCGTATGGCCCAAGGGGTTTACCATGAAATAACGCCAACCTGTCAAATCTTTTCTACTCATAAAATCAAACCGGGTTTATTTTCGTTTTTAATTTAGAACTTATGCCACAACACGAATTGAAACGCTTAGTAAGACTTTACGACTGTTGTTTAACATTTCACTTTTTTTTTTTTTTTTTACTATAGATTCGCCAGCTTTCCAACCTAACATTTGGATCCCAAGAAAAACAATCATTGGTGAGAACTTTTCCTCTTTAATTTTATCTTAGTAAACTATAATTCTACCTATTTTGTATAAATGTCAATACGTACTTTACAGACTTTCTCTTTTACATCATTATGAATCACTGTAAATATATATATATATATATATACATATATACTCATCTACATTACCCATTCATCGTCATATTGTCAGCGCTCACTCCCCTGCGCAAATCTTTTACAAGCTGTCGTGATATATGTATAACCAATTTTATCCTGTCAACATCAGCCTGGAAAATTAGATCTATAATGTTAATACTAGTTGAAGGAACGGGGGCACAGAGACGATAAGAGATAGTACTGGGGTATATGTCTGGGTGATAATGCTAGCTTGGAATAAGATATGAAACAGCTACAAAAATAAATCGGATAAACAGAGACTGCCGATATCAGATTTCTTTTTGAAAAACAATGATTTTCTTTTTAAATCCACATTTTGGGAAATACCCCTACAAGACATGAGAGAGCTTGTCAATTGTAGTTAAAGACTTGACTTAAGCACACAAAAAACAACCTGTATTTAAATGTCCTGCCTTACTCCTGATATAGGGAGCCAGCTTGAAGTTCGTTTGAATGGATCGAACAATGCTACAGGTCGAGTCGAGGTATCGTACAACGGTACTTGGGGAACAGTATGTGATGATGGATGGGATTTGAACGATGCCGATGTCGTTTGCAGAATGCTAAAATTCTCCCACGCTTCTAGTGCGCCAGTCATGGCTGCATATGGTGCGGGTTCTGGAGCCATTTTTCTTGATGAGGTTGATTGTACTGGATCAGAAAGCAGGCTTGAAGACTGCATCACGAGCGTATTTGGACAACACGACTGCACTCATTCCGAGGATGCTGGGGTCACCTGTGAAGGTACAGTGACAGGTCGTTTCATTTTGTAAATTCTACCCTCCGTTATAAACCAACTATTGTATTGTCTAATTCTCTAAAACATCGACATATACCTCATTGATCATTGATTACTAGATATGACTTAGCAGGACATGTAATGCATTAATCCAAAGCTATTAATTTGTTGTTTATGTTGTGTTTTCATGTATTTGTCTGTTTTGTTGGTTTCAGAGGGTCTACTAAATAGGATACGACCCTGAATTCAATCATATTTGATATAATGGTAATTGAGTACTCGCGTGTAGGGCTTTTGTCAGCCAAAATGTCCATTCAGGTCAACGGCAGTTAAGTATCTATAAAAAACAAATAGAGACCTAGAAAATGTTTTTTTGTATTACCTATTGGTATCAGCTTTCAAAAATTCCACTTGATGGACATTGGTAGAATACGAAAAACAAGCATTCACTTTAGCTCTAAGTAAAAGGTTAAAATGCTACTGCTGGGACTCTTGCTATATCAGGCATGCAAGCTGGCAGATGATATTGTTTGACTGTTTACAATAGGATTATTGACTACTGTAACAGCGTAAGTCTCAAATTGCCTTGAGCAGAGGTTGATGAAAATATCACAAAAGTTGTTTGTGCGCAAACATAAAATAAGTGAATTTTCCCTGCTCTCTTTCCAAAATGGCTGTTCAGAGCAATTTCACTTAATACTACTGTTAAACGTGAGGCAAACAGCTTTATAGCTCATTAGATATACGTTAATATTTCTTTTATTGTGTAAAAGAAGAGAATTGTAAGTTTTTAATAAAATCTCCGTCATGTCTATGCATGTAAACGCTTCAACTAGAAGGGCAGGAGGTGGCAAAATACCAAGCAAAAGCTTGATGATGAAAAGGAAATAAACCTTTCAAAAAAGACATTAACCAATCCGGTAAACCATCGTGTTCAAGAACACAGACCTTTCCTGAAGTTCTTAATAAGGATGTCAGATTTTGCTGATCTCGAAGGCAACTGCTAGCCAGAAAATGAACTTTCAATTTGATGCTCCTTGCTAGAAATCACTTAGTAGAAATTATATTGAAAGATAAAAAGAGGACTGAATTTGTAAAAGTTTAAATCAAGCAATCATGTTTATGATGAGAAGTATCAACATAATTATTTAAATCCTCTTACTCACTCGATGACCCTCATATTAAAAATCAAAGAGTAACTCCTTATGATGATGTAGGAAGTGTGGTGTCATGTTTCCGTGTGTATCACATGATGTTCAGTGTGGAATAACCCTTCGACCCTGAATGTGACACATTGCTCACAGCTGGATCACTGTATACATCATATCCTCTATCTCTCCTCATAATCCAACAATGGCTAGTTGGGAAATTGTCTCGTTTCGATTGATATTGTCTATCATTCTTCTCCCACTTATCAATGGTGTATCAAATATAGAATTAGAAACAGAGGACGATGTGACAATTGGCTGGAGTTCAATTGACATAGGTAAGCATATGTAAAATGCTTTTTAGTTTTAGTGGTAGTTATTGTAAGCAAACCTTCTCTACTTCTACACAAGTAATAATGATAATAATAATATTCCGCTTTTATATAGCGCTTAAAACCATGAGACAGTGCCGTATGACCCAAGGGGTTTACAATGAAATTATGCCCCACTGTCGAATCTCTTCTATTCATATAATCAAACCAGGTTTATTCTCGTTTAAAATTTAGAACTTATTCCACGTCACGAGTTGATACACTTATCCAGACTTTATGACTGTTGTTTAACATTTCGATGTTTTCGCCTGTAGATTGGCCAACTATCCGACCTGAAATTTGGATCCCGAGTACAACAAACAATGGTGAGAACTTTTCCTCTTTGATTACAAAAATATAGTTAACTATAATTCGTATGAATGTCAATATGTGTTTCACAGACTTTCTCTTTTACTTCATTATGAATCACCGTATATATATTTATATTTATCTACATTACCCATTCAGCCTCCACTCCCCTGCACACATTTCACAGTCTGTAGTGATATATTTACAGACAATGTTATCCTGTTAACTTCAGCCTGGAAATGAATCTTTAATGTTAATACTTGTTGAAAGAACGGGGCACAACGACGATCAGAGATAGGACTGGGATATATGTCTGGGTAGTGATGCTAGCTTGGAATAAGAAATGAAAAAATTAATTTGATAACAGAGACTAACGACATGAGATTTTGTTCAGCAATAATAATGATTAAAAAAAGAGATTTTTTAAATCAACATATCGTGAAATAACCCTACAAGACATTAGAGAGCTTTTCAACCGTAGTCAAAGACTTGACTTAAAGGCATCGTTTAACAATGTTAAATCTGAGATGTATGGCCCTACGTGTTATCAGTGTCTGTGATATGGTGTAATATTGAAGCCCTAAAAAATTGCGCTTCAAAATGATCATGAAGTGCCTCAAAAAGTAAAAATCTTTGAGTGAACGGTTTTACCATACTCATTTTTCCCAATAGACTGTTGTGTTATGAAAACCGTTAGGAAAACGCAAAATTTGTTTTCGATTTCCAATCATAAATATCTTGATAAACAGACTGACGATCGGCTTGTAAAAGTCATGGGATTCCTGACTGATGATTGCAGCATGAGCTAAATCCAGGATTTTGTTTCAGAATCTGAGGCAATGTTACCGAGTCACTTTAAGCATAGACAAAAAAAGAAGAATCTGTATTAAAATGTTCTCCCTTACTCCTGATGTAGGGAGCCAGCTTAAAGTTCATTTGGTTGATGGACCAAACAATGCTACAGGTCGAGTTGAGGTATGGCACAACAATACTTGGGGAACAGTATGTGATGATGGATGGGATTTGAACGATGCCGATGTCGTATGCAGAATGCTAGGGTTCTTCAAAGCGTCAAGTGCACCAGTCATGGCTCCATATGGTGTGAGTTATGGAGACATTCTTCTTGATGAAGTTGATTGTACTGGATCAGAAAGCAGCCTTGAAGACTGCACCAAGAGTGAATTTGGAGTCCATAATTGTGATCACAGCGAAGATGCTGGTGTCATCTGTACAGGTATAATGTAACCCTGTTTGTGAAATTCGAAAAGTCTTAATATGCAAGTCTTGTTTTTTGCCCCATTATGTCTTCTCCATAACCCTCTCTTCACTCCTCATTTCTTTCCTTTCCTTTCCTAATTCTCTTTTTCTCACTTTCTCTCCCTCTCTCTCTCTCTCTCGCTCTTACTCTATCTAATAGTTTCACTTCTTATATTAATATCTGCTTGTTTTTCTGATATCCTTGTTCTCTTCCATACTCAAAACCTGAATTCATAATATATCATTGAATTTCAGAGCCTATCTCTCTTCAAGTTCGTCTTGTCCATGGTCCAAATAAGAACTCGGGAAGAGTTGAAGTGCTAGAAAAAGAATCTTGGGGAACTATCTGTGACGATGGCTGGGATGCAAAAGACGCTAATGTTGTATGCAGAATGCTAGGTTTCTTCGGTGCAGCATATGCACATGTGCAAGCTACATACGGTGAAGGGGCAGGGCACATCTCACTCCGTAATGTGGATTGTATTGGGACAGAAAACAACTTGGGAACATGTTTCCACGATAGACCTGAACCTTATGACTGTGCTCATGACGAAGATGCCGGTGCTGCCTGCTTGGTTCTTATCACAGGTATAATGTGAAAGGAAATAAATAGTCTTTAAATTCATCAATATGCAATTATGTCCTGCTCTTACGGTTGGAAATAATAAATAATGTAGCATGTGACTAAAATATACATTATATAAATACTTGAATATGATTTTAAAACAATGTAAGGAATATTTTTTTTGGCTTGGTTCACCTATTTGGGTTTTTGTTACATTTATTTTAACACTTCATTGTAATTTGAACAGACGATTCTGAAAGCGGGGCATCGGCCGGGGATGGTATAAGTAAAATGAAAAAGGAAAATCGAATAGCTAATAGATGCCTGCTCAACATCTTACCTTTTAACAAATTGATGATAAAAGAGCTTTGATTTCATGAAAATCAACAATGATAAGCAAGAATCTGTGTTCTAGGATAGACTTGTCTAGTAGAGCCATAAAAGTATCATGTATACATATCAAAGATTCCAGAAAGAACGGGACAGGGGAGGTGTCACATTTGCCAACTGATGCATCAGGCACGCATACTGCTTTCTTAAAGAATGATATATATATTTTATTCGAATCATAGTCTGATATTTGTTTTGGCTTGGTACACCTATTTGGGTCTTTGTTACGTATATTTTAACACTTTTCTTTCATTGCAATTTGAACAGATGTTTCTGAAAGCGGGACATCATCCGGTAATGGTAAGTAAAATGAAAAAGGAAAATCAAATAGCTAATAGATGCCTGCTCAACATCTTACCTTTTAACAAATTGATGATAAAAGAGCTTTGATTTCATGAAAATCAACAATGATAAGAAGGAATCTGTGTTCTAGGATAGACTTGTCTAGTAGAGCCATAAAAGTATGATATATACATATAAACGATTCCAGAATGAACGGGACAGGGGGAGTCACTTTTGCCAATTGCTACAGCAGGCACGCATACTGCTTTCCTAAAGAATAATAATATATATATTTTATTCGAATCATAGTCTGATATTTGTTTTGGCTTGGTACACCTATTTAGGTTTTGGTTACATATATTGCAATACTTCTCTTTCGTTGTAATTTGAACAGATGATACTGGAAGCGGGGCAAAAAAATAAATAATTGAACAACGATAGCTGGATGCTCGCTCAACATCTTATCTTTTAACAAATTGATGATAAAAGAGCTTCGATTTCATGACAATAAACAGTGAGAAGCAGAAATATGCACGGATACTTGTCTCGTTGAGCCACGAAGGCATGATGTATACATATCAACAATTCCAGAAAGAACAGGACGGTGGGGGAGAAGTCACATTTGCCAATTTATAAAGCCGGCACGCATACTGCTTTCTTAAAGAATAATATTTGGTCTTCCGAACCCTAGTGTGTGTATATTATGAATTGGGCTCATAATATCTGTTATCAGAAGGGTAAACTAATCAGTATACAGTAATTTAGATGTTAATCTTTACATTGAATATGAAGATGACGGAACATTCGGGTTGCAATGTCCAGACCTCGTATCAAGCACGGATAAAGGTCTTAATACATCATCTACTGTCAACATCATCCCAGACGTGGATGGTTCCGTTTTCTATCATAACGTCTCTGTTGGCTGTATATATATATATTTTATTCGAATCATAGTCTGATATTTGTTTTGGCTTGGTACACCTATTTAGGTTTTGGTTACATATATTTTAATAATTTCTTCCGAATCCTTGTGTGTCTATATTATAAATTGGGCTCATAATATCTGTTATCAGAAGGGTAAACTAATCAGTATACAGTAATTTAGATGTTAATCTTTACATTGAATATGAAGATGACGGAACATTCGGGTTGCAATGTCCAGACCTCGTATCAAGCACGGATAAAGGTCTTAATACATCATCTACTGTCAACATCATCCCAGACGTGGATGGTTCCGTTTTCTATCATAACGTCTCTGTTGGCTGTACGTATACTTCAAATGATGTATTTTACTACGGAGACACTTGGGTTGCCTGTGCTGCACGAGATAATCTGGGAAACTACGTGACATGCAATTTCACGGTCAACGTCAAAGGTACGTATCAAAAAGGAAGAATTACCACAACAATATCATACAATTGTGTCAGCAATTCAGTAGACACTCGTGTTTTTTTATAGAGTATTTCAGAAAATTGAAGAATATAATGGTTAGGCCTAAAAAAAAACTTTTTGTATTGCCCTTTAGGTGCCAAAACATGGGTCGGTCGGTCGGAAAGTTTTTTGTTTTTTTAACTTTTTTTTGTCGCCCTCTTTTGGCTGATATTTCTCAGTTTTTAATGCTTTAATACATGTCTTTCAGCGTCATCATTCCTTTCATATCTTTTTCACCTCATAATAATCCATGGTTTGCAATGTTGTGTTGAGAGTTGAGACAACACTCTGTGCTTCCCAGCTGACGAAGTTGGTTTTCAACACTGCGCATCTGCGGCATTTAATTCACGGGCGGACAGCACTGAATGAGACTGTCAGGCAATATACGTATCAACGGATTCCAAATTGATGAAAAATTTAAAATTTGTATTCATGTATATATCCTTTCATCTCGTCTTTACGTAAATTTTCAATGTTTTTTAGTGCCTTCACAATGTGTCATGAATATAAAAGTGTTGTGAGCCTTTCCGTAGAAAACTCTAAACAGCGACCGTCGCCCAAATCTCCCTAGTTTCTAGCTGGTGCAGTGCATGGTATAAACACGTACACGAGGCCGGGGTCTACTTGCATGTTTACGCTAGTAGGATTTTGAAACTAGGGCAGAAGACGAGTGAGAATTTGGGAATAATTTGATTTTATGCATTTATATCCTATTTAAACAAACAAAATACATATTTTTTTTATTCACTAATAAAAAAAATTCTAATAAACGGTTAAAAAAAAAAAAACTTTTTAAAAATGCCGACCGTAGATTTTCAGATTTTTGGGTCGGTCGCAAAGGGCAATACAACAAGTTTTTATTTTAGGCCTTATACATTGGTATACACAAAATCTAGTATACTTTCACAACGTCCAAACTCCGTTTCATGTTCATGAGAATTGCTGAATCGTAATTGCCAGTGCTGCAAAGTTTACAGTTCAGTTAATTTATATTTTTATTGGCAAAATATTTCGTTGAATGCATCTACCTTTACATAACTTATAATACAAAATCGGTTTATCAATTATATTGTTGTTTGTGTTTGTTTGCAATGTTGGGGTCTGTAGTTAGTAAAGATATTTTAAGATACAGTAAGTTACACTACATTGCCAGCCCCCCTCCCTCCCCTCAAAAATGTTCTCCATTTCACTGGTGTTGATAGTCCAGCCATTGAGAGGAGTCACTCGCTTTATAGATAGGGGAGGGTGCACTGGATATTAAGTGATGCGAGAGAACAAGGCCATAGCTATGTTAGAGGATATGTCGCAGGGGTTGTTTTACTTTAACAAAAAAATAATTGACATCAGCTGTTTTGGGGGTTACCTTTTTACCGTTACATTCTATTTGTGCCCCATGTATTAGGCCACCACTCACTTTAATTTTGGTTGTCCCCAAATTTGTATTTCAAGATGGCGACCCTCCTAGTTTGGACTGCCCTAATTTAAATCTCACCACGGACCACATCATCAACAAACCTAGGGCATCCGACAATATTGATCCTAGTCCGTCTGTGATCTGCTCTTATACATCCCGTGCTGACTTCCAGTTTGGAGATACCAATGTTACCTGTAATGCTACAGATGAATCAGGAAACATTGGCACGTGTATGTTCGTGGTTACAGTACAAGGTATGGTACAACTTGTAATCATGTGTGTTCGTTCAGGTAATGAAAAGGTTAGCAAAACAAGGCAGTTGAACTTTATATTAATTAAGGATTTAATTAAGATGCTACGTACACTATAACTCCTAATGTTATAGTATTGTCTTGTTTTATCGCAGACAAGGAGCCTCCTAGTTGGGAATGCCGTGACCAAACATCCATCGCGGGTCAAGACCCAATTGCTCTCATTCCTTTCATCCCATCTGTGTCAGACAACGTAGATCCCAATCCATCCATTAACTGCTCTCACACATCCATAGATCTCTCTCATCTTGGAGACACTAGCATCACATGTGAAGCTAAAGATTCTTCTGGAAACATTGCCTCATGTACTTTTCTGTTTACTGTACAAGGTAAGTACCTTTGCGACCAGGCTTTGTACTTTTATCTGTACATGGATATCTACTTATGTTATCATTAATATTTGTATTAATATCATTATTACTATTACCTCATGCGTACATCCATTTAGTAAATCAGCGCAATGTAACCAACAAATAATCATGATAATAGGCACTATCATCATGATTATAAACCAATTTGATATTTGCGAAATGTTTGTTTCTTACCAAACTAATATCTCCATGGCGAAAGATGGAGTAAGTTCCAAAAGTTATCGTCGGCTACGAATCCCAGTATCTTTTTTCTGAAAAAAATATTTATACATGACACTCTATTCTCTTACATACTCCTATAACAGCGTCATGTACCCCCTCCTTCCCGGCTGCTATCGAATCAATCATTCATGCTTACGATAGTCGGCCTCTGCATTTATCTTGATTCTTTGATTATATATATATAGGCCTATATACATATATCTATATGCATTTTTTGTGGGTGTATTTCAGTCGTTACTCTTTATGTAAATCAATTATATTATATGCTATTATTGTTATTTGAATGTTTTGTATTTTATTCATCAATAAATGCAGACACATCTGCAAAAAAGGTCATTAAGTGGCTTGCCATGGATTTTTAACCCTCTAGCCTATATGATTTCTTCATTGCTTACCACTACCCGATGCAAAGCTGATAGTTGACCGAATTTAGGTTGTTTCTTGATTCTCGGGAGAGGGGAGGGGCTGTAGCTCTCCACTCCCACATCCAGGCGCGGATCTACGGCCGCCCCCTTGGCCAAAAAAATCTTACGAATTGGGCAAAACAAAAAAAATATGGCTCTTATCCCCCCCGCTTATTCACCGGCTGGCAGAGTCGCCGCTAAATATTTTCTCACGAATTGGGGGAGAGTACTCTTACGCTTATTCACCGGCTGGCCGATTCGCCGCTAATTATTTTCTCACGAATTGGGCCCCCCTCTTGCTGCCGGCTGGATCCGCCACTGCCCTCATCCCGATTTCTGCTTCATATGCCAACGTTCATTTTATTTCTCTCTCTCCCTTTCTTTGGATAAAATATCTACAGACCCTTGTAAAGTTCCTGATTCGTGTATCAATGGTGAATGTAGCTATATAGGATCAGGACTACACCAATGTGACTGCTATGATCGATACGAGGGTACTCATTGTGATGTCATCCATCAACCCACTCGTGAGTATTTTTTATTTGTCTTCAAAATATCGTGTCTATCAAGTAAACATGTAATTGAATGAAATTTATTAAATAAGGTTGAGTTTAGTAATTGGCTGGTTACCTATCAGACGTGGCAGTTTAAATAGCGGGTGCCAATAAATAACAATAACCTTGAAGTCATATTGGTTGCTTTGATCTAGGTTTGATCGAAGATTTCCTGGCATTTATGTTTATCAATTCACATTGTTAAATAGTTATGGTAACTGCCTTAAACAATATTTTAATGTTATTTTATCTGGAGAGATATAGGTGAGTTGATATGAAATAGGCTGGACGCATTCCATCTGTTCCAAGGGCGATGATAAGCTTAACCTCATGTTATTTGTGTTCTAGATGCCTGCCTTATAGCCGCTGACCTATGATGAAAATAATCATCTGGATTTATGTAGCGCTCAATACGAAATAGCCTCTCTAAGTGCTTTACTTATATTATTACCCCGGTCATCGGATCCATTCATGCACAATGTGCACCATCTCCACTCCCTGGGGAGCTTTCCTACCATATGGTAACCGTGGGGGCATTTGGCAACTACTAACATAAAGGCTTTCGTTATCCTACCAGGTACCCATTTCTCTCCCGGTATAGAGTGGCAAATGTAGATTAATGCCTTGCCAAAAAGACATTATTGCCGGGGATCGAACTCACAACCTTTGAATTTCAAGTCAAGTGCTTAAACCATTGGACTATGACACCTCTAACTCTTATGATCCTAACTCTTTTCAAATACAGATCCTGTTGAAGTAGTCGGTCATCCTAAGAGCCAAACGGTGAAGATGGGCACCCCCGTAGAGTTCACATGCAGCTTCAAGAATGCTGAATCTTACACGTGGTACAAAGATGGTCATTATCTACCCAACAAGACAAACCAACAAACTCTACTTATACCATCCGTTTCCACAAGTGATATTGGATATTATTTCTGCCGAGGCTTTGGAAATGAACGATCTATAGACACGAAGATGGCATCTATCTTCATTGAAGGTGAGATTTAAGAAAAGTCTTGTTTTTTGTTTATCTTTCCACAAATCTGCATGCCCGATATTGCAGGACCTGGATTTTTTTTTTTTTTTTTTTACCGCTGAAGGGGAATTTACTTTCCAAAGTGGTTATGATCACGAGGGAAAATATAACTACCTCGCGGTCCTTAAAAGGTATACTACATCCCCATCCAGTTAATTTATGTCATATTCGATAGCTTAGATTTTCATTTGTTATAAAATTAAGGGTAATTGCGATCATTTTTTCGATAGGGCATGACCGGCCAGGACAATATAAGGATTTCGATCCTCGCAATCGATATCACGTGACGCGCTGTGGACCAATCACATCTCGGTATCTGTCCAAGCTATCTAATATACCAATATAATATATGAACCGAAAAATTCAGGATTTCTCGTGTGATGTCATATTTCACCGAGGTCGAAAAATTCTGACTCGAGAGAGATTCGGACTTTGGAGGTGAATGTTACATTTAAAAAAAGAAATGCTTGCAATATATGTTTATTTGGATTTAGGGAGGCCCCCTCGATTACATTCAGGCTGCCTTCGTGTCAGATGCACGCAGCTGGGACAATGTAAACAGTGGGTACACACCAAGAAAAGACTTTTAAAATTTTTTTTTTAGCGTTCAGTCAAATTTGACTACTGACACCTAGTCTAGTTCTTAAAACGCGTCGAGGTAGTCGAGTTTTAATAATTCCTAGCTTGGAAGCTCTGTGCGCCTTCGCTTCGCTGGTCCTTGCTACATACATTGAGCGAGCTTATCAATCCTTCAGATCTAGGCCGCTCAGATACATTCGCAGCCTTACTCACTTTTGTACGCGTTATAGCAAATAAAACAGGGAAAAGGGTTGTTATTACACGATGGTACACGTATAACAGATCGTTGTGTCACGTGACACCTTTTCAGCCAATTGGATACTAAAAAAATACTAAAAAATATCTTATATCACAATATATTGTGCATACATCCTTTTCCGAAGACCCGATCGGTATACCTTTCATTCGATGTGTATTCATTTTAAAGATGGTATATTTCCTCTCAAGGCAGTTCAACCTTGAAAAAGTAATTTAAAAGGAATAAGAAAAGATTATCAGGAAAAGGCAATAATGATGTTCCGGAAACTACAGTATGCGAATATAATATTTGACGTTTCTCTTGATGCAGGTTTGATCAACATCCAACTTTCTAATTTGAAATTCAATCTCACTTCGAATGTTGACCTCGAGATATCGCTCAACATCAGTATTTATGTAAGTACTAAGAAATATAGGAAAGATTCAAGCCATACACAAAAAATGCACACATATATGACGACAATATATTGGATCCATGCTAGGAAGACTTATATTAAAATGTGCCTCAAAAAAACTAGGTAATTGCTCTCAATTTGAACGGTGTCTACAGTGTATACCAGATGACTGCCATTTTAAATGTTTGAAAAATAAACGATATTTTAATCAACGTTTTAAATTATTTGGTCTATATTAGCCTACCGCCTTTTGAAACAGAATGTTGCTTTCTGCTTTAAACTTAAAGCAATAATACCACTATATCTCCCAAAATTACAATGCCTGTATCCAATCTATAATGAACATTTTATGTTTATAGTCAAAGGAGAAATAGAAAAAAATATGTATATTAAAACAAAATAGTATTGACTCATGATACCTTTGGTTTTTGTTTTAATAGGTTCTTGACGGTCTTAAGAATAATCCCTCTTTCAAGGACCTGTCACCATCGGTTGTATGCTGCGACTTCACCAGGCAGGCAGTTGTGATTGCTGACCTGAATGTCTACATCGATAATTCCAATCTGACTGCATTTCAAGAACTAGATCTTGTTAGTCAAGCTCTTGATAGATTGGCTAAAAACTCCAATGGTTTTATCGATGTAAGCAGTGTAGAAATCGAGAACACGGGTAAGGACTAGTCATGGGTCATCTTCGTTTATTGAAATTCAATATTGACTTCTACTTACATACTAATTACGAAAAGTGGATTGCCACAGAATAATTTTACAACGATTGTTAAAGATTACACGTAATTGTTGTCTGCATTTACAATTATCATAGTGGCTCGGAAAATAGCAAAGGGAATGTCTTTAAAAAAAGTTGTGAGTGAATGTAGGTTTGCAGCACGTTTAGAGTCTTTATGATATTGTTTGTATAAAACAGTTTCTGGGTTTTAGAATGAGTTTAATCCAGTTTTTAATAGAAATTCAAGACCATTAGCAAAACTCAAAACTGTCTCATTTCATCCAAAAAGAAAATGGTATTAGTTTAAGTGCCCGCTCCTTATATTTGTTTTTTCTTATATTCATGGATCTCAGCGATCTGTAAGAATACGACATGGATGTCAACCCGTTTTGGACTAATCCATTTCTTTGAGGGTGAGAACGGAACGTCGGCGAACTCAACTGAAGTATGTCCATTCAACACAACGAACGGTAAATTAGGATACCTCTCTTTCACATTCTACCTGCCTCTATCTCTCCCTTCATGAAATTTAAATGTAATTTGTTATTTCGAGTCTAGTTAATTTAAATGAACAAACGGGAGTCTCGTATTCCCCCAAATTTCACACAAGGAATTTGCATTAATGTGTATAAACATTAGACGGCTAAAGATTTTACAGCTACATATTTGTATTTTCTAATAAATTAAATATGCTTTTGTCATCATTATTCTTATTCTTTTATCAAGACACTTCCCATCAAAATCAATGATCAAATCTATGTTTCATGAAATTCAATAATGACATGGGGACAGTAAATTGTTGTGAATTTGTTCGACAGCTGACCAACCAATCGGGGGTGCCATATGCGTCGGTGATCTGATTTCACAGAGTACGTGGCGTCCCATGGAAAACTGTGGACCATTCAGAAATGTCAGCGATTTACTTAGCCAACTTTCAGAGGTAATTTTGATATTGAGATATCTCTTTCAACCTTTTCAACCTTAACGAAGTAGGAAATTGAACGCACATCCGTGAATATGCTTTCACCGAACATGAATCAGAGTGCCGATAAATGAAAATGATTGCTCGGATTTTGAATTTGAATGCCCGAATTCGCCTGCGAGCGACCTCTATGTGAATTTGAATGCGCGTTCATGGATTTGAATGAAAAACATTGCGAAATTGGCCGCAAAAACCTATATTTATTTTGTTTGAATGACTCTATAGAACAAAAACATTCGGACTGATATTTCAATTTCGTTTGTTCCAAGGTTACCGTTACAGCTAACAATGTTGATCAGCTCAGTGAAGAGGTCAGTGTGGTGACAAGTAACACCAATGATATCGCCTCTGATGACATTTCTTCGATTGCAAATATAATTTCAAATATCACTGAATTTACTCAAGACTACAGTGAAAAGGTATGTTTCTCAATTTATTCTCGTGCATACAACACTTTCCAAAAATATTTCATATAATTTGATGACTCTTTGTTTTTATTCAATTTGTTGTTAAACGTGTCCAATGCGTACATATAAAGTTATCACGACTCAGTTTTTTAATCTTTTCACTGACTAATCCGGCTTTAATACTAAAATAAAGACCATTTGTAGGCCATTGTTTGGCGTTCAACATTATTATTATTATTATTATTACTATTCATTGTGAATATTTGAATTTGCCATTTTGTTTAAGATCTTGTCCAATCCGACTGACCAAATTTTATCCCAATCACACCTGTGTTCAATTTTGTTATTTCATGCTTATATATGCAACTGCTTTCAGAATATGTAAGTGAATGTATTTACTTGATTTTGAATAACAGGTTACTGAATCCATTGTTGCCATAGTGAGTAACATCGCTCAGGTTGACTCGAAAATACTTGAATCAGCAGCAGCCTCTGTTAGGAATGTCGTTAAAGTATTTGAGGAGCAGATCGACAGGATACATGTTACGAACGGTGGAAATTTAACCATTCAACAACCAAATATTGCCGTGCAGGTACGTATGAATGTTGATATTCTATGTCGAATAAAACGCCGATTATGTCAGATTAGTTTCCCTTGGCAGGGCAGCAAATGTCAATAATTTACATCAAAAAGTATGTAAGTAATTGTAAATGTAGCTGACATCTACCATCACTCCAGCTCAAAATAAGATGAACTTCATTTCTCGATTTTAATACTTCTTGGGTATTTAATTTTTAAGTGGACTTGGCGCCTTATAAATCCTGCATATATTATTATCCATGGCAAAAGCTACGTTCTTATTTGACTGTTTTTCAAATTATATTTTTTCTGAACTTTTCAGGTCAAAAGCGTACCTACCAATGTCATCTCAAACGGTTTAGTCCTCTCGTTAGCAGGAGACAGCAATTCTGATTCGAAAAATTCTGACACCAACATCCATACTCCAAATGATAATCATGCTGAAGCTACAAAACCAAAACCCATCGCTGTTGTCAACATACCATCTACGATTTCCTCTGCTTTATCGTCGATATCTGGAGGAGGTTCTAATCCTAGCGGCTTTGTTCGCGTGATTTTCAGTGTCTTTTTCTCATCAGCCCTTTTCATTTCCAAATCATTGAAGAACACGAGTGTAGGAACCAGCCAATCTGCTAACACACCTGTAATATCTCTAAGCATCGGGAACGAGACAATTGCAAATCTGACAGAACCCATCAATTTTACTTTTACCCCAATAGAGGTAGGCCCTAAAGGAATTTCATTTTCGAAGTTTCTGCACAAATAGATGTGCATGACTGTGCTTTCTCTCATCAAGTATTATTTCCAGTGTTTTATAGTTATTCCCGTATCATTATTTCACGTTATATACCTCACTTTAGAAATGTAGCCATCTGATTGGTCGAAATTGAAGTCGTGATTTTAGCCATGCCCCGCCTACCAGTCAATAGTCTTTTGAAAAGCGCCCTAGGGATCTTTTCAAAAGACTATTAACTTGTGGGCGGGTATGAGTACTGCGATCCCCATTTGTTTACGTGTTAAAATTGTCGTTGTGCGGGCGCTGACACCATACAGTGCTTTGTGTCTGCGATTCCCAAATGATTGAAACTTTCAGTCATTTTTCCAGCGAAGATTAACAAACAGTGTCTCATATTTTCTGTGATGTTTTAACCAATCTTTACTCAATTAAAAGGCTAAGGTAAGAATTCTTGGTAGATGTTTGTTTTAATTCGGCATATAAAAGTCATATCGACTGCTTTAATACTCGAGGACTAGCTGTTTGTATACTGGCTGGCGGGCCAGGCGCGCCTCGGGGTGATGGCAGCGAATTCAACTTTCCCTTGAGCGTATAAAACAGCCAGTCCTCTCGTAGCAGTCGATATCTCTATATTATAAAATGGGTTCAAGAATGTAGCCAATGAGAAGCGTCGAAATTGATCACGTGTGCGTGCAATAATGTTTACCATATGCACGGGAAGTGCATTTTGGTGATAACAACCGCCACTTTTTCGACTTTATACTCATATTATAGACCATCTTGTAAAACTAATAATACATGTTTTCAGCTCGTGCATTAGTGATATGCACTGCACTCTGCACTTGGCTAAGTCACAATGAGACGGACAAAGAACTCGACAAGTCTCGTTCATTATCCTACTGTGACTTAAACTGCGTGCAGTGCATATACATCAATGCACTCGCAAAAATTTATTATTTGTATCGTATACGATTCTCTTGTATCTGTATCAGACAAGGGCATGCATTATGTTTTTGTTTATACAATAGCTGAACTCCTATGAAAAGAACTATAGTCATATGCACTTTATTTTAAATTTGAATTCCCTTACAAGACTGGTCTGACGAATCCGTCGTGTTCATACTGGGATGTTGGCTTTGGTGACTGGTCTCAAGAAGGGTGTCAGCTTCTTTCAGCACCAGATGAAAACAATTGTGATCCTCCTTCTGATGAGAAGATCGTTTGTGGATGTAACCATCTCACCAACTTTGCCGTCCTTATGGTAAGATCTTTCTTTCTTTTATTTGTGAGTTCTTTGTGGTTTAGTTGTAGTTGGTATAGTGTTGTATCCTACTTCATACAGAGAAATGAAAGTAAACGTGAGAACTGAAGTACAATAACGTCAACACTTTATTTGACGGCCATGATGGAACAACCACGAGCTACTTTGCTCATAACACATGTATGCATCATTAGTCTCGATCCAGAGTTTATGAATTTTACATGAATGTCAATATCACAGAACACAACATATCCCCTCTGCTTAAAAAGGAAAACATTGTTTTGTTTTCTTTAACCTTTGTAAATTTGGATATATGAACACAGTTTACATGTACATGGATACATATCCTGAATAATCGTCATACTCTTGTTAGATGCACTAATGTCACAATTCTGACTAATAAATGAATTTCTAAACATTAGAAAATCATATATATAGCAGTAGTGATTATTTCAAATTTGATTTTTTTTTTCACATACAGGGTGTATGTTACTCCAGTTAGTACAGTTGTACAAAATATGTATTCATCAATATAAAATCAATAAGGCACATAATCATGTGTCCAGTCTGGTGCTCTTTTGTCACGTCTTGGTCGTTGACTTTGGCTTCCAGTCTGCACACTCACATCATTTGCCTTGTTATTACTTTCAATGTTTGTGTACATGTATAGTGTTAATTTGGAGGCATTCCACACACGTCCATCTGTCAACATAAATGTGTACAGCCCCTTTTGTCCAACTATCTTTCGTGGTGCCTCATACCTTGAGTTAGTCACTTTCTTGACTCTCTTTACTCTAACCATGTCTTCAATTTTGAACTTTGGCATTTGCGCGCCTTTTCCTGCTTTGCACTAACACGCGCACGAATTTCAGCACCATCCAGGGCACACCTGTTGCCGTCATTGGCATCGTGAATATGTAATGGCGTGAACATGGGTCGACCATGCAGCAATTCTGCTCGGGTTTTACCAGTAGTTTGGTGTGGAGTAGCGCGGTATGTCATTAACAACTCGAGGATTGCTTCCTTCCATGGTTTACCTTGCATAGTATCTATTTGCATTGTTTGTTTCAAGACTCTATTCCAGCGTTCAACTTCACCATGTGCACGAGGGTAGTACAATGAAGCCTTATAATGAGAAATTCCTAATTCCTTAAGAAAATCTTCAAACTCACTTGACACAAACTGAAACCCATTGTCAGTGACAATTTCAGAGGGTATGCCTTCCCTAGCAAAAACTTGCGTAAGAAATGCAATGACTGTACGTGAAGTTACTTCAGACACAACAGCTACCTCAGGCCATTTTGAGTAGTAATCTATGGCCACAATTGCATATTTGTACGATTGGTTTGAATTGAATGGACCAGTTATATCTATGTCTATGTTGTTCCATGGGCCATCAGGAAGAGGAACACTCTGTAGAGGGGTATTACGTGTACGTGAAACCTTATCACTTGACCGACACATGACACAATGATGAATGGCGTCCTCGACCATTCGATTCATTCCTGGCCACCAGTAGATATCACGAAGACGTTGCTTTGTCCGCACAATTCCTTGGTGAGCAGAATGCGCAATAGAAATCAAGGTTGACTGACACGCTAATGGAATGACAACCCTGTTACCTCGAAACACACAGTTGTCGATGACAGCAAGCTCATCACGTACCATGTAATAAGCTTTCAGTGAACTATCTTTGATCGCGTCCTTCGACCAGCCATGTGAAATCTTCTCAATCACGCGTTGTAGAGTTAAATCAGAAGCTGTTGCGTGTTGAAGCTCGGCTTTCGAAACTGAAGCGTCCGCAAATATGCTCTGGATCACGACGTCCTGGTCGTCATCCTCAATGACATCCTGTGTGGACTGCGGTGATCGTGATTACGCGTCTGCTGCATAATTCTGTAGACATGGAACATACTCGACTGTGTAATTGAATCGTAGTGAGCGAGTAACCCATGGAGCTATGCGCATGGACTGACGTCCGGATCCCTTTGTAGACAACAACGTAGTTAGTATCTGGTGATCTGTGCGAAGAACAAAATGGCGCCCCCAAACATATTGAAACCATTTTCACACGCTCAGATACATGACAAAGCTTCCTTTTCACCTACTGAGTAGTTTCGTTCCGCTGGATTGAGCTTACGCGAAGCGAAAGCGATCGGAACCTCATTACCATCTTTCACTTGGATGATAATGGCTCCAAGACCGCAGTCTGATGCATCAGTAGAAATGATGACTGGAAGATCTGGGTCGAACAAATGAAGTTTAACACAATGCAGAATCAAGTCATTTGTTGAATGCGTGGTCGGCAGCAGGTGACCAAACAAAAGGGATCTTAACGGTGCTGTGACAGTAGAGAAGTTGGGCAAGAACTTTGCGTAGTAAGATGCAAGTCCCAGGAAGGAACGTAGAGGAGCAGCATCGCTTGGAACAGGAGCATCTCGTATTGCTGTGACGTGAGCTTCATTGGGCTGAAGTCCCTTGGCAGAAATGGTATGCCCCAAGTACTTGATTTCGCGAAGATTGAAGTGACATTTCTGCAGGTTTAGCGAAAATCCAACGCTCTGAATACGAAGAAGAACTGCACGGAGGTTGTTGTCATGGGTTTCTTGGGTATCCCCATGAATGACAATATCATCAAGGTAGCACTGAACACGATCAAGTCCTACCAGGATCGAAGCCATCAGCTTTTAGAATGCTGATGGGGCAGAACATAATCCAAGGCAAACACGCTTGAACTGGAAAAGTCCTTCCTGCGTATTGAAAGCTGTCATGTGACGTGAATCCTCATGTAGAAGAAGTTGGTGGTATGCACTAGCGAGATAAAACATGTGCTGAAAAAAAGTGGATCCTCGCAGTTCAGAAAGCAATTCGTTGATGTGCGGCAGTGGGTACTTGTCTTCACCTATTGCTTTGTTCACATCGCGAAGGTCCACACACAGTCGGATGTCTCCATTCTTCTTGTGAACAACCACAAGGGAATATACCCATTCACTCGCATCAATTGGCTCAATAATATCTGCTTCCACCGGGCGTCGAAGTTAAATTGATACTTTGTCACGAATGGAGAAAGGAAGGCGTCATAGCTTGTGCTGTACCGGCTGTATTGAGTTAGTCTTGATGCGGCGCACGTAGCCTTACGCTAGACGATGTTGGGTTTTCATATAGCTCTATGTTATGAGTGTAGAATGAGCTGGATAATAACATTTTTGATGAATTTATTTTATTTGTAGGATATATCCAGAGAGGATGGGTCTTCTGAGCAAGCATACGAAGTTCTAACGTACATAGGATGTGGTATTTCAATAGTTAGCCTACTTGTCACCCTCGCAACATATATATCAAATAGGTAAGAGTCCAGTGTATCTCCAGTGTTTAACATTTTTAAGGGTATCCAACTCATAAATATCTGTAAGATTATAGTACAGCGCCTAGATCATGAATTTACTTCAGATTTTGTTTTAAACACAGATATGTGATCACATTGCGTCAGGAAATGAAACAAGACCAATGCTTCTGCGTCTCCAATGCGTCTCCTATGTGCCTCATATGCGTCTCCTATGTGCCTCCTATGTGCCTCCTATGTGCCTCCTATGCGCCTCCTATGTGCCTCCTATGCGCCTCCTATGTGCCTCCTATGCGTCTCCTATGTGCCTCCTATGCGTCTCCTATGTGCCTCCTTTGTGCCTCCTATGTGTCTCCTATGTGTCTCCTATGCGTCTCCTATATGCCTCCCATATTCTTTCTATGTGCCTCCCATGTTCCTCCTATGTGCCTCCTATGCGTCTCCTATGTGCCTCCTATGCGTCTCCTATGTGCCTCCTATGCGCCTCCTATGTGCCTCCTTTGTGCCTCCTGTGTGCCTCCTATGTGCCTCCTATGTGCCTCCTATGCATCTCCTATGTGCCTCCTATGCGTCTCCTATGTGCCTCCTATGTGCCTTCTATGCGCCTCCTATGTGCCTTCTATGTGCCTCCCATGTTCTTTTTATGTGCCTCCCATGTTCCTCCTATGTGCCTCCTATGCGTCTCCTATGTGCCTCCTCTGTGCCTCCTCTGTGCCTCCTATAAGCCTCCTATGCGCCTCCTATGTGCCTCCTATGTGCCTCCTATGCGTCTCCTATGTGCCTCCTTTGCGTCTCCTATGCGCCTCCTATGTGCCTCCTATGTGCCTCCTATGGGTCTCCTATGTGCCTCCTATGTGCCTCCTATGTGCCTCCTTTGTGCCTTCTATGTGCCTCCTATGTGCCCCCGCCATAATTTCAGTACAGGAAATGGAAGGAATTATTCATGACATATTACGATAAAAACAAAATACCTATAATCAATTGTCAACTGAATTATATTGATCAACTAGCCCCCAAATGTAATTGCATCATCTTCATATTAGTACATTGTAGTAATAATGTCATCATGTTGAAATATTGCAATAGCAAGGCTAAAAACATTTAATTTTAGAAATTGACCACCGTAACCTTTTTACATTGCCCTATTAGCCCAAAATATGATCAGATCGTCATGGTCATACATATTATCACTAAGTTTGAGCCTCATATCCTAAGTGGTTCTTGGGATGTCAAATAACGAGGCCAATATCTGACATTTCATAAGTTGACCTCCGTAACCTTTGACCTAGTTACTCCAAAATATATTCAGCTTGTCTTCATATGTGATACATACTATCATAAAGATTGAAGTTCATATCTCAAGTTGTTCTTGAGATTTTACAGTAACGAGAAAGCGGGACGGACATGACTGACGGACGGAGAAAACATAATGCCTCACCACCTTTGGTGGGCAGAGGCATAAAACAAAATTTTTCAAAATGATGGCAGTGTCTCTGCCTGTACGATTAGCAGCCTAGTTCGCAATATGTACTGATTTGTTTACTGTCATTTGATCTAAGGTTAAATCAAGATAGTGTAGAACAAGGGATCGTAAGTTCGATTCATAGGAAATATTCAAATTAGGCATGCTGCATATTTTGCTACTGCCTAAATCCTTAATCCCTATAGCAGCAACATTTGCATTCCTAAATAATAATATATGCGCGACATTTATAAATGTATTAATCAAATACAAATTGACTTCATATTTTTGTTTACTGAAAGAGTTCTGAGGGGAAAACAGACCAACCAGATCTTCATTTGCCTGTGCTTGACGTTACTCTGTCTCTACGGATCGTTCATTGTCATGATGTCCTTGGACAGCGCCAAAAGTCAGTGTCAAGTAAAGGCAGGTCCATGCGGGTTCATTACGGCGCTCGTTCACTTCTTCGTTCTATCTTCGATCACGTGGATGGGTGTGGAGGGATACAACACTTATCTCATCATCGTCAAGATCTTTGATACCTACATTCCACGGTTCATGGTCAAAGCTGGTGCCGTTGCTTGGGGTACAACCATTTTAAAAATCGTTTCGAGAAGTATCGTAATCGATCATTAAAAAGTTAAATGTTTTTTTTTAATAGATGAAGAATATTTATAATTTCGAAGGATTTATAGAATAAAATACATATGAAACTAACATCAATAACAATAAGATTAAATTACCAGCAATCGAAAGAATTGCCATCAAAGAGTGCAATATGCATAATTTCTTCTTCGTGAAAGAGTATCATCACCCTCATTTTCAAAATATGCAAGATTTCGGGGCATACCGATGATTATCTGAAAGGGGAGGGGTGAATTTTTGCCGACGCTATTGATACTTAATTTTAGCTGAATGGTTGCATCTTGGGAAGGCCATTTGTGTTGTCTACTTAATCGTTCAAAACGGTTTTCCATTTAAATAAGATCCTCGAGTGATCCACAAATTGATCGTCGTATTCTAGAAGAAGAAATACACAAACAGATTTATATACTTCTTATCTGAATGCCTGCATGCCAAATGACCCCCATTGCCATGTTCTATCAATCGCCATCTTCACCCTTTCCTTTCACTTAAATCACACAATGGCAGTTGTGAACAGGCATTTTCTCTTATTCTCCTTTAGGGAAAAGCTTGAATACTGTCGATTGACACGTGAAAATATGATTTATCTGAATTGTGTTCCCCTTTTTTCTTCTATAATTCAAGGTATTCCTGCAATGATTGTCATTATAACTGGAGCCATTGCCCAGGACAAATACGCGCACGAAGATCTGTGAGTAGTCTACGAACCCGTTAATATCATTATCTCCAAACCGAAACATTTTACAATGTTTTGTGGTATTCTAACACGAATAGTTTGGCCTTTGCGTGACGAGGTTATCGTAAACAAAAATAGAGCAATATCCAGACAATAGGGCGGAGCATAGTGCTACGAAAATTTCTTGTTCATACTTACAAACAGAATTATTGAAGCAAAGTTGATTTTCATACAGCGTTCCATCTCTTTTTATAAATTTGGCTTTAAAAAACCGTCTCGCTCTCGTATGGCTTGCTTAATTAAAAAAGGAGATTACATGTATTCTACTTTTGAAACAAAAATACATGCCGCAATATTTCAAATACCTGTGTACATATGCGAAGGCGAATTGGCTCAGTCGGTAAAGCGTCTGCCTGAAGTACCAAAGTTCGAGCCCAACCCAGGGGCGGACGACTGAAGATTGCGTTGTGTGTTAACGAGCCCCTCCCCTATTTCATAGACGCACGCTTTGTTACATTGGAGAACACTCCTTTGGGTTGGACGTTAAATCGAGGCCCCGTGTAGAGGAGAGTCACCACCTTTGCACCTTTGAACCAACCGCACTTTTCATATTTGAATAGGGGAAACCCCGGTGTAGTGGTCCACCTTCACACTCACAATTAGATGAGACCCTGGGGTTACAGTGATTCAGTTAGCTTTTCACCTTAACACTCACAATGAGATGAGACCCTGGGGTTACAGTGATTCAGTTAGCTTTTCACCTTCACACTCGCAATGAGATGAGACCCTGGGGTTGCAGTGATTCAGTTAGCTTTTCACCTTCACACTCACAATGAGATGAGACCCTAGGGTTACAGTGATTCAGTTAGCTTTTCACCTTAACACTCACAATGAGATGAGACCCTGGGGTTACAGTGATTCAGTTAGCTTTTCACCTTAACACTCACAATTAGATGAGACCCTGGGGTTACAGTGATTCAGTTAGCTTTTCACCTTAACACTCACAATGAGATGAGACCCTGGGGTTACAGTGATTCAGTTAGCTTTTCACCTTCACACTCACAATGAGATGAGACCCTGGGGTTACAGTGATTCAGTTAGCTTTTCACCTTCACACTCACAATGAGATGAGACCCTGGGGTTACAGTGATTCAGTTAGCTTTTCACCTTAACACTCACAATGAGATGAGACCCTGGGGTTACAGTGATTCAGTTAGCTTTTCACCTTAACACTCACAATGAGATGAGACCCTGGGGTTACAGTGATTCAGTTAGCTTTTCACCTTAACACTCACAATGAGATGAGACCCTGGGGTTACAGTGATTCAGTTAGCTTTTCACCTTAACACTCACAATGAGATGAGACCCTGGGGTTACAGTGATTCAGTTAGCTTTTCACCTTAACACTCACAATTAGATGAGACCCTGGGGTTACAGTGATTCAGTTAGCTTTTCACCTTAACACTCACAATTAGATGAGACCCTGGGGTTACAGTGATTCAGTTAGCTTTTCACCTTCACACTCACAATGAGATGAGACCCTGGGGTTACAGTGATTCAGTTAGCTTTTCACCTTCACACTCACAATGAGATGAGACCCTAGGGTTACAGTGATTCAGTTAGCTTTTCACCTTAACACTCACAATGAGATGAGACCCTGGGGTTACAGTGATTCAGTTAGCTTTTCACCTTAACACTCACAATGAGATGAGACCCTGGGGTTACAGTGATTCAGTTAGCTTTTCACCTTCACACTCACAATTAGATGAGACCCTGGGGTTACAGTGATTCAGTTAGCTTTTCACCTTAACACTCACAATTAGATGAGACCCTGGGGTTACAGTGATTCAGTTAGCTTTTCACCTTAACACTCACAATTAGATGAGACCCTGGGGTTACAGTGATTCAGTTAGCTTTTCACCTTCACACTCACAATGAGATGAGACCCTGGGGTTACAGTGATTCAGTTAGCTTTTCACCTTCACACTCACAATGAGATGAGACCCTAGGGTTACAGTGATTCAGTTAGCTTTTCACCTTAACACTCACAATGAGATGAGACCCTGGGGTTACAGTGATTCAGTTAGCTTTTCACCTTAACACTCACAATGAGATGAGACCCTGGGGTTACAGTGATTCAGTTAGCTTTTCACCTTCACACTCACAATTAGATGAGACCCTGGGGTTACAGTGATTCAGTTAGCTTTTCACCTTCACACTCACAATGAGATGAGACCCTGGGGTTACAGTGATTCAGTTAGCTTTTCACTTGCCAGGTGCAGGTGATGCCAAATACTTAATAGTAACAATATTGGGGTGTACCAAAAATTAGTGTATCATGACAATTTGACGCTGGGAGCACGTTTATGTTTCGTAGAATTAATGCTAAATGATTTTCATCTTTCTTTCTACATATTCAATTCAATTTCAATTCAATTTTTATTCCATTCTTCATTAAAAAAACATATATACACAACATACAGAGTAGGAACAAATTTAAATTTAAAATACATAAATACATGTAGAAGGGTAACATTACAGATAATAAGAATACAATAAAATTAACAGAAAATAGGTTCAGTAAGAAAATTAATGTCGAATGAGGGGTCAACAAAAAAGAGCATTTAGCCTTGTTGAACGTTGACCCCTAAAGAAAGTACATAATTGACAGCACATTAAGAAAAAAAAAGAAAACAGGTGGAAACAGTAGATTGGAAAAGGAAGATATAATAAAGAAGAAAACAAAATATACAAATATATACGATCGTTTAAAACTATTTACGGCAGGATGATTCTTGAGATGGATAGGAATAGAGAGCCATAGATGGGGACCTTTGTAAAAATAGTATTCTTTGAAATATTAGTTCTAACTTTTGGCAAATGGTATTCTACAGCATTACGTGTACTATAAATATGTATGTTACAATTTAAAACAATTTAAAACAACATATATTCTTCTTTGTTTCCACAATTTATACAATTTTAATTTGACTGGATCTCTAGATGTTTTCTCCAATTGTGGGCTCAAATCGGTGGTCTCCTTATTCCCATGACAATCATCATCCTGTTTAACGTCTTCATCTTTGCCCTCGTCGTCCGTCAACTGATGAAGTCTTCCAATGTCGCTGGTCGGGTAAAGAGAGAGGCCAAGGTCGAACGTAGAGAGAACATCGAACGGGTTCAAAATGCAATCTGTATCCTCCTTCTGCTTGGTCTTACATGGATCACTGGATACTTTCTGATGATTCGAGAATTCAGTCAGGTGCAGTAGAAAAACAATATCCATAAGAGAAGCATAACGCATTTGCATTTTTCTATTGTGAAACTTGTAAAAGTAAATAGGATACAGTGACAGGAAAGGTCAGAAATATCATAAAAGCTGATATACATTTATATCATATGTGTGCTCGAAGTTGTGTGTTTGAACAGGGAACCGTTATAAAGACGTAAAATCAAGTATAAAGACGTAATGATACTTATGTTTCATCTACAATATTTCCGTACTGATTATCTTTATTCTATGTTATCCTAGGTGGTTGAACCCATCTTCATTGTACTGAACTCATTTCAAGGACTCTTCATCTTCCTGCTCTACTGTGTTCGTAAACCAATGATTCGTAAGCAGTGGGGACTGACCTGTCTTGCAAGAGTCAAGAGACAAGACGTTACCACATCGAGTAGCACACATAGCTCTAAAAATACGTCCTCATCAGCAGCAACTGATGTTGTCCTTGTCAGCATGAGCAAGATACCGAAAGGGAAGAGCATCGAGACATTCATGTAATGCTTTGAGTGGAAATATAGGATTTCCTGGCCAAATTCGCGAGTTTGTCATTAAAATTAATTTGGCTTGCGTTCAAATTCGACGGTTTTAGTGCTGTCAGGTATATTTCGAGTTTATATTCCTTTTTATAGTTTACAAATCTATGAAGTTTTCGTTAGAATCTATGTATGTTTCAATCAAATTAATGAACAATGTGCTTCTATCGCTATTTGGTCATTCGATTCGTCGCAACACGATTTTCTGACATCTCGACGGTGTACTTTTAGCATTCTAATTCATGTGTAGCATTCAAATTAGCACTTTGTGCACTTAAATTGATGGTCAATGTACATTTATCGTTGATTACACACTTTTTATAGCTCTTTCTTTTTCTTTCAAGATTGTTTTTCTCATGTGTATTTCATCATATTTTATTTCTTGCATTTATACACTTATACTTATTAGATTTATCTGATATTCATCAGCATTTAAGTTTGGTGTTTAGAAGGAAAAAAAAAATCTTCGGACCTAATGGTCTCAATATGCTTGTAAATGAAAATCTTTTAGAAAAAAAACAGAGGGGTGCGCTGGGTGTAAGAGACGATGTGAATTGCTTTGTAAAATTCCAAGTCTGTAGTAAAAAGGGGCGATTGAGGGTATCCCACCTTTCCCGGCTTATATATATGAACATGTCCGTGCAGAAATGCCATATCCCTTGATGTCGCCCCTTCTGTAGTTAATGTCTGACTACACCCATATGCATTGTCTTGAAAATGAATAACAGGAAAACAGAATAGACCCCAATGGCAAATCATGCATTCTAATTGCATTATTTTAAAACTGTTAAAAGTGTGTTGCATTTCTTCCCCCTAACATTCCTAACCTGAATAAACGTATTTCGAATACGAATGAAAGGTGTTAATTTAAATGATAAAAATGACGCCTCGTCAAGTGACGATTAATTTGAATGCTAGTTGAGAAGTTTCTAAATTAAAGGACAGATCTATGAAACCCTTTGACCCAAATTCTAAATTAAATACTAAAACGGGAAAATTGAATGATAATTGACATTGCAAAGCCGATCTGCGCTAACTTAAATGCGAGGTAAATGAGTTCGAATGACAAACTCACGAATTTCGCCAGAAAATCCTACACTTACTTTTTATGAAGATTTTTTTCTACGTCTTCTAATTTCAATTAGGTTTGTGTAATTATAGTTATGGGAAATGAAATACATTGCAATTGGAAAGAAGATACATGAAAATAAATTCTTCCAATATTTTCACCATGTTCAAAGGTATGATCACATGGGTAACTTGCTTTAGTTACCATTTTGACTCAATAAAGGTCGGGCTATCAATCCAGCTGTACAAGTCCCTTTTTTAATTTGCTATTGGGAGAAAAATCTTCCATGATTACAACCAAATTTGTGAATCTGAAGTTTGGATGAAAAGATGACCAACATGTATATATTTCATGATTGAGCGAATCAACAGTGAACATATGATTTATCCAAAAGTGTTCGAGAGAGAACTTTTTACAGAGCATTCCCCCTCATATATGGATTAAAAAAAAAGATTAAAAAAAAAGGAAGAAATCGATGTTTGACGCTCACTGTGCATTAAGACAGAGGTCTCTGTTTTGTTGTTGTTACCAGAACTCTATCCCTATAGACCCTATATAATTTCTAGTATTTAGTGATACCATAGACGGAATGTTTGAGTTCTACAAAGTAACATCTCTCCTTTTAATATATTATGTTACTTAAAGCTCATATTCTAGGACAATAAATGTCCTTTAATTTGGTACCTACGGCAAGCCTATGTTATTTCGAAGTTGTTCATTTTCATTGCATATCACAAAAATCTTCTAGCAGCTGGATATCCTCAATTGAAATGTCGAAAAATAGCCTCCTCTCTTTGCCTAGAAAGTCAGTCACGGAGCTGGTCCACTATTTGTGACGTCACGCCCGGGGACGAGTATATTCACGTACCCGGATGTTCCATAGAAAACATGGGCAGAGAGATACGAATTTCTGCTATTTAGTTTCAAAGTTTAGTTTCATAACTCTATGTAGAATTATTCACCTTCCCCTAATATTTCATAGTACTAATATCAATTCCCTTTTTCAGAATTATGACATAAACAAGCCAACGATGCGCTATTAGTCGATATTTTCACCATGTAATTTTGTTTGAGTGTGTTGAATTTGGTGAGATTGTTTTCGTGTGCTCGGTAAAGTAGATCCGGTCGTTTGGCTTTGAGTCTTTCTCGCGTTCGGTCTAGCTAGCTCGCTTTATACATAAAAATAGGGACTTTTAGATTTAGACGGCGAGAGCGTGGACTGCCGCGTGTGACATTGTGTTAAGGCACTGGGCCGTGCCCGGCAGTGCCTTATAAGGACGTCACACGTTGCAGTCCACTATGTCGACGTGCAAATCTAAAAGTCCCTACTTTCGATTCACGTATGGTACATATTATATAATTGTATCTATTGATAATGGCTGGAGAGTTTGACCAGAACGATCTTTTGGGATTTTGAAGAGTTTATGGAGAAAGATGATGAAAGTAATGAAGGAGAAAGGGACGAGCTAGAGTGCAGACTGATGGAAGTTAAATTGGGAGGACGCAAGGACAAGTGTGGGGGAGAAGACGATGGAGAAGTCGGAGATCGAGCAAGCAGGAGATGTCGACGTTCCTGCAGCTGGGGCCGGGGGAGTAGCGGCAGTAGCACCTAGCGCTCGTACGTTCAACAAGCCGCCTATAGCAGCGGCCTAGCTGGTCTTACCTGCCGATTCCGCTCGCTTCACGAACGTTCGTGCAAGAGCCGTATCACTCGCGAATGAATATCGTTCATAGACGTCGTCCGCTAAATAGAGGAAGCTTGATCTCGTTCAAGTGTGATATATATATTTAAAACAAATATTTAACTGGTTCTGTATCCTATTTTGAGGCAGTCACACACATCCATATACACTCACAGTTCTAGGCCTATTCGTTCCACGAAACTGCTCCTGTACCTTATCTGATGACAAGATAATATGTATGTACACCCGCCTATTCATACCTGCATATGATTTAACCTTATTTTCCAAGCAGTAGACCCGTCTTAAAACTCTACCAAAAGGATAATGTCAGGATATAAAAAGAAATCAGCGACTGGAAAACGTTGCTTAGTTATTCTTCATTCAAATAAAAACAGAAAATCTATCACATAAACTCGTTAACAAGAAAAATTCTAAGCTCTAACAGGATAGCATTTGCGTGGGGATATCATTGGCATTCACTCTCACTCAGCCCATGATCCCCGGTCGTGACGTCAAGAATAGAGGACCCGGCAATTCCGTGCATTTCCGGGTTTCCGACTTCGAGATTTTGGTGGAGTTTACTCGCATAAATTAACTATTCTAAACTTGTTTTGTCGGTTGAACGCCATTTAGTGTTATTCTGGGGGTTAAAAGCTTTCTATTGATGTAATTATCTCAATATTTGGGATTATCCTAGAATTTCACCTTTAACAATCCCTAAAATACTATTCATATCTGTAATCTGTATTATCTGTAAGCACTGAAAAGATGGGATATACCATTATGGACCTTAAAACAAAAAAAACTGTTTATGCTTTTAAGCGACAAATAATAGCTTGATAGTGCGAAGTGTTCTTGGTGAGGTATAAATTATATATTTGAGCCCAGAAATTATCCCAAAAGAAATGTACATGCATTAGGCCCATCTTATTAACCTGTACCATTACGTGGGAAATTGACTAGATTTAATATTTCACCTTTTTGTCTTCACTGAACTTATTAATGGAAAATGATATCGCTAATTGTTAGTTTTTTCGTAATGATTGTTTTCTTGTCCAACATGTCAAAATATGGAGAAAACAAATCATTTTGCACAGTATAATCATCAGATATTGAAAGTGTGATATATGGGATACAGAGGCATTAACATCATAGAATTGTCATTGATTATTTTAAGGTTGAACTTACTTGGAAACCATTGTAAGATGCATAGATATAAACAGTTTAGCGTTTTATATTTATACAACAATTACCGTCTCCACTACCCCCACTACCCCCACGGGTAGCTTACCCGGACAACAACCTCTGTAACGACCTCCCTTAGAAGATTAATATTAGCTGATTGCATTGCAGACTATATTCAGGGTCGTAACATTTCTACTTTTAAGGTTTTGGGGGAAAGTTATTTCGAGGATAGTTGTCCTATGGGGAAGAGGCGAAGCCTTATTTAAAAGTTACTTTTGACCTTTATATATAATCGCTTATTTTTAAAAGTGTCCGTAACGGTAAATTAATCAATTTTCCTTCCTTTATTTTTGTATAATATAATAATGTATTCATAATTCATATTATATCCAGATGAAATATACAGATACACATACCGCACGAGAAAAAATAAATAAAACAGATGTAGAGTCAAAGAGGAAAAAAAAAGACAAAGTTGAGAGTAGATTAAATCAGTAAGAATTCAGTATGAATTATCCAACAAATGATTAAAAAGTTTCTGAAGTTAAGGCTTGTTATATCTAATGAATACCATTTTTTCTTGTGAAAAACATAGTTTTGTTTAAAAAAAAACCTCAACCATTTGCTTTTTGGCAAGTGATAATCATTTAATTGTGTAATATTGTATGTGAGTAAAGAATTATTCTTTACTTCTAATATTGTATGTAAGTAAAGAATTATTCTTTACTTCTTCAAGTCAAAATGTATGTTATTTCTATCAAGTTTGTAATAAATTGATATTACTGTAATGGATAAAGGTCAGTAGTCATAAGAATGCAATTTTGGCTTAATAAAATATCATTATGTGCTGTAAAGGAAATGTTACACATTATTCCCAAAACTTATTTCTGGAGCAGTATAATTTCATCAAGTCTCTTTTGTACTGCATTTCCCCATGCAAGAATGCTATAATTCAGACGTGGCTAAAGATAATAGCAGACTACAACATAACAAGTGCTATGAAATAATTTGTTTAAGTTCGTTAATGCCTGCAATTTCTCTTGACAGAGTTTTCCCAATCGTTATTAATATGTGGATTGGATGATAGTTTATTGTTAATTATAAGACCTAATTTTTTCCGATCTTCTTTCATTTTTAAGTACTAATAAGATTTGATCAGGCAGATGTTGCAATGAGAAAATTAAAATCATGTAATTCTTTTTTCAAATTAAAAAAACTTTGTATTGACTTTAATCAAATTCGTCACTTTTTAATTTCAGTATTTAATGCATTCTCGAGCTTAAAAGGAGTTATTAGCAAAGAGAATGAATGAAAGAAAATCAGAGGACTTTAACATATTTTGTATACATTATTTATAAAAGAGGACCTAGGATTTAGTCCTGTTGAACTTCACAGGTAACAGGTTTAGTGGAAGATTCTAATTCGTTTACAGTTACAGATACTCTATCAGTTTTACAGAAAACTCTTAAACCACTCTCATGCATTACCTCTGATACCATAATAAGCAAGTTTGTATAAATAATTTCATAATTAATGGTGTCGAATGCCTTCGAGAAGTCAAGGAACAACTTGATGATGTAACAAAATATTTCAGAAGAATTAGAGATTTTATTTATTAGAGTTAAGATGGCATTTGTGCTATAATGTTTTCCCCTGAACCCGATCCTTTTCACTTTTATTATAGGTTTTTGCGGCCAATTTTACACGTTTTTCATTCAACTTCATATTCCGAGCATTCGAATTCGCGCAAATGGCACTCGCGGCGTTGAATCAGCTTTCAAATTTAAAATCCGTTCTTTCAAATTCACTATCCGTGCAATCAATTGTTAAATCGGGTCATTCAAAGTTAAGCCCCTTTCACACCGAATCTGCGTAGAGTTGCGTAGTGTAGCGTACCGACTACGCCGAAATTAGGCTGCGTATTCATGAATCTTTTTTGCTTCGGCGTAGTCCCTGCGTAGGTTATGCGTAGGCTGGCGTACGATGGCGTATGGTTACCTACCCTGTGCATATGCACCGCGTACCTACGGCGTATGTAATTGGCGTACCTACGGGTACGATTGCGTATAACAGGCGTAGGGTTGCGTACGTTTACGTAGGCCTGGCGTAGAGGTTTGCTCACGGTTGCGTACGGTTGCTTACTGTGTGCGCAAGCTTTTACTGCTTCGTCGGACTGGCGAAAGGTAGCGTACTATTGTGTAGGCATGGCGTACAGTAGCGTAGCGTTCCGTAGACTTGCGTAAACAAGGCGTACATTCTGCGTTTAGTGTCTACGCCGAAAGTAGGGTTAGAAAGGTAGGGTTGCGTCCATCTCGCGTACCCCTTGCGTCCCTCGGCGTATAGTTACGTAGGCTAGCGTAGGGCAGCGTACGCTCGGGGTAGTCGGTACGCAACACTACGCAACTCTACGCATGGCCCGGTGTGAAAGCCCCTTTAGAGCGTACATTTCGTGCAATGAGCATTCAAAATTCATCTATTATGCCGGCTACGGTACCTCTGTGGTCATTAAAAATCGTGAATGAGCAAGCATATTTGAAATAAGTGCATTCAAATTCAAATGACACTCGGTTACTTTTTTCCCTTTCAACTCATCAAATATAGTACAAATATCACGCTTTACGTGGCATGTTCAAAATATATAAATGCACATACCAAGATATGCCTAAGATCAGAAAAATGCAAACGTTTACTTATTTTGTGGTGGACTGGGGTGTGCATATATGTCTGAGTATTGTGAAATTATGTATGCTGATCTTAGGATGGGCGAATTATACTTTCTTGTTCTTGTTATCCGTGTTTAATGTTGTGTGATTTCATCATCAAAGTGTATCTTTATAGGAAGTGTCTTTGTTCTTTGGATCCATAGGTGACTGGTATTCAGCTTATTATATCTGATTAGACCTACAAAAAAGAGGTGAACTATATATATATATATAACGAAAAATTGGGGGCTGGTAACAGAGAAAAGGGGAGAAAAGTTGAGGGAGAGACATTGGAGATAGATAGAGAGAGAGAGAGAAAACGGGGAGAGGGTGACATGGGAGAGTGTGAAAGAGCGACAGAGAGAGAGAGAAGGTGAGACAAATGGTGGGAGAGGGAAAGAGATTGGGGAGAGACAGATCGAGAGAGAGATAATGGAGAGAGTGGATATGGGAGAGAGAGAGATAGAGAAGGAGAGAGAAACGGTGGGAGAGGGAGAGACAGAGAGAAGAGAGAGAGAGAGCGAGAGAGAATGGGGAAGGGTGACATGGGAGAGAGAGAGAGAGAAGGAGAGAGAAATTGCGTGATAGGGAGAGAGAGAGGAAGAAGAACCATAACTGATATATAAATCATACAAAAGAACTATTTTATTGAAAAAATCTTTTCATTCAAGTTTGGGGAAATGCATTTCAAAGTAATTGATTTTTTTGGTAATTGAGGGACAATGCAGAAATCAGCTCCAAATCACCGGTTCTTATTTTTAAAAATCTCTATCAATGTTTCCAATTATTTCAAATATGTATACATATATATTGAAAGAAATGTGTAGTACGGGATATTCATGTAAATATATATAATTAGCTATATGATTATCAAATACATGATCAAAAGGCAACAATTGTCAGATAAACAAAGAACATTAACTAACTGTGGAGATTTCATTGTGTAACAGTGATTAAAAATAATTCCAAGTAATCAATAAAAAAAAATACAAAAGTTTCCCTCTGATCTGGAATCCCTCTCAATATTACACTAAATTGCAGGGGCGGCGATCTGGGGGACGTCCCCTCAGTTTTTAGGGGATCGTCCCACCCCTCAAAATTTAAAAAAGTGCGCACAAAAAATGTATAGCAAATACTGACTAATGACTGCAACACACTTTTAGGCTCTGGAGGGCCCAAGAGTGCAGCGTTTAGACATATAAAAATGAAAAAAATCTTCTCACTCGGTAGCTACGTTCCCTCGCATAATATCCTTCGAAATGTACAAGTAAATACCGAGAAAAGTGAAGTGTGAAACAAGTATATTGCTTGCTTTTATACTATAGTTTTGCTAAGGAATGTAATTTTGAAATACAACAAAACTTCAAAGCCTGTGAGGGGGTAGTCACTTCCGTCCCCTTCACCCCTCTCATTCACTATACTCCCTCGCACTTGCGTACTGATGGGGGAGGGGGGGGGGAGTTCCCCCCTCAAATAAAATTCAAACGTGGTTTATTTCTAATTCGATACCAGTGATTTACAAATGTTGCTGAAATGGCATGATTTTTCCCTGAGCTTCCGGGGGCTCTGCCCCCTGGATCCCACCAAGGGCCCTAAGGCGGGCCTCTGATTGCTCATCTGATCTGATCGTTCTTTAATGCATAAAACCCCTGCGCTTCTGGGGGCTCCGCCTCCTGGACCTGCATGCCAGTGTCACAAATAAGGTATTAAAATATGCTCATCTGACCTAAATTAAATGCCTAAAACCCCTGAGCTTCATGGGGCTCCGCCCCTTGACCCCCGCCGAGGCTTTGCCCCTGGACCCCACGCCAACTTACGCTCCACTTGCTTAGCTCGCCCTTGCTCTACCTGATAGTATATATTTTAGCCCCCCCCCCCGCCACTTTGAAAAACGTTCCCAGGGCCGTCGTAACATGTAAGAGTGGTGGTGATGCGAATTTTATTTCTGCCCCCCAAACGTTTTTGCTTATTACGCCACTGCTCCCTCGTCCCTCGCATTTCGTCCCCCCCTCCCCCGGTCATGAAAATAAATCGCCGCCCCTGCTAAATTGGATGCACGAAGTAGGAAATTGATCACCAAAAAATGAAAATGAATGCCCCAAACAGGCTCATCGTGAGCGCCGCGTTAATTTGAATGCACGAAGTAGGAAATTGTACGCACATTCGTGAACTTGATTTCACGGAATAAGAATAAGAGTGCCGATTAATGAATTTGAATGCACGTTCATGGCTTTGAAAGAAAAAATTGCAAAATTGACCGCAATCGTTCCATTATCAACAATCCTTTTTTTAATTTCGAAAAGGGTGGTTAATACAAATATTAGGCGATAATTGCTAGCAGTTAATTGGTCTCCTTTTTTGAAAATACGGATAATTTTAAGCTATTTTTATCATAGCTCACTCTTCCTCATAGACCTCACAGACCTGCATGAATAAATATTAAATATGAGTAAATATTAAAGGAAACCTATCCTACATAGCTACTTCTTTTTGTAGTTAGTAATGTGCTGTTTCTGTTTGCAGATTAACATTTGTAAAATGAAAATGGTGTCATTATTGTTGTTACTGTTAGTGCTATTCAGTTTATGGGCAATTAGGGTTGACAGTAAGTATAGGCCAATACAAGCTAGTGAATGGAAACCCAAACGACGCTATTAACGCTTTTTGTATAGGTTAGGGTTAGGTTAGGGTTAGGGTTTGGGCTAGGGTTTGGTTTTGGGCCACTTTGCGCCAGTGGCGGATTTGTCACCCAACTATGAATATAAAGATACAAGTACAAATGTATCCTGGGGGGGGGGGCGTAATTTTCGAATATGTTACGGATCGTTCTATTCCTCAGTCGGCCTAAAAAGCATGGATCATGGTCGTTTATATTTTGTTTACTTTCTTTATTTCTTTTAGATTCAAAATACATTGACAATTTTCCAAAGTCCAAAATCCCATACACTTTGGATACAAAATTGCAAGGTCTATAAAAACAAAAGTTTAATAAATACGTATGTTTTGGATCTTAACATGTTTAAGTCGGACTTAGAAGGCACGGATCATGGGTGTTTTTTATATTTGTATTTAAATGAATATTTTTCTATTGTGTTTTAAATACGGTGATAAATTGTTGAAGTCCAGAATCCCATTCACTTAATACCCAACATTGTAATGAGTATCAATACAAAAGTTTATTATATTTCTCGTACTTATCAGCCTTGTTTTTGATCTTCTGCAACTTCTTTTAATACTTCTCCTACAATTATGTTCTTGTATTATATGTTCTACTGCTTCTACTACTTCTTCCTTCTCTTATTCTTCAGTTATTTCTTCTATTACTTCTGTTTACTACTTCTTTGTTCTACAATCTCTTTCCCTTGTGCCTGATCCTTTGCTACTTTAATATTTTAATATGTCTATTACAATTAATTATTTATTTTTTCTGCTACTTCTACTAATTCTATTAGTATTTCTTCTACTTTAGATTTTCCCTTGTTCTTGATCTTTTGCCACTTATTTTACTCCTTCTATTATAATTACTGCTACTATTTATCATACCAACTCTTCTTTCTCTTATTCCTTAGTTCTTTTTTTAATACGTCTATTACAATTAATTACTTATTTTTCTGCTACTTCTACTACTTCTTTTAGTATTCATTCTACTATAGCTTTTCCCTTGTTCTTGAACCTTTGCCACTTATTTTACCACTTCTCTTATAATTACTGCTACTATTTCCCAAACTATCCCTTTTACTGCTTCTACTATCTCTTCTTTCTCTTATTCTAATGCTACTTCCTTAATTGCTTCTTTTAATACTTCTATTATAATTACTGCTACTATTTCCCAAATTATCTCTTTTACCGCTTCTACTATCTCTTCTTTCTCTTATTCTAATGCTACTTCCTTAATTGCTTCTTTTACTACTTCTTCTACAATATATTTCATTTCTTCTTGTTCTTCTGCTACTTATTTTACTTCTACAATTACTTCTATTTATGTCGTTTATTACTTCTGCTAACTCTTTTCCCTCTTACTATTTAGTCGCTGGACTGTGAGTCACATGGTTCGCGGTTCAAGTCCCGCTGCGGCACTAATGTCCTTTGGCAAGATATTAATCCACATTTCGACCCTCCATATATTACGTGTACGTCCTGTTTTCCTAGTCTGTTTATGTTATGAATTGGGCTCGTAATATCTCTAATCTCTAGGTTAAACTATTCAGTATACTGTAATTTAGATGTTAACCTTTACATTGAATATGAAGATGAAGGAATGTTCGGGCTACAATGTCCAGACCTCGTATCAAACACGGATAAAGGTCTTACTACATCATCTACTGTCAACATTATCCCACACGTGGATGGTTCCGTTTACAATCATAACTTCTCTGTGGGCTGTACGTATACTTCACATGATGTATTTTACTATGGAGACACTTGGGTTGCCTGTGCTGCACGAGATGATCAGGGAAACTACGTGACATGTGATTTCACGGTCACCGTCAAAGGTACGTATCAAAAAGGAAGAATTACACCAACAATAGTATAAAGTTGTATCAGCAATTCAGTTGAATTGAAGAACATTATGGTTATACTTTGGTATAAAAGAAAAAATCTAGTATACTTTCTCAATGTTCGCATTCAGTCTGTTCCATGTACATTAGAACTCCTGAATTATAATTGAAAGTGCTTCAGAATGAAACGTATATATGTCGAAAATAGCAATGCTGTTGAAATGGGGTTGAAATAACTTTAGTGCCTGGTCTCTTTTGATCAACATTTTCAGTAATATTGTGTTTCCCAACGAGGACCTTTAATCCTTAAAGTTTACAGTTCAGTTAATTTGTATATTTATATATTTGGGTATTAATAGACAATTCTAGTATACTTTCTTAATGTCCGGACTCTGTTTTATGTGCACGAGAATTCCTCAATCATAATTGCTAGTGCTCCAAAATTTACAGTTCAGTTAATCTATGTTTTATTTGCAAAATATTACGTTGAATTCCTTTATCCCTTTATATAACTTATAATCCAAAATCGGTTATTCAATGCTATTTTTGTTTTTTTGTTTGCAATGTTGGGGTCTGTAATTAGTAAAGATATTTTAAGATCTAGTAAGTTACACTACATTGCCACCCCCGACCCCTCCCCCAACCCCCTCCAACATATTCTTCATTTCGGTGGTGTTGGATAGTTCAGCCATTGAGTGGAGTCACTGGCATCATGGATAGGGAAGGGTGCACCGGTAATTAAGTGATGCGACAGAACTCGGCCATATATGTGCCAGGAGTCGTTTAACTTTTTGAAATAAAACACATTGACCTTGACCGTTTTTGTTGTTTTGGGGTTACCTTTTCACCGTTACATTACATTTGTGCCCCATGTAAAAGGCCACCGCTCACTTTATGTTCGGTTGTCCCAAAATTTGTATTTCAAGATGGCGAGCCTCCCAGTTTGGACTGCCCTGATGTAACTTTCACCACGAACCAAGGTCTTTCTACATCTTCCCACATCACCATCAACCCACGTGCATCAGACAATACTGATGTTAGTCCGTCTGTGATCTGCTCTCATACATCCAGCGATGACTTCCAGTTTGGAAATACCAATGTTACCTGTAATGCTACGGATGAATCAAGAAACATTGGCACGTGTATGTTCGTGGTTACAGTACAAGGTATGATAAAATTTTCAATGCTATATGTTCGTTCAGGTACTGAATAAGTAAGCAAAATAAGGAACAAGTATGACGCAAACATATACTTATTTGACCGGCTGGTCAATATAAATGACCGGGGTGAAAATATGCTAATTAAGATCCTCGCAATCGTTATTCAGGTGACGAGCTCTGGACCAATCGAGCCTTTGTATATATATAAGCCATCTATTAGATATCTAATATATATAAATATTGCATGTTCCGGCGTTCAATATAATATCTGAACCGACAAATTTGGGATTGTTCGTGTGATTATATATTTTACCGAGGTCGAAATATAATGGCACGTGGGAAATTCGGAAATTTGGAGGTGAATTAAATTATGTTATATATAAAACAAAAATAATGCATGCAATATATTTGTTTGGATTTATGGAGGCCCTCTCGATTACATTCAGGTTACGAAAAAAGACGGAAATACGGAAATGAGTAAAAGAAATTATTATGCCTTAACATTTGATTGTGATTTTTTGTAGTTTTGCAGCATGTTAAGAGTCTTCATACTGTTGTTTGTATGTATAAGACAGTTTCTGGATTTTAGAATGACTTTAATACAGTTTTTAATAGAAATGCAAGACCATTATCAGAACTCAAAACTGTCTCATTTCATCAGAAACGAAAATGGTATTACCTAAAATGCTTTTTCATTTAATATATCTTTTGTTTTTCTTATACTCATGGATCCCAGCGATCTGTAAGAATACGACATGGATGTCATCACGTTTTGGACTAATCAATTTCCTAGAGGGTGAGAACGGAACATGGGCGAACTCAACCGAAGTATGTCCATTCAACACAACAAACGGTAAATTAGGATACTTCTCATTCACATTCTACCTGCCTCTATCTCTCCCTTTATGAAATTCAAATGTAATTAGTTATTCTTAGTCTAATTTACTCAAACGAACAAACGGACCACCCCTAAAGATTTATTATCCACATTTCACAGAAGGAATTTGCATTATAAATATGTATGAACATTAGAATTAGAGGATTTAGCTTTTTACAGCTACTCATTTGTATTTTCTAATAATACGCTTTTGTCATCAGTATTCATATGATTTTATTAAACACTTCCAATCAAAGTAAATGATCATATCTATATTTCATGAAATTCACTAATGGTATGGGGACAGTAAATTTGTTGTGAATATGTTCGACAGCTGACCAACCAATCGGGCGTGCCAAATGCGTCAGTGATCTGATTTCACAGAGTACATGGCTTCCCGATCCCATTGATAACTGTGGACCATTCAGAAATGTCAGCGATTTACTAAGCCAGCTTTCAAAGGTAATTTCAATATCGAGATATCTATTTCAACCTTTCAGGATTATTTTCTTTATTTTTCACCACACAGTCACGAGACCACTCATTATGAGTTATTCGGGACCGAAGGCAATCGATTTTCACCAAGCCTATTTCATTGTAGCTTTGAAGTTTATTAGTCATTAGACACACCCTAGAACTAGAAACGACATAACATTTATAACAGCCTCATGAATGAAACAGAGATGAAGCAGAACATTCAGTGATAATTTGTTATGCTCAGAAATGAAAACAGGATAGCTAATACCTTCTCTGAGGCATAATGTACCTAGGCTGTATTGTGAGCAATATTTATAGATTAAAAAGGGGTCCTGCCATTAAAGTGGACACCCCTGGTCCCGTAGACAGGAGACGGATATAAAAAACAAAGCTCATTATATTATTCATTTTGTTCGATTAATAATAATAATAATCTGGATTTATATAGCGCTTAACACAAAATACCGTCTCTAAGCTCTTTAAAAATGTTATTACCCTGGTATTCGGATTCATTCACGCACAATGTGCACCATCTCCACTCTCAGGGAGTATTCCTACCATATTGTCGCCCTACCATGTCGCCATTTGTCTCCTAGGTATGGAGGGGCAAATGTACATTAGTGATATTCCAAAATAAATTAGTGCCGTGTTGGGGATCGAACCCACGACCTTTGAATTTCAAGTCAAGTGCCACTCGACCACGACACTTCTACCGAACATGACTCAATGGAACAACAAACACACAATCAGACTGATATTTCAATTTCGTTTGTTCCAAGGTTAACGTTTCAGATGAGAATGTTGCTAAGATCAGTGAAGAGGTCAGTTTGGCGACTTATAATACAAGTGCTATCACCTCTGATGACATTTCTTCGATTGCAAATTTAATTTCAAATATCAGTGATGTTGCGCAAGGGAACTACAGTAAAAAGGTATGTTTCTTAATTTAGTCTCCCGAAAACAAGATTTTCCAAAAATACTTCATGTTTATTTATCTCTTTGTTTTTATTCATTTTTTGGTGAAGCATGTCCAGTCAATGCTTACATAAAACGTTATTACGACTCAGTTTTTGATCTTTTCACTGCCCAATCCGGCTATATTACTGAAATAAAGACTATTTTTAGGCCATTTGTTGTAAATATTTGAATTTGCCATTTTGTTTAGGATCTTTTCAAATCTGACTGTCAAAATGTTATCCCCAATCACACTTGTGTTCAAAGTTTTTATTTCATGCTTATATATGCTACTGTTTTCAGAATATGTAAGTGAATGTATTTACTTGATTTTGAATAACAGGTTACTGAATCAATTGTTGCCATAGTGAGTAACATCGCTCAGGTTGACACAAAAATACTTGAATCAGCATCAGCCTCTGTTGGTGATGTCGTTAAAGTATTTGAGAAGCAGATCAGAAGTGTACACGTACAGGACGATGGACGTTTTACCGTTCAACAACCAAATATTGTTGTGCAGGTACGTACAAGTTTTGATAGTATAAAACGCTCACTATTATACAAATAATGCATGTCCATGAGTTCATTATACGATCTATCCGCACTCGAGTTGAGGCTGTGTGCATCTATTGCACGAAGCCGTTAGGCTAGGTGCGATAGATACACACAGCATCAACGAGGGCGGAAAGATCGTATAATGAACGAATGAAAACATGCATCATTTGTTTTATACAACGAAACTCTTAGATCCTTGTTATTTGATGTAAAAAGAATTCATACAAGATTGTTTCGTGACAGTACGGCTAGGCTGACGAATAAATCTCAAGTTTAATAAGGCTTAATTTAGTGCGCACACATAGATATAGTAAGCGCACTTACCTCTATACCCATTTACGCATAGTGCTGCGCAAGAATAGGCCCATGCACACGCAGTATTAAGCGCTCTAACCTCTACGCGCACTATACTGCGCACTGAAAAAGCGTGCAATAGGACTGGAAAATATTGCACGCTTTTTCATAAAAAGCGTGCAATAGGCTCAGTAAATGAATCACACGTGACCGCGCATGACCAATCATTTGATTAGGATCTGGGAGTGAGTTGTATAAATCACTTTATATACCTCACTTAAGAAATCCAGCCATCTGATTGGTCGAAATTGCAGTCGTTGTTTTAACTATTCCCGAAAATAAACGAAAAATGCCAAAGCCATGTAATAGTTAAAAAAAATAGTTAAAAAATCCCGGCAAAATTCCAGTTACCGGGAAATTAGTTCAGTCTTGCTGAGCACGGACACCTTACATTAATTTTTTTGTGCGATAATTTCATAGTCGCTACATTTTAGGTTTTTAATTGCTTGAAAATTTCAGTCACGTCATTTTGCTAGCAAAGATTAACAGACTCGACAGTGTCTCAGATTTTCTGTGATGTTTTAACCAATCTTTACTCAATAAAAGGCTAATTAAGGTAAGAATTCTTGGTAGATTATTGTGATAATTCGTACGGTCGGTGAAAAGTCATAGCGACTGCTTTAATACTCGCGCACTGGCTGTTTCTATACTGCCATACTGGCTTGCGAGAAAGTTGAATCCCTCACCCCGCGGCGCGCCGCCCGCACAGGCGCGCCTCGGGGTGATGGCAGGGATTCAACTGACAACTAGACTAGGTCTAGGTCTAGGTCTATCTCTTGAGCGTATAATAAAAACAGCTAGTCCTCTCGTAGCAGTCGATCACTATAACTATATTTTAGATTCGGACTTTAGCGTCATTTCCTCAATTGTAACAAGGTAGATATCATCAAGCATGAAGCATGATTTTTCCAACTCGACGAGAGTTTTTAAGTGTTTTTCAGCAATGCTTAAACAGGAAGGAAAGGGAGTTGTGACTCACAAACCAGTCCTGTTCTACCAGTTGATTGGTAATTTGACTCTTTTTTTCGGCATATAAAGTATTAATGACTGCTTTAATATTCGAGAAATAGTTGTTTTTATACGCTCTCGGGAAGTTACAATTGGGCTATTGCCCTCGGCATGCCTCGGGCAATAGCACAATTGTATCCTTCCCTCGAGCGAATAAAAACAACTATTTCTCTCAAAGCAGTCATTAATACTATAATATACCCTTGGCAGGGCAGCAAGGACCAACTTTTCCCATTAAAACAAAGAGAGTGTGTAAGTTACTTGAAATATAGTTGTAAAGAATTGTTTGGCTTGCACCCAGAAAGGAAGCCTAACATTTTAATGGTGTAAATGATATCTACTAACATTACTGCTCAGAATAAGTGCATCTGTCAATGACACGTTCGAAGATGAATTTCATTTCCCGATTAAAATACTATGCCTCTTCATGGCCAAAGCTACCTTCTTATTTGACTGTTTTCAAATTCTCTTTTTTTGAACTTTTCAGGTCGAAAGCGTAGATACCAAAGACATCAAAAGCGGTCTAGTCCTCTCGTTAGCAGGAGACAGCAATTCTGATCTGACGAAATCTAACATCAGCATCCAAACTTCAAATGTTAATCACGATGAAGCTACAACATCAAATACCATCGCTGTTGTCAACATACCACCTGCGATTTCTTCCGTTATATCGTCCATATCTGGAGAAAGTTCTAATACTAGCAGCTATGTTCGCGTGATTTTCAGTGTCTTTTCCACGCCAGCCCTTTTCATTTCTAAATCATTGAAGAACACCAGTGTAGGAACCAGCCTATCTGCTAACACACCTGTAATATCTCTGAGCATCGGGAACAAGACAATAACAAATCTGACAGAACCCATCAATTTTACTTTTACCCCGATAAAGGTAGGCCCTAAAGAGATTTCATTTTCGAAGTTTCTGCACAAATAGCTGTGCATGACTGACCTTTCTCTCATCTTCACTTCAAGTATTATATCCAGTGTTTTAAAATTATTTCCGTTTTATTATTTCAAATTATGAAATGGCTTCAAGAATGTAGCCGATGAGAGGCGTCGAAATTCACGTGTGCGTGCATCAATGTGTTCTACATGCACGGGGAGTTCATTTTGGTGATAACAACCGTCAATTTTTCGACTTTATATTATATTGTAGATCCATCTTATAAACAATGGATACATGATTTTAGCTCGTTCATTAGTGAGAGGCACTGTACTTTAATAGTCAAGTAACAATGAGACGGACAAAGAACTCGACAAATCTTGGTCACTATCCTACTGTGACTTAAACTGCGTGCAGTGCATATTTATCAATGCACTCGCAAACATGTATTATTTGTATCGTATACGATTCTCTTGTGTCTGAATCAGACAGTTGAACTCCTATGAAAACAACTATAGTCATATGCATTTTATTCTAAATTTGAATTGCCTTACAAGACTGGTCTGATGATTCCGTCGTGTTCATACTGGCATGTTGGCTTTGGTGACTGGTCTCAAGAAGGGTGTCATCTTCTTTCAGCATCTGGAATTAGATCACCTGATGATAACAATTGTGATCCTCCTTCTGATGAGAAGATCGTTTGTGGATGTGACCATCTCACCAACTTTGCCGTCCTTATGGTAAGATCTTTCTATTTTGTAAAGCAGTATGTCTTTTTATTTTCAGAGCACGTTGCCTGTGAATCGCAAGGGATTGCAAGATCTCTCCTATATACGTTTTTTGTGGTTAAGTTTTAGTTGGTTTAGTTTATATGTTACATTATCCCCATTGGAAATACTTTGATCTCTATTGTTGGAAGCTGCGAGGAATAATTATTTCCAGGAAGAGACTCCCCATTTAACCAACGATCCCCGGATTTTGTAGGAAAGACTCGCTATTGACTCTTTATACTAAAGCTTTTGTAAACACAAAATGTAAACGCGGTCTATTCAATTTTCTAACCGTCTTCTTTAATTTTAGAGATAAAGTATATTGTAAGAGGGAACGTAGCGTCTGATTGAAGTGATTCCATTTGTGGATAGTTAAAGCATTTTTCTGTCTTGTTCCTTGTATTTTTCTCGCTTATCTTATTCCTTGTTTTTTCCCTTTCTTGTTTTTAATTTTAGGAGTGGGTTTTTTTTTGGGGGGGGGGAGATGGGGCTGCTCACATGATGACTAACTCCTAGCAAGTCGACGAACACACCCACTATGCGTACACATAAATATATTATAATGTGTTTCTATCCACTGCGACAAATTAATTACAGCAATCCTAACTAACCTAGAACTCACACATACATGTTGGTTTCATATAGCTCTATGTTATGAGTGTAAAATGAGCTGGATAATAACGTTTTTGATGAATTTATTTTATTTGTAGGATATTTCCAGAGAGGATCGGCCTTCTGGGCAAGCATACGAAGTTCTAACGTACATAGGCTGTGGTATTTCAATAGTAAGCCTACTTGTCACCCTCGCAACATATATATCAAATAGGTAAGAGTCCAGTGTATCTCTAGTTTTACATTTTTAAGTTTATCCAACTCATAAATATCTATAAGATTACAGTAAAGCGCCTTGTTCATGAATTTAGATAAATTGACCTCCGTAACCCTTCCTTTTGACCTATTAGCCCAAAATCTGCTCAGATCGTCTTCCTATGGTAATACATATTGTCACCAAGTTTGAGCCTCATATCTCCAGTGGTTCTTGAGATGTCAGAAAACGAGGCCAATACCTGAAATGTCATAAGTTGACCTCTGTGACCAATGACCTAGTTTATCCAAAATCTAATGAGATTGTCTTCCTATGGTGATACATACTATCATAAAGTTTGAAGTTCATATCTCAAGTTGTTCTTGAGATATTAGAGTAACGAGAAAGCGGGACGGACTTAACTTACGGACGGAGAAAGCATAATGCCTCACCACCTTCGGTGGGCAGAGGCATAAAACGACATTTTCAAAATGATGGCAGTGTCTCTGCCTGCACGGGTAACAGTCTAATTTGCAGTATGTACTGATTTGCTTACTATCATTTGATATCAGGTTAAATCAAGAAATTGTAGGACCCGGGATCGTAAGTTCGATGCATGAGAAATATTCATATTGTGCATGCTGCATTTGCATTCCTAAATAATAATATATGCGCGACATTTATGAATGTATTAATCAAATACAAATTGACTTCATATTTTTGTTTACTGAAAGAGTTCTGAGGGGAAAACAGACCAACCAGATCTTCATTTGCCTGTGCATGACGTTACTCTGTCTCTACCTATCGTTCATTGTCATGATGTCCTTGGACAGTGCCAAACGTCAGTGTCAAGTAAAGGCAGGTCCATGCGGGTTCATTACGGCGCTCGTTCACTTCTTCGTTCTATCTTCGATCACGTGGATGGGTGTGGAGGGATACAACACTTATCTCATCATTGTCAAGATCTTTGATACCTACATTCCACGGTTCATGGTCAAAGCTGGTGCTGTTGCTTGGGGTACAACCATTTCAAAATCGTTCCGAGTAGTATCGTTATTGATCACTTAACAATTATATGTTTTTTTAAAAGATAAATAATATTTATAATTTCGGATGATTTATAGAATAAAATACATATGAAATTAACATCAACAACAATAAGATTAAATTACCAGCGATCAAAACAATTGCAATCAAAGAGTGCAATATGCATGATTTCTTATTCGTGAAAGGGTTTCATCACATCTTTTTCAAAGTGTGCGAGATATGATTATCTGAAAGGAGGGGTTAATTTTGCCGACGCTATTGATACTTAATTGTAGCTGCATGGTTGCATCTAGGGCAGGCCATTTGTGTTGTCTACTTAATCGTTCAAAATGGTTTTCTGTTTAAATAGGATCTGTACATCTCTCGAGTGATCCACAAATTGATCGTCGTATTCTAGAAGAAGAAAACACAAACAGATTTATATACTTCTCATCTGAATGCCTGCATGCCAAATGCCCCCCATTGCCATGTTATCTAAGCGATTGTTCTATCAATCGCCATCTTCACCCTTTCCTTTCACTTTGCTTAAATCACACAATGGCAGTTGTAAACAGGCATTTTCTCTTATTCTCCTTTAAGGAAAAGCTTGAAAACTGTCGATTGACACGTGAAAATATGATTAATCTGAATTGTGTTCTCCTTTTTTCTTCTATAATTCAAGGTATTCCTGCAATGATTGTCATTATAACTGGAGCCATTGCCCAGGACAAATACGCGCACGAAGATCTGTGAGTAGTCTACGAATCCGTTAATATCATAATCTCCAAACCGAAATATTTGTTACAATGTTGTGTGGTATTCTAACACGAATAGTTGGGCCTTTACGTGACGAGGTTATGGTAAACAAAAATAGAGCAATATCAAGACAATAGGGCGGAGCATAGTGCTATGACAATTTCTTGTTTATATTTACAAACAGAATTATTGAAGCAAAGTGTATTCTACTTTTGAAACAAAAATACATGCCGCAGTATTTCAAATACCTGTGTACATATGCAAAGGCGAAATGGCTCAGTCGGTAAAGCGTCTGCCTGAAGTACCATAGTTTGAGTCCAACCCAGGGCGGATGGCTGAAACTTGCGTTGTGTGTTAACGAGCCCCTCCCCTATTTCATAGACGCGCGCTTTGTTACATTGGAGAACACTTCGTCCGTCGGGTTGGACGTTAAATCGAGGCCCCGAGTTTAGAAGAGTCAACACCTTTGCACGTTAAGAACCAACCCCATTATTCGTATTAAAATAGGGGAAATCTCGGTGTAGTGGTCCACCTTCACACTCCCAATTAGATGAGACCAGAGGTTAACAGTGATTCAGTTTGCTTTTCTCTTGCCAGGTGCAGGTGATGCGAAATACTTAAAATTAATAATATTGGGGTGTACCAAAAATTAGTGTATTATGACAATTCAACGCTGAGGGCACGTTTATGTTTCGTACAATTAGTGCTAAATGATTTTCATTTTTCTTTCTACATATTTTCTTCTTTGTTTCCACAATTTATACAATTTTAATTTCACTGGATCTCTAGATGTTTTCTCCAATTGTGGGCTCAAATCGGTGGTCTCCTTATTCCCATGACAATCATTATCCTGTTCAACGTCGTCATCTTTGCCCTCGTCGTCCGTCAACTGATGAAGTCTTGTAATGTCGCTGGTCGGGTCAAGAGAGAGGCCAAGGTCGAACGTAAAGAGAACATCGAACGGGTTCAAAATGCAATCTGTATCCTCCTTCTGCTTGGTCTTACATGGATCACTGGATACTTTCTGATGATTCGAGAATTCAGTCAGGTGCAGTAGAAAAAACAATATCCATAAGACAAGCATAACGCATTTGCATTTTCTATTGTTCAGTTTCAAGTTCAGTTTATTTCACATCCAATATAATAATAATAATAATAATAGTCCAGTTCTTGTATAGCGCATAATACGTTATGAAATAACATCTCTATGCGCTTCCAAATAGCTTTGGAAATTATTACCTAGCTTTAGCTCCGGCAGCCGTAATCAGCGCACAGTGCATTTCAAGGAATAATCCTACCAGGTACCCATTTACCTCACCTGGGTTGAGTGTGGCAAATGTAGATCAGTGTCTTGCCAAAGGACATTAGTGCTGCGGCGGGACTCGAACCGCGGACCTTGTGATCGACAGTCCGGTGACGTATTAACTCGACCACAAAATCTCTACTTGATGAACAATCTTTAATTCATAGTTCTTTCAACAATTGTTTTGACACCATGATTATCATTTCTGATCTAGAAACAACTTCTTAAAACAAGTTCTGAAGATTACTTTTTTTGGTGATGGAGTGACATGAAAAGAATGTTGAGTCACTCCATTATCATATCTAATAATCATTGTAGCTTGACCAGATTCTCAAAAACCAAAGTAAAAGATATACAGGCCCTGCATGGAGTCTGATGAAGACAGGCAAAATAAAATCCTGCATGGAGACATGTTCAATTGAAGCTCTTGGAGGCAAACTTTTAGCTCCATTGATTTAACATTGCTGAAAACAGATTCATATATTCAGCACTAGTGTTCTGAAAAAGAAATGATAGAGTTACTGAAATACAAGAACGCTGCTGCCATGAATTATCATGGTTTAAAGGTCATTTAAAGAAAGGCTGCGATGTAATACAATGAAAATTATTCCCAGTTGAATCAATGATGTAAAACACACAAGAGGGAATTAATTACACACGATGATGTTTTTTCAGAGATATCATTTCCTTTCAGCAAAGTTTCAGGACCCCATTGACCATACTTCCAACGCTGTCAAAGATCTCATGAACCTTGGTTTCACACATGAATGCAGGGGCTGTCACAATCTTGTTCTCCTCGTCAACATGGGCTTCATTGACATCTTTGGCAACATGCTTGGACCCCATTTCTTGGATTGCTTTACAACAATATAACATTCAAATACAATAATATAAAATGCAATATATATATAAAATATGTAATGCAATAAGAACAATACAACAACAGTAACACTAAAAATAATTAATGGGTAGGGTAGGGATGTGAGGGACCAGAAAAGGCCATTGACCTATCTAGGCTGGTCCCATTTTTTCTAAAAACCCATAAGTAAAATCTTCAATAAAGCAAATATTGACAATATAGACATTATATTAACTGAGACATACATTAACACATAAATAGGACAGGCAGAATTAAATAAAGCTAAATAGATATATTGACACTTGCTATTTGTTTAATTGTTTAATTTGATTAATGTGGTCCTTCCAAGTTAAGTTTTCATCAATAATGACACCTAAAAAGGTTACTTGGTGTACTTGCTTAATTTATTTACTATTAATACAAATCTTAATAGCACATTCATTTACATATTTATTTCTTGTTTTAAAAATTACATAGTTTGTTTTTTTCAAAATTAATCAACAATTTATTGGCAAGGACCCACTTATGTATTTTGACAATTTCATAATTTAATAAAATATTTACTTCTACGGGGTCTTTACAAGATAAAAAAAACAAAGTGGTGTCATCAGCAAATAAAATAGAAGATAAAATGTTACTTACAGATGGCAAGTCATTGATATACAGTAAAAACAAGAGCGGGCCAAGATTAGAACCCTGCGGCACACCAGTTAAAATAGTATTGTGATCAGAGTAATATTTACCCAAGCTAACGTATTGTTTTCGGTTTGATAAATAAAATAGAAGATAAAATGTTACTTACAGATGGCAAGTCATTGATATACAGTAAAAACAAGAGCGGGCCAAGATTAGAACCCTGCGGCACACCAGTTAAAATAGTATTGTGATCAGAGTAATATTTACCCGAGCTAACGTATTGTTTTCGGTTTGATAAATAGCTTTTAAATAAAAGGAGAGGAATTCCTCTTATACCATAAAAACATAACTTATTTATTAAAATATTATGATCAATACAATCAAAAGCTTTGGATAAGTCTAGAAATACACCAATAACAAATTCATTAAGTTCAAAAGCATTCGCAACTTTATCAATAAAATCAAGAAGAGCATGGCAAGTACTATATCCTTTTCTAAAAGCAAATTGATTTTCATACAAAATATTATTTTTACTAATAAAACGAGTCAATTGATCACATAAAATCTTTTCAAATATTTTGCTAAAGACAGATAACACGGATATCGGCCTATAATTATTTAAAAATGATTTATTGCCTTTTTTAAAAACGGGAATCACCTTTGCAATTTTTGGAGCATCGGGGAAAATACCTTGTTCAAAAGACAAATTAAAAATATTGCACAAAGGTGTAACAATCATATAAATCGAGTTTTTCAATACCCTAGGGTGAATTTCATCATACCCTGGACTTTTATTTTCATCAAAATTCAAAACCACATTAATAATATCTGCGTTAGTAACAGGCCGTAAAAACAATGAATTCAAAAAGTTACCCTTCAAGTACTCGTCATATTTCGTTGATTCAATATTGCAGGTAATCAATTTATCAATACTTTGCTGTAGTTTTTGCCCGATTGTACAAAAATAAGAATTAAATACATTTACAATTCTTTGTTTATCAATAATCTTTTCACCATCAACTTCAATTTCATTGACCCCATGCTTTAATGTTTTCTTATTTAAAATTGAATTAATAAGTTTCCATGTTGGTTTCACATTATTACGAACATTATCAAACTTAGAGTCATAGTATTCACGTTTATTTTCCCGTTTTAAATTATTTAAGACATTCCTGCATTCTTTATATACCATTTCACGTAAAGTGGTAGAGTTTCTTAGGTATTTACGATATAATATATGCTTCCGTTTATTTAGCTTGATTACCTCTTTTGTTACCCAAGGCTTGTCAATTTATTTTTTATTTTTAATTAATTTAACAGGAAAACATTCATCATAAGTATCCTTATATAATTTGAAAAAATAATTGTATCTATCATTCGCATCATGAATATAATTAAGTCGTTCCCATTTAACTTTCATTAACTCACTACAAAAGTGCATCATATTTTCTTCACTAAAATCGATTTTACGCACTTCAATATCGGGTTCAAAATCAAAATTGTTTAACTTCAAAATAATAAACGGTGTTAAATGATCACTGATATCTGTCACTATGCCTGATTTTAGAACTTTTCCGAGATTATTAAAAAAAAAAGATCCAAAGTTGATGCCGTATCATTTGTAATTCTTGTTGGTTTATAAATATATGGTAAAAAAGACTGAGCAACGAAACAATTAAAAAAATCCATTACTTTCATATTTTCATCTTTTTTCATGAAATCAACATTAACATCGCCCATAACTATACATTCTTTTCTTTCGTGCACTATTTTAATCAAAGATTCTTGTAATTGAGACACAAAGTTTGATAGGTTATGGCTTGGAGGCCAGTATACTACAGCAACAATAATATTTTTCGCTTTATTACGTACCTCAATAAATACACTTTCAATATCCTCACTAAATATATCTAAATCCAATCTTCAAATAAATCTTAAGCTATCGCTAACGTACAAACCTACACCACCCCTCTTTTATTCGGGCGACAATTTCCACCAAAGTTATAATAAGGAATACATACTTCTTGTTCTTCATTTGGTTTCAACCACGTTTCACAAACTCCAATTAATGATAAAGATTTATAAAAAAAACATCAAGACAGTTTGTGAATGTATTAAAATTTTGTTTCAAGCTGCGACAATTAAATTGTGCAAGAGAGAGTGTATTTTGTTCATAACTTTTTAAGACATTTCGGAATTCTAAAGGAGTGTAATATTGATTTTCAATAAGGTCACCAGTATCATTATCAAGTCTTGAGTCAGATTTATCATCGAGTTTACACAAAAAACAAGTTTTACATGTTAAATTATATTGCCTGATACACAAAATACAACTACATTCAGAAGACATCAAATAACAAGAAACAAGAAAAATACAATACAATGTCGAATAATACTATCATAAAAATACTAAGGATACACAAAATAGTTCACGATGGCTGTATACACGTGGGAACTGATATATCATGAGAATGATTATTGTCTCTATAAAGTAGTAAAATGTCATTTGAAGTTCATATTTTTGAGAGATCACTCACCGACCAAATTCTTTTCCTGACAGATCTGCCGTTCGTTGCCTTCAGCAACAGGATGATCCTGCCGTCAGTCGACCATGCTGTATCTATCTTGTCATTTTTCTTTGCTTCTTCCTTCGCTTTGTACAGGATGGTCCTATTTCTTACGGTCAGATCTTCTTCTATGCCTATGTGGGTACCTTTCAGCTTTCTGCGGTTCTTCAAGAACCTCTCACTGGTGCGGTACGAGGTGCACTTCACTATGATGGGCCTCGGTTTCGCAGCGCTCCTCCCAGTTGTGCCATGTGCCCCTGCAGCTGCAGGCGCGCCAACACGATGAGACCTGTCAATCTCATGTTGCTCCAAGTTGAGGTCCAGCTTCTCGCGAGCCAGATTAAGAACCAGCTTGTCGGTGTCCTCTCCCGGGTTCTCATGTACGCCGTAGACACGAACACAGGTACGTCGGAAGTACTGCTCGGCCTCGTTGGACTCCTGCTTCAGCTTGTTAATACTGGCCAGGCTGCTTTCTTGCCGTTCTTGAAGAATGTTAATGGTGTCTGATTTGGAGCGTAGTTGATGCTCGAGCTCAAGGATTTTGCCTTCCGCTCTCTCCAACTGCTCTCGCAGGTCCTGCATCTCACATTTCGTCGATTTCATAAGTACTGTCTGAAGAATCTTGTTAAATTGTTTACTTTTAAAATAGTCCTGTACCTCGTCAGCTATCTGATCATGGTTGTCATATGATTCAGTCTGAGGTTCAGTAGTAGCAGTAGCAGTGTTTTTTCCTTGTTTTGTTTGCTGGCATTGTGGGGAGTGTTTGTTTATCTTTATGAAAAGCCTCGGTTTGTAGGCAAGAGGCAGGTTAATCGGTGAATAGAAGTTACCATATAAGCTTTCAAAAGGCTGGTTTCACGGATAAAAAGAAAGTGAGGGTTAGTGAGCTGTTGGTGTCAAAGGCTTTCTGGTTTAAGTTCAGGGCTCAATGGATAATGTCTGAATTGACTATTGTCACTGTCTCAACAGGATCGATGGTATCAATTGAAATTCTTTGGTCACCATAGCTGCACTTAAGTTCTCAATTCCAGCAAATCACTAATGTACTGTACTTACACAGAGATATGCACATGGGACAAGTAGCTTCATATGATCCAAAGATGCCAATGCAGAGTTGAGATCAGGCAAATCAATTTTCAGTCAATAATTCTCACTTCCCAGTGTACACATGGTTATCAAACCGTTCCTACATTGTCCTCAAGTTCATAGAAATGTTTTCAATTTGATGGTCAGTCTGATAACTGTTATTTCAGGCAATAATTTCTGCACACTTCATCAGCATATGTTGACACGTATTCGACTGTCAGTGACACTTGTACAAGTTAATAGGATACAGTGACAGGAAAGGTCAGAAATATCATACAAGCTAATATACATTTATATCATATGTGTGCTCGAAGTTGTGTGTTTGAACAGGGAACCGTTATAAAGACGTAAAACCAAGTTTTAAAGACGAAATGATACTTATGTTTCATCTACAATATTTCCGTAAGGATTATCTTTATTCTATGTTATCCTAGGTGGTGGAGCCCATCTTCATTGTACTGAACTCATTTCAAGGACTCTTCATATTCCTGCTATATTGTGTTCGTAAACCAATGGTTCGTAAGCAGTGGGGACTGACCTGTCTTGCAAGAGTCAAGAGACAAGACGTTACCACATCGAGTAGCACGCATAGCTCTAAAAATACGTCCTCATCAGCAGCAACTGATGTTGTCCTTGTCAGCATGAGCAAGATACCGCAATAGAAGAGCATCTAGACATTCATGTAATGATTTGAGTGGAAATACTTACCTTTTATGAAGATCTGTTCGTACGTCCTCTACTTTCAAATAGGTTTGTGTAATTATAGTTATTAAGTCATTTGTGTTAAGGGAAATGAAATACATTGTAATTGGAAAGAAGATACATAAAAAAAGAAATTCTTCCAATATTTTGACCATGTACAAAGGTATGATCACATGTGTAACTTGCTTTAGTTTCCATTTTGACTCAATTAGGTCGGGTTATCAATCCAGCTCTACAGTTCCCTTTTATAATTTGCTATTGGAAGAAAAATCTTCCAAGAATACACCTAAATTTATGAATCTGAAGTTTGGATGAAAAGATGACCAACATGAATATATTTCATGATCGAGCGAATCAACAGTGAACATATGATTTATCCAAAAGTGTTCCAGAGTGAACTTTTTAGAGAGCATCAGCCCTCATATACGGATTAAAAAAAAGAGATTAAAAAAAAGAAAGAAATCTATGTTTAACGCGACAGGTCTATGTTTTGTTGTTGTTATTATAACTCTATCCCTATAGACCCTATACAATGTCTTATATTTAGTGATACCATAGACGGAATGTTTAAATGTCTTTTAAATATATTATGTAATTTAACAATCCCTAAAATATTATTCATATCTGTAATCTGTATTATCTGTAAGCACTGAAAAGATGGGATATACCATTATGGACCTAAACTGTTTATGCTTTTAAGCGACAAATAATAGCTTGATAGTGCGAAGTGTTCTTGGTGAAATGTACATGCATTTATCCCATCTTAATAACCTATACCATTACGTGGGAAAAATGACTAGATTTAATATTTCACTTTTTTGTCTTCACTGAACTTATTAATGGTAAGTTTTATCGCCAATTGTTAGTTTGTTTGTGTAATGGTTGTTTTCTTGTCCAACATTTCAAAATTTCGAGAATTTTTATTTTTGCACAGTATAATCATGAGATATTGAAAATGTGATATATGGAATACAGATGCATTAACATTATAGAATTGTCATTGTTTATTTTAATGTTGAACTTACTCAGAAACTATTGTAGGATGCATAGATATAAACAGTTTATGATACCCAGACATTAACCTCTGTAACGGCCTCCCTTAGAAGATTAATATTAGTTGATTGTATTGCAGATTATATTGAGGGTCGTAACATTTCTACTTAAAGAAGTTTTGTGGGAAAAGTTATTTCGAGGATAGTTGTCCTATGGGGTAGAGGCGAAGCCTTATTTAAAAGTTGCTTTTGAACTTTATATCTAATCTGTTATTCATAAAAGTGTCCATAACGGTAAATTAAGCAATTTTCCTTGCTTTATTTTTGTATAATATAATAATGTATTTATAATTCATAGTATATCCAGATTAAATATACAGATACACTAACCGCACGAGAAAAAAGATTTAAAAAAAGATGTAGAGTCAAGAGGTGTTGTAGCGTAGTGAATAAGTCATCGGACTGTGGATCACAGGGTCCGTGGTTCGAGTCCCGCCGCGGCACTAATGTCCTTTGGCAAGACATTAATCTACACTTGCCACTCTCCACCCAGGTGTTAAATGGGTAGTGGTAGGAATGATTTCCTTGAATGCTGTGAGCGCCGAAATCGGCAGCCTAGCGTAGCCGGGTAATGTTGGAGCTTGCGCCTTGAGGACCTTGCAAGGTCGATACGTGCGCTATATAAGAAACCAATATTATTATTATTATTATTATTATTATGAAGAGGTAAAAAATAAGCAAAGTAGAGAGTAGATTAAATCAGTAAGAATTCAGCATGAATTATCCAACAAGTGATTAAAAAGTTTCTGAAGTTAAGGCTTGTTATATCTAATGAATTCCATTTTTCTTGTGAAAAACATAGTTTTGTTTAAAAAAAACCTCAACCGTTTGCTTTTTGGCAAGTGATAATCATTTAATTGTTTAGTATTTTATGTAAGAAAAGTATCATTCTTCACTTCTGCAAGTCAAAAGGTATGTTATTTCTATCAAGTTTGTAATAAATTGATATAACTGTAACGGACAAAGGTCAGTTATCTTAAGAATGCAATTTTGGCGAAATAAAATGTGCTTTAAAGGAAGTATTATACATTATTCCCAAAACTTATTTCTGAAGCAGTATAATTTCATTTTTTTTTGTACTGCATTTCCCCATGCAAGAATTATATAATTAATACGTGGTAAGATAATAGCAGAATACAATATAACAAGTACTGGGGAATAATTTGTTTAAGTTCGTAAATGACTGCAATTTCTCTTGACAGAGTTTTCCCAAACGTTATCGATATGTGGATCCCATGATAGTTTATTGTTAATTGTAAGACCTCATTTTTTCCGAACTTCTTTTATTTTCAGTACTAATAGGACTAGATCAGGCAGATGTTGCAATGAGAAAATTAAAATTATGTAATTCTTTTTTTTTCTTCAAATTAACCAACTTTTTATTGGCTTTAATCAAATTCGTCACTTTTTTTAAGTTCAGTATTTAATGCATTTACAAGCTTAAAAGTAGGTATCAGCAAAGAGATTTAATGGAAGAACATCAGAGGAATTTTACGTATCATTTTTATAAATTATTTATAAAAGAGGTCCTAGGATTTAGTCTTGTTGAACTCCATAGGTAACAGGTTTAGTGAAAGATTCTAATTCGTATACAGTTACAAATTGTACTCTATCAGTTTTACAGAAAACTCTTAAACCACTCTCATGCATTTCCTCTGATACCATAATAAGCAAGTTTGTATAAATAATTTCATGATTAATGGTATCGAATGCCTTCGAGAATTTAAGAAACAACTCGATCATGTAACAAGATATTTTAGAAGAATTAGAGATTTTATTTATTAGAGTTAAGATGGCATTTGTGGTCTAATGTTTTCCCCTGAAACCAAATCCTTTTTTTCACTTGTATTACTATTTTCCACAAGGAAAGCAATTGTTCTATTATAAACTACCTTTATTAATTAGAAAAGGTGGTTAATAATGATTTTAGGCGATAAATGCTAGCAGGTAATTGATCTCCTTTTTTGAAAATAGGGATAACCTTAAGCTATTTTCATCATAGTTTACTCTTGCTCATAAACATCACAGACCTGCATGCATGAATATTGAATATGAGTAAATATTAAAGGAAACCTATCCTCCATAGCTACTTTTATTGCAATTAGTAATGTGCTGTTTTTGTCTGCAGATTAAAATTTGTAAAAATAAAAATGGAGTCATTATTGTTGTTACTGTCAGTGCTATTGAGTTTATTGGCAACTAGGGCTGACACTAAGTATAGGTCAATACAAGCTTGTTAGCCGGGGAACCCAAAATGACACTATTGACCTTTTTGGGGTATAAGTTAGGGTTAGGTTAGGGTTTGGGTTTGGGTAAGGGTAAGGTATTTGGCCACTTTGCACCAGTGGCAGTTTTGTCACCCCACTATTTACTTACATGGTACCTTGGTTTTTTGTATAAGGGGTGTGAAAGACGAAGAATGTTTCAAAATGAGGGCTCCATTTCCTTCCTTCCACTAAGTATTTGTTTTCCTTTACTAACGTAGTTGGCTTATTGCCAGTCTTGTCTTAAATTTAAACGTAAAAGACAATATTAATAATATTCTGAAATGAAATGTGTCACAACAATTAAGGCTGCAATGCGTGATAACTTGCCACAAAATAGAATTTCTAGTACCTGTACAATCATGTACATATTATTATGTTGTAATAGTATTTCCCTTGAAACATTCCATAGATAACATTGTTTATAAAGTTTGATAATAAAAAATGCAATTTCAAAGGATTTTTTTAAATATGCTCTTATGCAGTGATATTTGTTGTAAGCAGTTTTGTTGTAATGGGATCTGCCCATCTTTATTTTATCTCATATGTACACTATATATGTATTTATCAACATGCCTAAGGCAAGCCAGGTCTGAATTGCTGTTTAATCTTGGGGGAAAGAAAATACTTATACATGGTACACATTTATGTTGTCAAGTACATGGTGCCATGTAACAGTCTGAGCTTTAATGCTTTTGAAATAAACTTTTTTTGATTGATTTTATCTGAATTTGTGACTTGTTTCATTTTTTCACCTTTGTGATTGCAATTCCCAACAAATTTGGTCTCATATTCAGTTCAAATTGATTGATTGTTGGTTATTTTACCTGACTGCTAAGAAAGCATAAATGCTTGTAAGTATAAGTAAGCAACCAGACGGACGACGGCTTTAGGTCCTCTCCGAGGGACCTGGTAGTGAGGATTAATGCCTTACCAAAGGGCACTAGCGCATCGACTTGGTTTCGAACCCGGGTCACCGGATTACGAGACCACTGCTCTACCAACTGAGCTATCGCGCCTCCAAATTGCGGGTTATGGTTCAGTGTGCTTTCAGAACAGGGTATATAATGTTGAAATCCAAAATTTGCCAAATTTGTGTAAAGTATGAGAAATGTCCATATATAGAAAGAGAGAGAGGAAAGAGAGAGAGAGACAGAGACGGAAACATATAGAGACAGTGATAGAGAGAGAGAGAGAGGGGGAGCAGAGAGAGAGACACAGAAAGAGAGAAACCGTTTTGAACTAACGGGACTAAATCAATTCGGGAGGGTAATTATACTTATTATCACTGGTGCTAACATTCTTTCAAATTTTCAGCCATGAATGACATTATTCATACAAAGTACACATGACATCCACCCCTATCCGTTCCGTACGGGATATAACATCAGGCTTTCATTTGTGCTTTTGTGAGGTCAATAGGAGGTCACGCTCTGTGCCTCCTCGATAAACACTGACTGGGTTCGCACAGTACATCCCTACAATGGAAATAGTGGGGAGGATTGAAGTGAACGGTACCGTAATATACATGTTGCATACGCTTTTACACACAACACTTTTACTTTGTCTACACACTCCAGGGCTACCAGTCAATATCTTTCTCTTCTCCGTCTCTCTCTCTCTCTCCACTTTGCCATATCTTCCCCAAGCCCACTCTACTCTCTCTCTCTCTCTCGATCTTAGCTCCCTACAGAACTCAATAGATTGAGGGTTCTCATTTCTACCTTTCAAATTTGCATACCCCATCTATATAAATAATGTACTAAACATTGCTGACTCACTCTTGTCGTCATAAAATAATACAATATTAGATCTGTTATGTATTATTATAGATGTATAATTTCTTTTTTTTTGATATTATGTGTCTAATCCTTTTATTCCCTCCCCTGTTGTCTTGTGCCCGTTGTGTGCTGTGCCTATTGTCGATGTGCTGTAGTATTTTATTATTTCTCATATTTTTTCTATTTTCTCCCGTCTTGTATGTCTAGTCTAGTCTCCCGATTTTTTGTACACTTCTTGTTTCTTATACCACCTTTTTCTTAATGTATTCTTAGGTAGTCACAAATACATACTCCCATCATGTTTATCTTGTTGCTTTTTTATGTACCAACCAATTATTTGGTCCAGAGGGGACCCTAAAACTTACAAGCTCTGCTTTTAACAGGGTCTCCTCGTCTTTCTTTTAGTTCACTTTGTTTTTATCGTTGTCATAATTTTTTTTAAAACAATAATGACATAAATAAATGCATGATGAGCACTCCCATGTGAGTACAAAGAGAAAATCACACTTTGAAATGAGGTAATATAACTTTACTTTATATAAATTTAAAATTTGAATCATGACAATTGTACTTATAGGAAGGTAACTCTTATGCTTGTACACATAACTCACATAACTCACAAAGTTGCAACAAACAAAAGGAAGATTTTAAATGCATCAAATTCCACTTGTGCAAAATCAGGTAAGGCCGGCTTCTCCAACTAACATGTTCTTAATCATATCGAAGAGCAACTCACATTGGTGGTGGTGCTGGTGGTGGTTATTTTTTTTAGCTGACTGCTAAGAAAGTATAAATGCTTGTTAGTAAGCAACCACTCCCTGAGTTTACAGAAGTGATATCTGATGTGGTTTAAAAACAATGCCATACCTTCCTTAATTTTGATTGCAACTTCATTATTTAAATTACTAATGAAAGTACATGTAGACAAGTTATCATCATTTCTATATAGCATCATATTAATTTGATATTACCTATTTTTAATTTATAAGCCTATTTATACAATGTACTAGATGAGTACATGTACTTTATTTAGGGGGAGGGGTGCACTTGGAAACATGTGTCTAACATGCCAAAACCATTGACAATCCACTCCAATCAGGCAAAATTGAAGGTGGCAAGTGAAGAAGAAAAAAGGGAGCAATCTCCAATGCAGAAAAATCAGACGAGCAAAACAGCGAAGGTTTGAGCATATCTAAATAATCTATTAAAAAGGTAAGGGTAATATTAAAAGTTTGTTTGAATTTATGTTACAGAAATGACAGAATACAAATAAAATGCCTGTGTTATGCCATATATTTCAAGGAAATTTGTTGGGATTATTCAAGATTTGGTTTGAATAATATATAGTTTATAGTAGCAGTTACACATAACGCCTTCCCCCCCAAAAAAAAAACACATAAATATCTTTGTGGTTTTAGAATTATTTTGTAAAGGAATTTTCCATTTCAGAGGGTCTTTACAGTAGTAGGGATATAATAACAATCATTTTTTATGAAAATAATCACTTTTTTGTCATTGACCTTTAACAATGTTACCGGTACACTTTCATGTAAATGAGGGGAACAATCCACTGATTTTGTACTAAAAAAATCCTCCAGAAAACAATTTTTCACCAAAAGTAGAAATCCTCTGATATTATTCAAGAACGTTTGGAACAAAATGATTTTGAATCAATTCTAAAAAGTAAGTAATGCTCAGTTGATATTTCAAAAAAATATAAATTAATAATTCTATAGAAAAAACCAATGGAAGGGCTAATTTGCGATCTCGGTAATTTATTTACATAAATAATATGAAATGACATATCTTTGAGAGGATTATCCATTTTTAAATATTTTTGTATAACTGATATAATCAACTTATTTTGCACATTCGATAAATGCACAATGATACCAATATTTAACATTTAATGTGTACAAAATATCACAGAAGATGAGAAGATACTGTGGTCCACTCATATCTGGGCAATCAAAAGAATACATGAGCGCCATTGTATTCCTCCATCCATCCATCGAGACAACTGCAAATAGTTAAGGCCCACAACAAAACAACCCATAATTATCAGTATTTTTAAAGAAAATTTGAAGCCGGATAGAGTTCAAATTTGACTGCTACACTGACATGACCCAGCTAACACAAAACGTTATCATAACATTTTCAAAAGGTCTTACAAATGTCTTGAAGACAACATTTTCTAAAACTGTCATTATAACATTTATAAAACATTATTGATATTATGTTTAACATTATAAAAACATTTTAGTAATGTACCATGTCCGATGATTTTCGGGTAATGTTTTAAAAACATCTTTTAAACATTATTGTAAAATGTTTAAAAATATCTTACAAACGGCCGACATTTTATGTTTTTATAATATCATAAGAATGTTTTGAAGGAAGCAAAGAAACGTTTTCCCAACATCTTTTAAATGTTATTGATATGATATGAAAAGAACATTTTAAAAATGTTGTTAAAATATTGTAACCCTTACATTTAGACGTTGTACAAACGTCACAAAAACACATTTTAAATACGTTTTTATTAAAACATTTAAAAAAACATTTTTTGAATGTTTTTCTAAATGTTTAAAAAAGATCTAACAAACATTTCACATGTAATGTTTTTGTAATATCATAATAATGTTTTCAAAAAGGAAAGAAATGTTTTTCTTACATGTTTTAAATGTTATAGATATGATATTATAAAAAACATTTTAAAAATGTTGTTAAAATATTGTAGTCTTTACATTGAAACGTTTTACAAATGTCACAAGAATACATTTTAAATACGTTTTTATCAAAACAATTAAAATTACATTTTTAAACGTTTTTCAAAATGTTTAAAAGATCTTACAAACATTCCAGATGTAATGTTTTCGTAATATCGTAAAAATGTTTCAAAGAATAAAAGAAACGTTTTTCAAACATCTTTTAAATGTTATTGATATGATATAAACAGAACATTTTAAAAACGTTGTTAAAATATTGTAACCCTTACATTTAGACGTTGTACAAACGTCACAAAAATACATTTTAAATAAGTTTTTATTAAAACATTAAAAAAACATTTTTGAATGTTATTCTAAATGTTTAAAAAACATCTTACAAACATTTCACATGTAATGTTTTCGTAATATCATAATAATGTTTTCAAAAAGGAAAGAATTTTTTCTAACATGTTTTAAATGTTATAGATATGATATTAACAAAAACATTTTAAAAATGTTGTTAAAATATTGTAGTCTTTACATTGAAACGTTTTACAAATGTCACAAGAATACATTTTAAATACGTTTTTATCAAAACAATTAAAATAACATTTTTTGAACGTTTTTTAAATGTTTTAAAAAGATCTTACAAACATTCCAGATGTAATGTTTTCGTAATATCGTAAAAATGTTTCAAAGAATAAAAGAAACGTTTTTCAAACATCTTTTAAATGTTATTGATATGATATAAACAGAACAATTTAAGAATGTTGTTAAAATATTGTAATCTTTACATTGAAACGTTTTACAAATGTCACAAGAATACGTTTTAAATACGTTTTTATCAAAACAATTAAAATATCATTTTTTGAACGTTTTCTAAATGTTTAAAAATATCTCACAAACATTCCACATGTAATGTTTCCGTAATATCATAATAATGTTTTCAAAGAAGAAAATAAACGTTTTTCCAACGTCTTTTAAATGTTAAAGATATGATATAAAGAACATTTAAAAAGGTTGTTAAACTATTGTAACCCTTACATTTAGACGTTGTACAAACGTCACAAAAATACATTTTAAATACGTTTTTATTAAAACATTTAAAAAAACATTTTTTGAATGTTTTTCTAAATGTTTAAAAAAGATCTTACAAACATTTCACATGTAATGTTTTCGTAATATCATAATAATGTTTCAAAGAATAAAAGAAACGTTTTTCGAACATCTTTTAAATGTTATTGATATGATATAAACATAATATTTTAAGAATGTTGTTAAAATATTGTAATCTTTACATTGAAACGTTTTACAAATGTCACAAGAATACGTTTTAAATACGTTTTTATCAAAACAATTAAAATATCATTTTTGAACGTTTTTCTAAATGTTTAAAAATATCTCACAAACATTCCAGATGTAATGTTTCCGTAATATCATAATAATGTTTTCAAAGAAGAAAATAAACGTTTTCCAACATCTTTTAAATGTTAAAGATATGATATAAAAGAACATTTTAAAAATGTTGTTAAAATATTGTAGTCTTTACATTGAAACGTTTTACAAATTGCACAAGAATACGTTTTAAATATGTTTTTATCAAAACAATTAAAATAACATTTTTTAACGTTTTTCAAAACGTTTTTAAAAGGTCTTACAAACATTCCAGATGTAATGTTTTCGTAATATCGTTATAATGTTTCAAAGAAGAAAAGAAACGTTTTCCCAACATCTTTTAAATGTTATTGATATGATATTTTAAAAAACATTTTAAGAATGTTGTTAAAATATTGTAATCTTTACATTGAAAGGTTGTACAATAGTCATAAGAATACATTTTAAATACGTTTTTATCAAAACAATTAAAATGACATTTTTTGAACGTTTTTCTAAATGTTTTAAAAAGATCTTACAAACATTCCGGATGTAATGTTTTCGTAATATCGTAAAAATGTTTCAAAGAATAAAAGAAACGTTTTTCCAACATCTTTTAAATGTTATTGATATGATATAAACAGAACATTTTAAGAATGTTGTTTAAATATTGTAATCTTTATATTGAAACGTTTTACAAATGTCACAAGAATACGTTTTAAATACGTTTTTATCAAAACAATTTAAAAAACATTTTTTGAACGTTTTTCAAAATGTTTAAAAAATATCTCACAAACATTCCAGATGTAATGTTTCCGTAATATCATAAAAATGTTTTCAAAGAATAAAAAAAACGTTTTTCCAACATCTTTTAAATGTTAAAGATATGATATAAAAGAACATTTTAAAAAGGTTGTTAAACTATTGTAACCCTTACATTTAGACGTTGTACAAACGTCACAAAAATACATTTTAAATACGTTTTTATTAAAACATTTAAAAAAACATTTTTTGAATGTTTTTCTAAATGTTTAAAAAACATCTTACAAACATTTCACATGTAATGTTTTCGTAATATCGTAAAAATGTTTCAAAGAATAAAAGAAACGTTTTCAAACATCTTTTAAATGTTATTGATATGATATAAACAGAACATTTTAAGAATGTTGTTTAAATATTGTAATCTTTACATTGAAACGTTTTACAAATGTCACAAGAATACGTTTTAAATACGTTTTTATTAAAACATTTAAAAAAACATTTTTTGAATGTTATTCTAAATGTTTAAAAAACATCTTACAAACATTTCACATGTAATGTTTTCGTAATATCATAATAATGTTTTCAAAAAGGAAAGAAATTTTTTTCTAACATGCTTTAAATGTTATAGATATGATATTAACAAAAATACATTTTAAATACGTTTTTATTAAAACATTTAAAAAACATTTTTGAATGTTTTTCTAAATGTTTAAAAGATCTTACAAACATTTCACATGTAATGTTTTCGTAATATCGTAAAAATGTTTCAAAGAATAAAAGAAACGTTTTTCAAACATCTTTTAAATGTTATTGATATGATATAAACAGAACATTTTAAGAATGTTGTTTAAATATTGTAATCTTTACATTGAAACGTTTTACAAATGTCACAAGAATACGTTTTAAATACGTTTTTATCAAAACAATTTAAAAAACATTTTTGAACGTTTTTCAAAATGTTTAAAAGATCTCACAAACATTCCAGATGTAACGTTTTCGTAATATCATAATAATGTTTTCAAAGAAGAAAAAAAAAACGTTTTTCCAACATCTTTTAAATGTTAAAGATATGATATAAAAGAACATTTTTAAAAGGTTGTTAAAATATTGTAACCCTTACATTTAGACGTTGTACAAACGTCACAAAAATACATTTTAAATACGTTTTTTTAAAACATTTAAAAACAATTTTGAATGTTTTTCCAAATGTTTAAAAAGATCTTACAAACATTTCACATGTAATGTTTTTGTAATATCGTAATGTTTAAAAAAGGTAAGAAACGTTTTTCTAACATGTTTTAAATGTTAAAGATATGATATTAAAAAAACATTTTAAGAATGTTGTTAAAATATTGTAATCTTTACATTGAAACGTTGTACAATAGTCACAAGAATACATTTTAAATACGTTTTTATCAAAACAATTAAAATAACATTTTTTGAACGTTTTTCTAAATGTTTTAAAAAGATCTTACAAACATTCCAGATGTAATGTTTTCGTAATATCGTAAAAATGTTTCAAAGAAGAAAAGAAACGTTTTTCAAACATCTTTTAAATGTTATTGATATAATATAAACAGAACATTTTAAGAATGTTGTTTAAATATTGTAATCTTTACATTGAAACGTTTTACAAATGTCACAAAAATACATTTTAAATACGTTTTTATCAAAACAATTAAAATAACATTTTTAAACGTTTTTCTAAATGTTTAAAAGATCTCACAAACATTCCAGATGTAACGTTTTCGTAATATCATAATAATGTTTTCAAAGAAGAAAAGAAATTTTCCAACATCTTTTAAATGTTATAGATATGATATTAAAAAAACATTTTAAAAATGTTGTTAAAATATTGTAGTCTTTACATTGAAACGTTTTACAAATGTCACAAGAATACATTTTAAATACGTTTTTATCAAAACAATTAAAATAACATTTTTTGAACGTTTTTCAAAATGTTTTAAAAAGATCTTACAAACATTCCAGATGTAATGTTTTCGTAATATCGTAAAAATGTTTCAAAGAAAAAGAAACGTTTTTCAAACATCTTTTAAATGTTATTGATATGATATAAACAGAACATTTTAAAAATGTTAAAATATTGTAACCTTTACATTTAGACGTTGTACAAACGTCACAAAAATACATTTTAAATACGTTTTTATCAAAACAATTAAAAAAACATTTTTGAACGTTTTTCTAAATGTTTAAAAAGATCTTACAAACATTCCAGATGTAATGTTTTCGTAATATCATAATAATGATTTCAAAGAAGAAAGGAAACGTTTTTCCACATCTTTTAAATGTTATATAGATATGATATAAAAAAAACATTTTAAAAATGTTGTTAAAATATTGTAGTCTTTACATTGAAACGTTTAACAAATGACACAAGAATACGTTTTAAATACGTTTTTATCAAAACAATTAAAATAACATTTTTTAACGTTTTTCAAAACGTTTAAAAAAGATCTCACAAACATTCCAGATGTAATGTTTTCGTAATATCATAATAATGTTTTCAAAGAAGAAAAGAAACGTTTTTCCAACATCTTTTAAATGTTAATAGATATGATATTACAAAAATATTTAAAATGTTGTTAAAATATTGTAGTCTTTACATTGAAACGTGTTACAAATGTCACAAGAATACGTTTTAAATACGTTTTTATCAAAACAATTAAAATAACATTTTTAAACGTTTTTCTAAATGTTTAAAAAAGATCTCACAAACATTCCAGATGTAATGTTTTCGTAATATCATAATAATGTTTTCAAAGAAGAAAAGAAACGTTTTCCAACATCTTTTAAATGTTAAAGATATGATATAAAAAAAACATTTAAAAATGTTGTTAAAATATTGTAGTCTTTACATTAAAACGTGTTACAAATGTCACAAGAATACGTTTTAAATACGTTTTTATCAAAACAATTAAAATAACATTTTTGAACGTTTTTCTAAATGTTTAAAAAGATCTCACAAACATTCCAGATGTAATGTTTTCGTAATATCATAATAATGTTTTCAAAGAAGAAGAAATTTTTTCCAACATCTTTTAAATGTTATAGATATGATATTAAAAAAAAACATTTTAAAAATGTTGTTAAAATATTGTAGTCTTTACATTGAAACGTTTTACAAATGTCACAAGAATACATTTTAAATACGTTTTTATCAAAACAATTAAAATTACATTTTTGAACGTTTTTCAAAATGTTTAAAAGATCTTACAAACATTCCAGATGTAATGTTTTCGTAATATCGTAAAATGTTTCAAAGAAGAAAAGAAACGTTTTTCAAACATCTTTTAAATGTTATTGATATGATATAAACAGAACATTTTAAAAACGTTAAAATATTGTAACCTTACATTTAGACGTTGTACAAACGTCACAAAAATACATTTTAAATACGTTTTTATTAAAACAATTAAAAAAACATTTTTTGAATGTTTTTCTAAATGTTTAAAAAGATCTCACAAACATTCCAGATGTAATGTTTTCGTGATATCATAATAATGATTTCAAAGAAGAAAGAAACGTTTTTCTCACATCTTTTAAATGTTATATAGATATGATATAAAAAAACATTTTAAAAATGTTGTTAAAATATTGTAGTCTTTACATTGAAACGTTTTACAAATGCCACAAGAATACGTTTTAAATACGTTTTTATCAAAACAATTAAAATAACATTTTTTAACGTTTTTCAAAACGTTTAAAAAAGATCTCACAAACATTCCAGATGTAATGTTTCCGTAATATCATAATAATGTTTTCAAAGAAGAAAAGAAACGTTTTTCCAACATCTTTTAAATGTAATAGATATGATATTACAAAAAATATTTAAAATGTTGTTAAAATATTGTAGTCTTTACATTGAAACGTGTTACAAATGTCACAAGAATACGTTTTAAATACGTTTTTATAAAAACAATTAAAATAACATTTTTTGAACGTTTTTAAAAATGTTTAAAAAATATTTCACAAACATTCCAGATGTAATGTTTTCTTAATATCATAATAATGTTTTCAAAGCAGGAAATAAACGTTTTTCCAACATCTTTTAAATGTTAATAATATGATATAAACTTAACATTTTAAGAATGTTGTTAAAATATTGTAATCTTTACATTAAAACGTTTTACGAATGTCACAAGAACACATTTTAAATACGTTTTTATCAAAACAATTAAAATAACATTTTTTGAACGTTTTTCAAAATGTTTTAAAAAGATCTCACAAACATTCCAGATGTAATGTTTTCGTAATATCGTAATAATGTTTCAAAGAAGAAAAGAAACGTTTTTCTCACATCTTTTAAATGTTATTGATATGATATAAACATAACATTTTAAGAATGTTGTTAAAATATTGTAATCTTTACATTTCGACGTTGTACAAATGTCAAAAAAAACATTTCAGAAACAATTTTATCAAAACAATTTAAAAAACATTTTTTGAACGTTTTTCAAAATGTTTTAAAAAGATCATACAAACATTCCAGATGTAATGTTTTCGTTATATCGTAATAATGTTTCAAAGAAGAAAAGAAACGTTTTCCAACATCTTTTAAATGTTATTGATATGATATAAACATAACATTTTAAGAATGTTGTTAAAATATTGTAGTCTTTACATTGAAACGTTTTACAAATGTCACAAGAATACATTTTAAATACGTTTTTATCAAAACAATTGAAATAACATTTTTGAACGTTTTTCTAAATGTTTAAAAGATCTCACAAACATTCCAGATGTAATGTTTTCGTAATATCATAATAATGTTTCAAAGAAGAAGAGAAATTTTTTCCAACATCTTTTAAATGTTATAGATATGATATTAAAAAAACATTTTAAAATGTTGTTAAAATATTGTAGTCTTTACATTGAAACGTTTTACAAATGTCACAAGAATACATTTTAAATACGTTTTTATCAAAACAATTAAAATTACATTTTTTGAACGTTTTTCAAAATGTTTTAAAAAGATCTTACAAACATTCCAGATGTAATGTTTTCGTAATATCGTAATAATGTTTCAAAGAAGAAAGAAACGTTTTCAAACATCTTTTAAATGTTATTGATATGATATAAACCGAACATTTTAAAAACGTTAAAATATTGTAACCTTTACATTTAGACGTTGTACAAACGTCACAAAAATACATTTTAAATACGTTTTTATTAAAACATTTAAAAAAACATTTTTTGAACGTTTTTCTAAATGTTCAAAAAAGATCTCACAAACATTCCAGATATTATGTTTTCGTTATATCATAATAATGTTTTCAAAAAGGAAAGAAACGTTTTTCCACATCTTTTAAATGTTATTGATATGATATAAAAAAAACATTTTAAAAATGTTGTTAAAATATTGTAGTCTTTACATTGAAACGTTTTACAAATGACACAAGAATACGTTTTAAATACGTTTTTATCAAAACAATTAAAATAACATTTTTTAACGTTTTTCAAAACGTTTAAAAAAGATCTCACAAACATTCCAGATGTAATGTTTCCGTAATATCATAATAATGTTTTCAAAGAAGAAAAGAAACGTTTATCCAACATCTTTTGAATGTTATTGATATGATATAAACATAACATTTTAAGAATGTTGTTAAAATATTGTAGTCTTTACATTGAAACGTTTTACAAATGTCACAAGAATACATTTTAAATACGTTTTTATCAAAACAATTAAAATAACATTTTTTTAACGTTTTTCCAAATGTTTAAAAAAGATCTCACAAACATTTCAGATGAAATGTTTTCGTAATATCATAATAATGTTTTCAAAGAAGAAAAGAAACGTTTTTCCAACATCTTTTAAATGTTATATATATGATATTAAAAAAAACATTTTAAAAATGTTGTTAACATATTGTAGTCTTTACATTGAAACGTGTTACAAATGTCACAAGAATACGTTTTAAATACGTTTTTATCAAAACAATTAAAATAACATTTTTTTAACGTTTTTCCAAATGTTTAAAAAAGATCTCACAAACATTTCAGATGTAATGTTTTCGTAATATCATAATAATGTTTTCAAAGAAGAAAAGAAACGTTTTTCCAACATCTTTTAAATGTTATATATATGATATTAATAAAAACATTTTTAAAATGTTGTTAAAATATTGTAGTCTTTACATTGAAACGTGTTACAAATGTCACAAGAATACGTTTTAAATACGTTTTTATCAAAACAATTAAAATAACATTTTTGAACGTTTTTCAAAATGTTTAAAAAAGATCTTACAAACATTCCACATTTTATGTTTTCTTTATATCGCAAGGAAACATTTTCCCACATCTTTTAATGCTATACAAACGATATAAAAAGAACATTTTAGAGATATTTTAAAAATATTGTAATACTTACACTTAAACATTGTACAGAAGTCATAAAATTTAGTTTCAAATATGTTTAAACATAGGCCTACTATTATTTAACCATTTAAACAAATGATAATTAAAGTAATAAAGTCAATAATAAAAACATAACATTAATAGCGGTTCCCACCAAATATACGTACGAAGGTGAAAACAAATAAACAATTTTTTTTTTGTCCATTGACGTAGTGACGTACACTTTGATATCTTCACCCCTCTCCCGAATCGGCAGTATTTTCCCTGCCCCCAAGCTTTGTTTTTAATAACTTTTACGTATGAAACGACTAAAACATGCAACATTTCTCAGTGAAATAATCGATTTTTCGTAACCCGGATATATAGACTTCTACACGGGCGGATCCAGTAAAGGGGGGGGGGGCCAAATTTTGAGAAAATATTTAGCGGCGAATCAGGGGTAGGGAGGAAGGGAGCACTTTTCAAAATCTTTTGGGCTCAACGGGGGAGAAAGGGCACTACTTTTTTCTTCTCAACATCTCCCCCTGCTTATTAGCCGGCTGGCTAATTCGCCGCTTTATATTTTCTCAAGATTTGCCCCCTTTGCGGCCGCCTGGATCTGCCCCTGTCAGTGGCGGATCCAGGGGCCCCTAGAAAAAACAGGTAAAAACACCCTTTTTGTAAAAAAAAGAAGATGGGCCCCTCCTTGCGCTCAAGGGGTGGTGTTAAAAAATTTAAAAAATTTTGGAGGCAAACAAAAATTGTGCTCACCCCCCACTGAGCGAAAAATCGACCAGCACGGTTTTCAAATTTTTACACGAAGTGGGCCCTTTTCGGCTCCCTCCCTTGCCGCCGGCTGGATCCGCCCCTGGCCCCTGTAGGAGGCTATATATCCAGGTTAGTTTATTTCACTAAGAAATGTTGCGTGTTTTAGTCGTTTCATTCGTATAAGTCAATAAAAACATAGCTGGGGGAGGGGGCTGAAAAAAATCCTGCGGAATTGGTGGGGTGAAGAATGTCAGAAGAATGCCAGGAGCGCCCAATTTTCATTTTTGTTTTAAAAGGTAAAATTAATGTTACCATCTCTTTTTTACCTGTTTTTGGGCCAGGGTGGGGGCCGGGCCCATCGCCCCTGTGGTCCGCGCCCGGCCTCCTACTCAACCTCTATCCTGCAAAACAGTTGTCGTTTTTGAGATATTCAATTCATGGCTATATTTCTGGCATTTTTAATAATTATATTTTTGTTCTCTTTTCTTTAACAATTTTCATATTGTGTAATTTCTTTCAGTTTCTTTAATACTTTATTTTTGCGGGGGAGGGGGTGGTCAGTTATTTATTGCATGTTTATTTCCGATCTGCATCTTTCATATAATCATCTTCATAATAGGCATTTGAGCTAGCACTCGATATTACGATCGTGTCACTGTATTTCTTTGACTTCTTGACAGCATTAAATGAAAGGTTGAGTTCTTGGAGGGTCAGAAAGTTCGCAAAATATGACAATAAAGAAAACATGAAAAACTACACTCTTTTAGAGACGGCCCCTTCAAAACAATTCTTGAATTCTTGAACTGATCCAATAAGATGGAATTGTAACAATTTGTTTGTCTAATTCTCCAAGAGTTTTATATCACAATGAATGACAGCTATAGAAAGGAAGCTGTAACTCAAATACAAAAGTCTATACCGAGTCCTTCCAGACAATAAAACAACATCAGGAATAGTTACACGAATGAGAGGCAATTAAGTTAGTATACTTGGTAACAAAACTGACACATTCGATAACAAATGGATAAATTTTGAGAGGATTTTGATCGTTTAATGATATTATATTGAATTTCCCACATCATTTTCAGTCATGATGTTGCATTGTTGTTGTTGTTTTTTAAATAAAATCTATGTTCTGTATATCAGTACAGCTAGCTATAGTATTATTATTATCATATTATTATTATTATCAATATGCTACGGTTTCAGTAATCGCGTATTATGGTTGATATTCGTTATTTATATCTTATTCTGAAGTATCATATGATATTCATTTGTACATGTATTCAAATATGTTATTCAGAGATTGATTTTCAATAAAAAGACCTGTCGGAGGGGTCGGAGGGTCCAAAAACTGGAAGAAGAAAAGAAAGAAACAAAAACTGGAACTCAATTTGTGTTTGCTGCCATCTAGTGGTAGAGAGCGAAATATTTAATTTCAATTTCAAAATCCCGGCATGGCAAAAAGTTACAAGTACAACTCTCAACGGCGCTTTTCAACATTACTTTGCCATTTCGCCAGATTTGTCTTCTTTTCAAACCCAGAGTGTGGGGAAAAGGTTAGATTAACATCAGGAAAGAAGAATTTTGAGAGTTTTCCAGAGCAAGAATTTAACAAAATGAGAAAGGATCGAACCAGGCCAGGCCAGAATTCACCAAGTTATACATATAATCTAGATCTAGCTCAGACTAGAGTCAGACAGTGGTCCCACACATCCACTCATGTGTGGGAAAATGAGTCAGTCTGAAGAAAACGACTTATCTTTCACTTTGCACTGGACTGCTGCTGGAGCTACTTTGAAGATCATCATTTTGTCAGGATGTGAGTAATAAAGTTCTATACTAAATTTTATAGTAAA